>QRDG01001794.1:0-449223 GCA_012064385.1 Puccinellia tenuiflora | reverse complement strand
ACACCATATTTTAATAAAGTTTGTTGGTAGTTTCAACTATTCAAAACCACTGGCAAGGCCATGGTTAGAATAATATGGAACAAATGGTTTCTCAAATATATATGGAAATGCATACTGAGAAAAACCACACCAAGCAAACTCACACAATAAGAGCCAAAGGATAACCAAAATGGAATTGGAACTTGTTCGAGCCAACATGCCACATAGGAATAAGATAATTTGCAATATCAAATCTAAGTGGCAAACCTCAAATGTACACATTTTAGGATTCGTAATATGCACATAGCTTATTACTCCCCCATAATGTGATAATTCATTTATTTTTAAACAAGGCAAATAAGACCAACTAGAATTAATGGACATTGTAGAATTTGAATTTCTCATGAATAGACATACCACATAGTAACTAGATAATATTGAAATATCAATACTAGGTGGTGTGCCTCATTACACAATTTTTAGGTTTGTGAAGTGCACAAAGCATATTGAAGGGCAATGGTTGCCCCCATGTGTTGTTTTGGTAATTAATGACAATCCTATGGACTAATGTGTGCTTTAAGTTATATTTGCAGTGTTGGTCCATAAGGAATGCTTTGACTCCATATGTTGGAGTCAAGGCTAAAAGAAGAAACTATATGTTGATCAAGGCTAAGTGCAAGTTGATCAACATACAAGATAGGGCATGTGAAGAAGAAGATCATGTTGATCAAGATCCTATGTTGTCCATGGTGGATGGCGTCACGTGGTGATCATCATCAAGATAAAGGCCATGTGAAGATATGTCGAAGAGTGTCTCTCCCATCTTGGTGTATGGGGGAGCAATATGCGTGTCTTCACCAAGCGAGCAAAATCAAGAAAGGTGATCCACTTGAGAGTAGATCAAGATCGTCATCATCTAGCTCAAGTGGAATGCGCAAGGCAAAGGTATGATCTTGATAGGGTTTCTATTTTACCGGTCTCGCGGTGTAGTTGAGACCGGGTTTTAGGATAGGTAACCGTACTATCAAGAGGGGCTCTCAAGTGAGCTTTAGCGTATCGGTCGTAGAGAGCTCAAACCTTTGCATCCTTGGCATCATCTTTATTGGTTCCTATTTGGCTCTATCGTGGTGTGGTATGGTGCTTGTCATGCTTGTCATGACAAGGCCAAGGTCACCGAAAAAGGTTTTCATATGTGTTCCCTATTGAGTTTTCGGTGTTGGAGTTTTTTGCCGGTCCATCTATGCGGAAGGTTTCACTCTTCCATTTATTAGCAAAATCTCCCTTGCTTGGTTTCAATAATTTTCACTGTTATTGGGTAGCATTTGTCGTCCTCTTTCCAACAAAAGTGGTTTTGTGTTATTCGGACGTCAATGCAAAAGATATGGTTTTCCGGGTTTTTAAAAGGGTTTTACCTCTCACATTTGGCTTTACCATATCTTGTTGAACAATGATGTTTCTGTATATTCTTGTAGTGCTCGTTGTGACGATTCCAACGAGTCCAAGTTACCGAAAACGGAGTTCGTATGTGGAAGATATTGCGTTTTCGGTATCGGGTTTTTAACAGAATTTAGAGGAAAAGAAAAAAGGGGGCGCCGGCCTCACCCCGGCCTGGGCCGGCTCCCAGGCCGGCCCGTTCGGCACCCCGGCCACACCCCGGCCTGGGCCGGTTCACGGCCGGCCTCTCGGGTGGGCTCCCGGCCTCCGGCCGGCCTGGGCCGGTCCCGGCCGGCCCACCCGGGTGGCCGCTCCGACCGCTTGGCGCCCCGCCCCGTGCCGGCCTGGGCCGGCTCCCAGGCCGGCCCACTCGGGTGGTGCCCGGCCCCCTCCGGCCTGGGCCGGTTGCCAGGCCGGCCTGCCTTTTTCCTTCCTCTCTTTTTCCTCGCACTAAAGACCAACGGCTCCATTTTCGGAGCCCCTATTTAAGGGGCTTCTTCCCCAAAATAAAGTAACCTTTTAGCCAACTCTTGAGCTATTTTCCTCCTCCATTGTTGACCTCTTGAGCTTGGCTTTCTCTCTTCTCTCCACTAGTTCGTGCTATTTCTTAGGAAAAGAGAGAGGAGATCTAGATCCGTTTTCCCGCCGGTTGATTCTCCTCTAAGTGAGGAGGAACACTTTGGATCTAGATCTTTGGAGTTCTTAGTGTTTCTCCTTTTGTTCTTCCTCTCTAATCCCTCCCAAGCATTAGTGTGCTTTGGTTGGATTCGGGTTGGAAGAACTTGATCCACTTAGTGTGTTCTTGCCATTGCATTAGTTGCATCGGTTTGAGTTCTCCACGGTGATTCGTGGAAAGTGAAGTTTAGAAGCTTGTTACTCTTGGGTACTTTGGTGCCCTAGAGCTTGTTCCTCTAGGGCACTTTGGTACCCTAGACGGTTTGATTTCTCGGAGTCTTGGTGGCTTACGGGATTTGTTGGAGCCTCCAATTGTGGAGTGTGGCTCAACCTTGTTGCTTCGGAGCTTTGGTAGCTACGAAGATATTGCCGGGAGCCATCAATTGAGTTGTGGTGTGTGCCCGCCTTGGGCATCGAGTCTTGGCGGCTCGGTGCATTTGGTGAAGACCCTCCAACTTGTGGAGTGAGCTTCACCCTTGTAAAGGTTCTAGTTGTCAACCTCAACGGCAACATAGTGACAAGTGCCTCGCCACATTGGTGGTAAGACACAACGGAGATACGGTGTGCCCATATCAAGGCTACTCTCGTGCTTTCACATTGGTGAACACCGCGCCGCTCCAACGGAGACTAGCTCCATTGGGAAGTGAACTTCGGGATAAATCATCGTCTCCAAGTGCCTCGGTATTTCTATCCCGAGCTCTTACTATCTATTTACTTTGTGATAGACATTAGCTTAAAGTCATATATCTTGCTATCACCTAGTTGATCATATTGCTTAGCATAGTTTGTTGTGCAGCATAGGTGAACCTAGCTAGTTTAGGTTTTGGCTTGATAAATTAAACGTTAGTTTTATTCCGCATTTATTCAAGCCTTAACCGTAATAATTTTAAATCGCCTATTCACCCCCCCCTCTAGGCGACATCCGTGTCCTTTCAATTGGTATCAGAGCGAGGTTCCTCTCTTTATAGGGCTTCACGGCCTAGAGAGTAAAGATGTCGTCTATGGTTTAGTGCACAATGATTCTTTATATTCGATGGCACTAATTATAATGATTGGAGAAAATCGCATGCTAGATTATTTCGGGACATTGATCCATATATAGAGCAAATTCTAGATATGGGTTTTTCTCCTCTAGAGGATGAGGAAAATTCTTATCTAGATGATGGAGCTTCTAAAGTGATTTTCAAGTCTTTGAGTAATGCAGTTGCTTTGTCGATCTCTCCTTATCGGAATGGCCATGAGCTATGGACCAAGCTTCAAGACAAGTTATGGTGTGTCCATGGATAGTGAGAATGATTGTTCTCACTCCACCTCCGGGCGTAATGAGTTCTCAACTTCTTCTACCTCACCTACATGTGGCAAGCCACAAAATAATGCAATGGTGAGTAGGGATAATTTTGCAATAATGATAGTGAGCTTCTTTAGATAATATTTCATCTCTATCTCATTGCAATGATTTATCTTTGGCTAAACACATCTAGCACTATAAATGTTTCACATGCTTGTGTTGATAGTCCTTCCATATCTTCAAAAAATTACTTATATAAATCTAATGATGATGAAGAAAATTATGATGAAGATAAGGATAATAGTTTTGACCTCCTTATGAATAAGAATGGAATGGTTGAACGTGCTCTTCAAAATGATAAAAATGCTCATGTAGTTTCATAGAATTCATAACTACCTTTGTTGGGTTAAGCAAGAATTAGATGATTTGGAAGCACGTGAAGATGAAAGTCTTCGCCGCGAACGTGGTTATGCGAACACGATTGCGGATCTTAAGGAAGCTCTCGAAGAAGGACAAACCACCAAGAAATCTCTTGAGGAGACATTACTCTAGAGTTGTCTAAAGTAAATAAAACCCATGATAGAGCTCTCAAAGTGGCTAATGGTTTTAAAATAAAAAATGATGAGCTTGTTGTGAAATTGTTAGACTCCGTGAGGCTAATAAGAAATTTGAAAATGATGTCAAGTCCTTGGAAGATTCTCTTACACATCTCACTAAGTCCCATGATCAACTCCAAGCTCAATTACTAAAAGAGCTTCCTAATTGTTTCCTCCCATTGCTATTAATGTTGATGCTGTGCTACTAACTCTATTTCTTGTGAAGCATCCATTTTAAAGGAGAATGTTGAGCTAAGGGCTCAACTTAAATTGCTAACTAGCAATTATGAGATATTAGAAGAAAGCCATGAGAAGCTCTCGAGCTCTCATGAAGATCTTCTAGTATCTCATGATAAGCTAAAATTAGCTCATGAGGCTATCGCTACCAAGGTAATATCTAGTGAGCCTCATGTGGACAATGGCACAACTTCTACTAAAAATGCTATAATACCATGTGCTAGTCCTAGTAATTCTTCATCTCACACTAGTGCTAATCATATGTTGAATTACATTTTGTGCCTAGTTGCTCTAACAATGAAGCCTCAACTTCCACTAGTACTTGTGTAGCTACTAACCTTGTAGGGAAGTACTAAAGAGCACAAGGTACAAGCCACCTCTTTGAAGAAAGATGTGGAGAAGCGTCATAAAGGGAAGGCCACACTTGACAACATGTTGAGTGTACAAAAATCCCCCAATGACAAGAGTGGACTTGGATTCAACTCCAATATCAAGAACAAGTCCAAGAGTAGCAATAAGAAGGGCCAAGAACAAGTCAATCACTCGGCCAAGATTGTTTGCTTCAAGTGCAAAGTTGAAGGGCACCATGTTAGGGATTGCCCAATGAAGAAAAGCCATTTAGTGAGAAGCAACTTAGGGAAGCGGCCTATGGTTCAATCTCATGCTCAACCTCGGGTTGAACAAGGCCACCTCCTAGAAGACTCAAGTCATCGCTCCTCAAGTTAAGGAGCCTATTAAGAAGAAAGAAAAGAGTCGATATTGCTACTTATGCCGTGAGAAGGGTCATTTGGCTTCTTCATGCACAAACGGTACTCTATCCCACCCCATAATTATTGATGATGTTTATTCTCTTAGGAAGGATAGGGTTGGCAATGTGTTTGCCAAATATGTGGGGACTCAAAGTGGTGTCAAGAAAAGAACCATTTGGGTTGCCAAGCCTATTGTGACTAACCTCTTAGGACCCAACTTGGTTGGGGACCAACAAGCTCAAACTTGATCAATAGGTTGTGATGGAGGACATTGGCAGACTTGGCTATCATTGAAGAATTAAGGGATCTTCTGATTATTATTCCACAAGCCAAGTCATTTGGATTATATTATCATATCTCATATCCAATGCTCCTTCTTGCGGTAACTTATATTTAAATTATATATACATTGAAAGTTGCTTGCTCCCTAGCATGTGTTAGTTTTGTTCCTAGCATGTGCTTGTATATGTCGTGCTTATTACTTACCTTGAGCAATCAAGTTTGTGTATGTTAATGTGCGCTCCATATATGTGTAAACTTTGTGTTGAGTCCTTATTGGATCTTGTGTTGATTTCAATGGGCTCTTTTGAGAGATTAATGGACTATCCCATTTTGGGGGAGTGATATGCTTTGTGCACTTCACTAACCTATAAATGTGTGTGTATGAGTAACACCACCTAGTATTGATATATCAAGATTATCTAGTAACTATGTGGTGTGTCATGCTCATGAGAAATTCAAATTCTATAACATCCATTAATTATCTCTAGTTGATTTTATTTGCCTCTTGCTTAGATAAAATGATTATCACATTATGGGGGAGTAATAAGTTATGTGCATATTACAATCCCACAAAATGTGAACATTTGAGGTTTTGCCACTTAGATTTGATGTTGTAAATTATCTTATTCCTATGTGGCATGTTTGCTCAAACAAGTTCAATTTGCTTTCTAGCTATCTTTTGGGTCTTGTTCGTGTGTGTTTGCTTGGTGTGGTTTTTCCATAATATGCATCTCCATATATTAGTTGAGAAACCATTTGTTCCATATTATTCTAACCATGGCCTTGCCGGTTGGTTTGAATAGTTGGAACTACCAACAAACCTTATTCTAATATGGTGTTTATCTCTTGCCATATGTTTTATCTTGTGAGGATATTCTTGGATACCTCTATCACCGGGAAAATAATTCCAAATGGCCACTGTCCCTTGGACAATCCATATTTATGTTTGTGATAGAATATTTTTGATTATCCTTACATTGGCATTGTCTTTTATTTGCCCCATCTCTTGCCAAAATATTTATTTTGACTCCCATTGCCTTCCTTGCCTCTTGCTAGGATCCTAATTCTCAAATTGGTAGTGTTTAGTGTTGTAAATAAAATATGAAGAGTAATGATCCCTTGTGCGTGCATTTTTTATTCAAATACAAATATCAAAAAATAATGCATGAATCTTGGGGGAGCATTCCTTTTATTTAGAACACTATTCTATCTATCAATATTTGATCCTTTCAATTGGCATTTGATTTCTATCATATGTGGTTTATGGAAGACAAATCTTTTCTCTTGATGCTTAGTGCCATCATGAAAATTGTAGAGGGTGTTGGGTTTATTTAGTGTAACCTTGCTCTCTCTTGGGAGTCTTGCAATCTCATCTCTTGTTTTATGTTTTATCCTATAGAATGAGAAAACCCTTTGGGCATGTCTCTTTCTTTCATCTTATATGCTCATTGGCCTTGCCTAGGTACCTTCAATTGGTATTAATTGGAATTTAATATCTCCTCCATAGATATTTGTTTCAATTGATATTTATTGTGGAAATCTTGATACCTTATTACTTTATTTTACTTTACTTGATTCGGTCAAGTAGTAACCTCCTCTTGGTATCTTGTCTCCTAAATGGTATCTTATTTTTCAATTGGTGTCTTATCTCTCATGTGTTGTTTGATTTGATTCCTATTGATGTCACACTTCATGTGTTGACGTGTTTTGGAATCAATCATATGTTGATTTGATTTTTTCCTCAATCATGTGTTGATTTGGATTTTGATACAATTTGGACAACCTTTTTGTGTCACACTTTGGTGTGCTCTCTTCTTGGTTTACTTAGTGTTTTGTCCAAATTGTATCTCATTCGGTTCTCGTAAGTCCATGCATGCATATTTACTAATATATTTATTTTATGGCATGCTAGTCTTTCTTGATCAATATATAGGGGATACTCCACCAAATCCTAAATCGGCTAAGATGTGCATGAAATTCAAGTTCATCTATATGCACATATTTATGTGGAGTGTTTCCTATGTATGGTAGTGTATCTAACTACTATGGAACCCAATGAGTTGGGAACCATGTTGTACTTGAATTTTGTTTTAGGTACAATGGAGATGCATTGGATGCTTGCCTCATTCATAAGGAAGGTGTTCTCACCATGTGATTATTTGAATCAAGCTTTGATGATAAACCAAAAAAAATTCTCATCTACATCATCACCAATGCTATTTCGGTAACAAGTATCTATCCCATGCATATGTTTCTTATATTCAACCGTGTGTAGGTTGCCCCCTGGCATGAAAACTTTAAATGTACAATTGTTGTGACTTTGGCTCCTTTCTTCACTTGGTATATCGTTGTGATATGTGTGATGGAAATGCAAAAGTCTTTTTCTTCAATTGGTATTATTTCTTTATGATACTTGTTGCCTATCTCAAAGCATCTTCACTATCTCTTGTTCCCTTAGTGACATGTGGGATGTCTTTGATATTTTTGAAGTTCATTCATATACAATGAGATAAATTTGAGCTATGTGCTATGCTTTTAAGCAATAATATCTTTTGTATATTCATGACTTCCTTTTTGGATACCATGGTTTCCACTTTATCAACCATTTTATATGTGCAAGTTCCTTTGTCGACGAATATCATTGTCTACTTAGAAACCTATACATATGAGAGAGGTCACTTTTTATGTGGTATCCTACTTTCTTGCAAGCCACCTTGTCTTTTATCTATAATTCTTTGGTGGCTCCAAGTTTGACTCGTGAGTGCTTGTCTTATTTCTACTCGCACCTTTGGGCACTCACATTTTATTGAAGATTCTTCTCTTCATGCTCATCACGTGAGTATGTTGATTTTGTTGCCTAAATGTTCTCACTAGCTCGTGTTTTTTTTTAATTGGTATTAGTTTCCAATTAGTATCCTTGAGCTTGTGAACATATCCTTTTTGAAAAATCTTATTTGTAAGTTATGTGTGTGTCAATACTCGATATATAACTTATCTCCATTTGGTCAAGACTATGTGTCTTATCAAATTAATTGTCTTGTCACACACACACATACTCTTGGTTGGGCCTTCATTAATAATTTCTTTTAATTAGTATCTCCTTATGGCTCAACCACATCTTTGGTGCAAGTGCTTTGTTTTGCTTTAATGGTTACATCCTTGCACTTTGTGAGTGTTCTAGATGATTGTGGGGGAGTGAGGATTCCATATTTATTCACTCCGCAATAGTGTATGAACATTGGGGAGCTTCTCTATTTTATTTAGAATTCTCAGTTAGGATCTTCTTGATTGCTTTTCTTCTTTATGGAGATGTTTAGAATGACTTCATCTTATTTGCAATCTTTGATCCTCAATATAGTTTGATTTCCTCTAATTATTCGTCAATGGATATGTGCATTTGATTCCACTCACATTTTGAGAAATGCACACTTTATGGAGAAATTCAAACTATATTGGCTTTCTAAATTCTTCTTCCCATTTCGGCAATCGATGCCAATGGGGGAGAAGTTTTAGAGGGTTTAAGGGAATTTGGTCTTATGCTTTCGTTTGGTTCTTAAGCATTTGCCTCTCATGCTCTTGCATCCTTGCCTTGCAAGGTTGCTTAATTCATTATATAAACCCTCTCAAAAGGGATTGTCATCAATTACCAAAATGGGGGAGATTGAAAGGGCATGGTTGCCCCCATGTGTTGTTTTGGTAATTAATGACAATCTCTATGGACTAATGTGTGCTTTAAGTTATATTTGCAGTGTTGGTCCATAAGGAATGCTTTGACTCCATATGTTGGAGTCAAGGCTAAAAGAAGAAAACTATATGTTGATCAAGGCTAAGTGCAAGTTGATCAACATACAAGGTTAGGGCATGTGAAGAAGAAGATCATGTGTTGATCAAGATCCTATGTTGTCCATGGTGGATGGCGTCATGTGGTGATCATCATCAAGATAAAGGCCATGTGAAGATATGTCGAAGAGTGTCTCTCCCATCTTGGTGTATGGGGGAGCAATATGCGTGTCTTCACCAAGCGGAGCAAAATCAAGAAAGGTGATCCACTTGAGAGTAGATCAAGATCGTCATCATCTAGCTCAAGTGGAATGCGCAAGGCAAAGGTATGATCTTGATAGGGTTTCTAGTTTACCGGTCTCGCGGTGTAGTTATGAGACCGGGTTTTAGGATAGGTAACCGTACTATCAAGAGGGGCTCTCAAGTGAGCTTTAGCGCATCGGTCGTTGAGAGCTCAAACCTTTGCATCCTTGGCATCATCTTTATTGGTTCCTATTTGGCTCTTATCATGGTGTGGTATTGGTGCTTGTCATGCTTGTCATGACAAGGCCAAGGTCACCGAAAACGGTTTTCATATGTGTTCCCTATTGAGTTTTCGGTGTCGGAGTTTTTGCCGGTCCATCTATGCGGAAGGTTTCACTCTTCCATTTATTAGAAAAATCTCCCTTTCTTGGTTTCAATATTTTCACTTGTTATTGGGTAGCATTTGTCGTCCTCTTTCCAACAAAAGTGGTTTTGTGTTATTCGGACGTCATATGCAAAAGATATGGTTTTCCGGGTTTTAATAAAAGGGTTTTACCTCTCACCATTTGGCTTTACCATATCTTGTTGAACAATGATGTTTCTGTGCATATTCTTGTAGTGCTCGTTGTGATGATTCCAACGAGTCCAAGTTTACCGAAAACGGAGTTCGTATGTGGTAGATATTAAGTTTTCGGTATCGGAAGTTTTTAGACAGAATTTTAGAGGGAAAAAGAAAAAAGGGGGGAGTGCTGCCGGCCTCACCACCGGCCTGGGCCGGCTCCCCGGCCGGCCCGTTCGGGCATCACCCCGGCCACACACCCGGCCTGGGCCAGTTCACCGGCCGGCCTCCTCGGGTGGGCTCCCGGCCTCCGCGCCGGCCTGGGCCGGTTCCCCGGCCGGCCCACCCGGGTGGCCGCTCCGACCGCTTGGCGCCCCGGCCCCGCTGCCGGCCTGGGCCGGCTCCCAGGCCGGCCCACTCGGGTGGTGCCCCGGCCCCCTCACCGGCCTGGGCCGGTTGCCAGGCCGGCCTGCCTGCCTTTTTCCTTCTCTCTCTTTTTTCCTACGCACTAAAATGACCCAACGGCTCCATTTTCGGAGCCCCTATTTAAGGGGCTTCTTCCCCAAAATAAAGTAACCTTTTAGCCAACTCTTGAGCCATTTTCTCTCCTCCATTGTTGACCTCTTGAACTTGGCTTTCTCTCTTTCTCTCCACTAGTTCGTGCTATTTCTTAGGGAAAAAGAGAGAGGAGATCTAGATCCGTATTTCCGCCGGTTGATTTCTCCTCTAAGTGAGGGGAACACTTTGGATCTAGATCTTTGGAGTTTCTTAGTGTTTCTCCTTTTGTTCTTCCTCTCTAATCCCTCCCAAGCATTAGTTGCTTTGGTTGGATTCGGGTTGGAAGAACTTGTCCACTTAGTGTGTTCTTGCCATTGCATTAGTTGCATCGGTTTGAGTTCTCCACGGTGATTCGTGGAAAGTGAAGTTTAGAAGCTTGTTACTCTTGGGTACTTTGGTGCCCTAGACCTTGTTCCTCTAGGGCACTTTGGTACCCTAGACGGTTTGATTTCTCGGAGTCTTGGTGGCTTACGGGATTTGTTGGGAGCCTCCAATTGTGGAGTGTGGCTCAACCTTGTTGCTTCGGAGCTTTGGTAGCTACGAAGATTTTGCCGGGAGCCATCAATTGAGTTGTGGTGTGTGCCCCGGCCTTGGGCATCGAGTCTTGGCGGCTCGGTGCATTTGGTGAAGACCCTCCAACTTGTGGAGTGAGCTTCACCCTTGTAAAGGTTCTAGTTGTCAACCTCAACGGCAACATAGTGACAAGTGCCTCGCCACATTGGTGGTAAGACACAACGGAGATACGGTGTGCCATATCAAGGCTACTCGGTGCTTCACATTGGTGAACACCGCGCCGCTCCAACGGAGACTAGCTTCCATTGGGAAGTGAACTTCGGGATAAATCATCGTCTCCAAGTGCCTCGGTATTTCTATCCCGAGCTTCTTACTTATGCTATTTACTTTGTGATAGACATAGAGCTTAAAGTCATATATCTTGCTATCACCTAGTTGATCATATTGCTTAGCATAGTTTGTTGGTGCACATAGGTGAACCTAGCTAGTTTAGGTTTCGGCTTGATAAATTAAACGTTAGTTTTATTCCGCATTTATTCAAGCCTTAACCGTAATAATTTTAAATCGCCTATTCACCCCCCCCTCTAGGCGACATCCGTGTCCTTTCAATTGGTATCAGAGCGGGTTCTCTCTTTATAGGGCTTCACGGCCTAGAGAGTAAAGATGTCGTCTAGTGGTTTAGTGCACAATGATTCTTTAATATTCGATGGCACTAATTATAATGATTGGAGAAATCGCATGCTAGATTATTTTCGGGACATTGATCCATATATAGAGCAAATTCTAGATATGGGTTTTTCTCCTCTGGAGGATGAGGAAAATTCTTATCTAGATGATGGAGCTTCTAAAGTGATTTTCAAGTCTTTGAGTAATGCAGTTGCTTTGTCGATCTCTCCTTATCGGAATGGCCATGAGCTATGGACCAAGCTTCAAGACAGTTATGGTGTGTCCATGGATAGTGAGAATGATTGTTCTCACTCCACCTCCGGGCGTAATGAGTTCTCAACTTCTTCTACCTCACCTACATGTGGCAAGCCACAAAATAATGCAATGGTGAGTAGGGATAAATTTTGCAATAATGATAGTGAGCTTCTTTTAGATAATAGTTTACCTCTATCTCATTGCAATGATTTATCTTTGGACCTAAACACATCTAGCACTATAAATGTTTCACATGCTTGTGTTGATAGTCCTTCCATATCTTCAAAAAATTACTTATATAAATCTAATGATGATGAAGAAAATTATGATGAAGATAAGGATAATAGTTTTGACCTCCTTATGAATAAGAATGGAATGGTTGAACGTGCTCTTCAAAATGATAAAAATGCTCATGGTAGTTTCATAGAATTCATAACTACCTTTGTTGGGTATAAGCAAGAATTAGATGATTTGGAAGCACGTGAAGATGAAAGTCTTCGCCGCGAACGTGGTTATGCGAACACGATTGCGGATCTTAAGGAAGCTCTCGAAGAAGGACAAACCACCAAGAAATCTCTTGAGGAGACATTTACTCTAGAGTTGTCTAAAGTAAATAAAACCCATGATAGAGCTCTCAAAGTGGCTAATGGTTTTAAAATAAAAAATGATGAGCTTGTTGTTGAAATTGTTAGACTCCGTGAGGCTAATAAGAAATTTGAAAATGATGTCAAGTCCTTGGAAGATTCTCTTACACATCTCACTAAGTCCCATGATCAACTCCAAGCTCAATTACTAAAAGAGCTTCCTAATTGTTCTCCCATTGCTATTAATGTTGATGCTTGTGCTACTAACTCTATTTCTTGTGAAGCATCCATTTTAAAGGAGAATGTTGAGCTAAGGGCTCAACTTAAATTGCTAACTAGCAATTATGAGATATTAGAAGAAAGCCATGAGAAGCTCTCGAGCTCTCATGAAGATCTTCTAGTATCTCATGATAAGCTAAAATTAGCTCATGAGGCTATCGCTACCAAGGTAATATCTAGTGAGCCTCATGTGGACAATGGCACAACTTCTAATAAAAATGCTAAAATGCCATGTGCTAGTCCTAGTAATTCTTCATCTCACACTAATGCTAAATCATATGTTGAATTACATTTTGTGCCTAGTTGCTCTAACAATGAAGCTTCAACTTCCACTAGTACTTGTGTAGCTACTAACCTTGTAGGGAAGACTAAAGAGCACAAGGCACAAGCCACTTCTTTGAAGAAAGATGTGGAGAAACGTCATAAAGGGAAGGCCACACTTGACAACATGTTGAGTGTACAAAAATCCCCCAATGACAAGAGTGGACTTGGATTCAACTCCAATATCAAGAACAAGTCCAAGAGTAGCAATAAGAAGGGCCAAGAACAAGTCAATCACTCGGCCAAGATTGTTTGCTTCAAGTGCAAAATTGAAGGGCACCATGTTAGGGATTGCCCAATGAAGAAAAAGCCACTTAGTGAGAAGCAATTAGGGAAGCGGCCTATGGTTCAATCTCATGCTCAACCTCGGGTTGAACAAGGGCCACCTCCTAGGAAGACTCAAGTCATCGCTCCTCAAGTTAAGGAGCCTATTAAGAAGAAAGAAAAGAGTCGATATTGCTACTTATGCCGTGAGAAGGGTCATTTGGCTTCTTCATGCACAAACGGTACTCTATCCCACCCCATAATTATTGATGATGTTTATTCTCTTAGGAAGGATAGGGTTGGCAATGTGTTTGCCAAATATGTGGGGACTCAAAGTGGTGTCAAGAAAAGAACCATTTGGGTTGCCAAGCCTATTGTGACTAACCTCTTAGGACCCAACTTGGTTGGGGACCAACAAGCTCAAACTTGATCAATAGGTTGTGATGGAGGACATTGGCAACTTGGCTATCATTTGAAGAATTAAGGGATCTTCTTGATTATTATTTCCACAAGCCAAGTCATTTGGATTATATTATCATATCTCATATCCAATGCTCCTTCTTGCGGTAACTTATATTTAAATTATATATACATTGAAAGTTGCTTGCTCCCTAGCATGTGTTAGTTTTGTTCCTAGCATGTGCTTGTATATGTCGTGCTTATTACTTACCTTGAGCAATCAAGTTTGTGTATGTTAATGTGCGCTCCATATATGTGTAAACTTTGTGTTGAGTCCTTATTGGATCTTGTGTTGATTTCAATGGGCTCTTTTGAGAGATTAATGGACTATCCCATTTTGGGGGAGTGATATGCTTTGTGCACTTCACTAACCTATAAATGTGTGTGTATGAGTAACACCACCTAGTATTGATATATCAAGATTATCTAGTAACTATGTGGTGTGTCATGCTCATGAGAAATTCAAATTCTATAACATCCATTAATTATCTCTAGTTGATTTTATTTGCCTCTTGCTTAGATAAAATGAATTATCACATTATGGGGGAGTAATAAGTTATGTGCATATTACAATCCCACAAAATGTGAACATTTGAGGTTTGCCACTTAGATTTGATGTTGTAAATTATCTTATTCCTATGTGGCATGTTTGCTCAAACAAGTTCCAATTTGCTTTCTAGCTATCTTTTGGGTCTTGTTCGTGTGTGTTTGCTTGGTGTGGTTTTTCCATAATATGCATCTCCATATATTAGTTGAGAAACCATTTGTTCCATATTATTCTAACCATGGCCTTGCCGGTTGGTTTGAATAGTTGGAACTACCAACAAACCTTATTCTAATATGGTGTTTTATCTCTTGCCATATGTTTTATCTTGTGAGGATATTCTTGGATACCTCTATCACCGGGAAAATAATTCCAAATGGCCACTGTCCTTGGACAATCCATATTTATGTTTGTGATAGAATATTTTTGATTATCCTTACATTGGCATTGTCTTTTATTTGCCCCATCTCTTGCCAAAATATTTATTTTGACTCCCATTGCCTTCCTTGCCTCTTGCTAGGATCCTAATTCTCAAATTGGTAGTGTTTAGTGTTGTAAATAAAATATGAAGAGTAATGATCCCTTGTGCGTGCATTTTTTATTCAAATACAAATATCAAAAAATAATGCATGAATCTTGGGGGAGCATTCCTTTTATTTAGAACACTATTCTATCTATCAATATTTGATCCTTTCAATTGGCATTTGATTTCTATCATATGTGTTTATGGAAGACAAATCTTTTCTCTTGATGCTTAGTGCCATCATGAAAATTGTAGAGGGTGTTGGGTTTATTTAGTGTAACCTTGCTCTCTCTTGGGAGTCTTGCAATCTCATCTCTTGTTTTATGTTTTATCCTATAGAATGAGAAAACCCTTTGGGCATGTCTCTTTCTTTCATCTTATATGCTCATTGGCCTTGCCTAGGTACCTTCAATTGGTATTAATTGGAATTTAATATCTCCTCCATAGATATTTGTTTCAATTGATATTTATTGTGGAAATCTTGATACCTTATTACTTTATTTTACTTTACTTGATTTCGGTCAAGTAGTAACCTCCTCTTGGTATCTTGTCTCCTAAATGGTATCTTATTTTTCAATTGGTGTCTTATCTCTCATGTGTTGTTTGATTTGATTCCTATTGATGTCACACTTCATGTGTTGACGTGTTTTGGAATCAATCATATGTTGATTTGATTTTTTCCTCAATCATGTGTTGATTTGGATTTTGATACAATTTGGACAACCTTTTTGTGTCACACTTTGGTGTGCTCTCTTCTTGGTTTACTTAGTGTTTTGTCCAAATTGTATCTCATTCGGTTCTCGTAAGTCCATGCATGCATATTTACTAATATATTTATTTTATGGCATGCTAGTCTTTCTTGATCAATATATAGGGGATACTCCACCAAATCCTAAATCGGCTAAGATGTGCATGAAATTCAAGTTCATCTATATGCACATATTTATGTGGAGTGTTTCCTATGTATGGTAGTGTATCTAACTACTATGGAACCCAATGAGTTTGGGAACCATGTTGTACTTGAATTTTGTTTTAGGTACAATGGAGATGCATTGGATGCTTGCCTCATTCATAAGGAAGGTGTTCTCACCATGTGATTATTTGAATCAAGCTTTGATGATAAACCAAAAAAAATTCTCATCTACATCATCACCAATGCTATTTCGGTAACAAGTATCTATCCCATGCATATGTTTCTTATATTCAACCGTGTGTAGGTTGCCCCCTGGCATGAAAACTTTAAATGTACAATTGTTGTGACTTTGGCTCCTTTCTTCACTTGGTATATCGTTGTGATATGTGTGATGGAAATGCAAAAGTCTTTTTCTTCAATTGGTATTATTTCTTTATGATACTTGTTGCCTATCTCAAAGCATCTTCACTATCTCTTGTTCCCTTAGTGACATGTGGGATGTCTTTGATATTTTTGAAGTTCATTCATATACAATGAGATAAATTTGAGCTATGTGCTATGCTTTTAAGCAATAATATCTTTTGTATATTCATGACTTCCTTTTTGGATACCATGGTTTCCACTTTATCAACCATTTTATATGTGCAAGTTCCTTTGTCGACGAATATCATTGTCTACTTAGAAACCTATACATATGAGAGAGGTCACTTTTTATGTGGTATCCTACTTTCTTGCAAGCCACCTTGTCTTTTATCTATAATTCTTTGGTGGCTCCAAGTTTGACTCGTGAGTGCTTGTCTTATTTCTACTCGCACCTTTGGGCACTCACATTTTATTGAAGATTCTTCTCTTCATGCTCATCACGTGAGTATGTTGATTTTGTTGCCTAAATGTTCTCACTAGCTCGTGTTTTTTTTTAATTGGTATTAGTTTCCAATTAGTATCCTTGAGCTTGTGAACATATCCTTTTTGAAAAATCTTATTTGTAAGTTATGTGTGTGTCAATACTCGATATATAACTTATCTCCATTTGGTCAAGACTATGTGTCTTATCAAATTAATTGTCTTGTCACACACACACATACTCTTGGTTGGGCCTTCATTAATAATTTCTTTTAATTAGTATCTCCTTATGGCTCAACCACATCTTTGGTGCAAGTGCTTTGTTTTGCTTTAATGGTTACATCCTTGCACTTTGTGAGTGTTCTAGATGATTGTGGGGGAGTGAGGATTCCATATTTATTCACTCCGCAATAGTGTATGAACATTGGGGAGCTTCTCTATTTTATTTAGAATTCTCAGTTAGGATCTTCTTGATTGCTTTTCTTCTTTATGGAGATGTTTAGAATGACTTCATCTTATTTGCAATCTTTGATCCTCAATATAGTTTGATTTCCTCTAATTATTCGTCAATGGATATGTGCATTTGATTCCACTCACATTTTGAGAAATGCACACTTTATGGAGAAATTCAAACTATATTGGCTTTCTAAATTCTTCTTCCCATTTCGGCAATCGATGCCAATGGGGGAGAAGTTTTAGAGGGTTTAAGGGAATTTGGTCTTATGCTTTCGTTTGGTTCTTAAGCATTTGCCTCTCATGCTCTTGCATCCTTGCCTTGCAAGGTTGCTTAATTCATTATATAAACCCTCTCAAAAGGGATTGTCATCAATTACCAAAATGGGGGAGATTGAAAGGGCATGGTTGCCCCCATGTGTTGTTTTGGTAATTAATGACAATCTCTATGGACTAATGTGTGCTTTAAGTTATATTTGCAGTGTTGGTCCATAAGGAATGCTTTGACTCCATATGTTGGAGTCAAGGCTAAAAGAAGAAAACTATATGTTGATCAAGGCTAAGTGCAAGTTGATCAACATACAAGGTTAGGGCATGTGAAGAAGAAGATCATGTGTTGATCAAGATCCTATGTTGTCCATGGTGGATGGCGTCATGTGGTGATCATCATCAAGATAAAGGCCATGTGAAGATATGTCGAAGAGTGTCTCTCCCATCTTGGTGTATGGGGGAGCAATATGCGTGTCTTCACCAAGCGGAGCAAAATCAAGAAAGGTGATCCACTTGAGAGTAGATCAAGATCGTCATCATCTAGCTCAAGTGGAATGCGCAAGGCAAAGGTATGATCTTGATAGGGTTTCTAGTTTACCGGTCTCGCGGTGTAGTTATGAGACCGGGTTTTAGGATAGGTAACCGTACTATCAAGAGGGGCTCTCAAGTGAGCTTTAGCGCATCGGTCGTTGAGAGCTCAAACCTTTGCATCCTTGGCATCATCTTTATTGGTTCCTATTTGGCTCTTATCATGGTGTGGTATTGGTGCTTGTCATGCTTGTCATGACAAGGCCAAGGTCACCGAAAACGGTTTTCATATGTGTTCCCTATTGAGTTTTCGGTGTCGGAGTTTTTGCCGGTCCATCTATGCGGAAGGTTTCACTCTTCCATTTATTAGAAAAATCTCCCTTTCTTGGTTTCAATATTTTCACTTGTTATTGGGTAGCATTTGTCGTCCTCTTTCCAACAAAAGTGGTTTTGTGTTATTCGGACGTCATATGCAAAAGATATGGTTTTCCGGGTTTTAATAAAAGGGTTTTACCTCTCACCATTTGGCTTTACCATATCTTGTTGAACAATGATGTTTCTGTGCATATTCTTGTAGTGCTCGTTGTGATGATTCCAACGAGTCCAAGTTTACCGAAAACGGAGTTCGTATGTGGTAGATATTAAGTTTTCGGTATCGGAAGTTTTTAGACAGAATTTTAGAGGGAAAAAGAAAAAAGGGGGGAGTGCTGCCGGCCTCACCACCGGCCTGGGCCGGCTCCCCGGCCGGCCCGTTCGGGCATCACCCCGGCCACACACCCGGCCTGGGCCAGTTCACCGGCCGGCCTCCTCGGGTGGGCTCCCGGCCTCCGCGCCGGCCTGGGCCGGTTCCCCGGCCGGCCCACCCGGGTGGCCGCTCCGACCGCTTGGCGCCCCGGCCCCGCTGCCGGCCTGGGCCGGCTCCCAGGCCGGCCCACTCGGGTGGTGCCCCGGCCCCCTCACCGGCCTGGGCCGGTTGCCAGGCCGGCCTGCCTGCCTTTTTCCTTCTCTCTCTTTTTTCCTACGCACTAAAATGACCCAACGGCTCCATTTTCGGAGCCCCTATTTAAGGGGCTTCTTCCCCAAAATAAAGTAACCTTTTAGCCAACTCTTGAGCCATTTTCTCTCCTCCATTGTTGACCTCTTGAACTTGGCTTTCTCTCTTTCTCTCCACTAGTTCGTGCTATTTCTTAGGGAAAAAGAGAGAGGAGATCTAGATCCGTATTTCCGCCGGTTGATTTCTCCTCTAAGTGAGGGGAACACTTTGGATCTAGATCTTTGGAGTTTCTTAGTGTTTCTCCTTTTGTTCTTCCTCTCTAATCCCTCCCAAGCATTAGTTGCTTTGGTTGGATTCGGGTTGGAAGAACTTGTCCACTTAGTGTGTTCTTGCCATTGCATTAGTTGCATCGGTTTGAGTTCTCCACGGTGATTCGTGGAAAGTGAAGTTTAGAAGCTTGTTACTCTTGGGTACTTTGGTGCCCTAGACCTTGTTCCTCTAGGGCACTTTGGTACCCTAGACGGTTTGATTTCTCGGAGTCTTGGTGGCTTACGGGATTTGTTGGGAGCCTCCAATTGTGGAGTGTGGCTCAACCTTGTTGCTTCGGAGCTTTGGTAGCTACGAAGATTTTGCCGGGAGCCATCAATTGAGTTGTGGTGTGTGCCCCGGCCTTGGGCATCGAGTCTTGGCGGCTCGGTGCATTTGGTGAAGACCCTCCAACTTGTGGAGTGAGCTTCACCCTTGTAAAGGTTCTAGTTGTCAACCTCAACGGCAACATAGTGACAAGTGCCTCGCCACATTGGTGGTAAGACACAACGGAGATACGGTGTGCCATATCAAGGCTACTCGGTGCTTCACATTGGTGAACACCGCGCCGCTCCAACGGAGACTAGCTTCCATTGGGAAGTGAACTTCGGGATAAATCATCGTCTCCAAGTGCCTCGGTATTTCTATCCCGAGCTTCTTACTTATGCTATTTACTTTGTGATAGACATAGAGCTTAAAGTCATATATCTTGCTATCACCTAGTTGATCATATTGCTTAGCATAAGTTGTTGGTGCACATAGGTGAACCTAGCTAGTTTAGGTTTCGGCTTGATAAATTAAACGTTAGTTTTATTCCGCATTTATTCAAGCCTTAACCGTAATAATTTTAAATCGCCTATTCACCCCCCCCCTCTAGGCGACATCCGTGTCCTTTCAATTGGTATCAGAGCGGGTTCTCTCTTTATAGGGCTTCACGGCCTAGAGAGTAAAGATGTCGTCTAGTGGTTTAGTGCACAATGATTCTTTAATATTCGATGGCACTAATTATAATGATTGGAGAAATCGCATGCTAGATTATTTTCGGGACATTGATCCATATATAGAGCAAATTCTAGATATGGGTTTTTCTCCTCTGGAGGATGAGGAAAATTCTTATCTAGATGATGGAGCTTCTAAAGTGATTTTCAAGTCTTTGAGTAATGCAGTTGCTTTGTCGATCTCTCCTTATCGGAATGGCCATGAGCTATGGACCAAGCTTCAAGACAGTTATGGTGTGTCCATGGATAGTGAGAATGATTGTTCTCACTCCACCTCCGGGCGTAATGAGTTCTCAACTTCTTCTACCTCACCTACATGTGGCAAGCCACAAAATAATGCAATGGTGAGTAGGGATAAATTTTACAATAATGATAGTGAGCTTCTTTTAGATAATAGTTTACCTCTATCTCATTGCAATGATTTATCTTTGGACCTAAACACATCTAGCACTATAAATGTTTCACATGCTTGTGTTGATAGTCCTTCCATATCTTCAAAAAATTACTTATATAAATCTAATGATGATGAAGATAAGGATAATAGTTTTGACCTCCTTATGAATAAGAATGGAATGGTTGAACATGCTCTTCAAAATGATAAAAATGCTCATGGTAGTTTCATAGAATTCATAACTACCTTTGTTGGGTATAAGCAAGAATTAGATGATTTGGAAGCACGTGAAGATGAAAGTCTTCGCCGCGAACGTGGTTATGCGAACACGATTGCGGATCTTAAGGAAGCTCTCGAAGAAGGACAAACCACCAAGAAATCTCTTGAGGAGACATTTACTCTAGAGTTGTCTAAAGTAAATAAAACCCATGATAGAGCTCTCAAAGTGGCTAATGGTTTTAAAATAAAAAATGATGAGCTTGTTGTTGAAATTGTTAGACTCCGTGAGGCTAATAAGAAATTTGAAAATGATGTCAAGTCCTTGGAAGATTCTCTTACACATCTCACTAAGTCCCATGATCAACTCCAAGCTCAATTACTAAAAGAGCTTCCTAATTGTTCTCCCATTGCTATTAATGTTGATGCTTGTGCTACTAACTCTATTTCTTGTGAAGCATCCATTTTAAAGGAGAATGTTGAGCTAAGGGCTCAACTTAAATTGCTAACTAGCAATTATGAGATATTAGAAGAAAGCCATGAGAAGCTCTCGAGCTCTCATGAAGATCTTCTAGTATCTCATGATAAGCTAAAATTAGCTCATGAGGCTATCGCTACCAAGGTAATATCTAGTGAGCCTCATGTGGACAATGGCACAACTTCTAATAAAAATGCTAAAATGCCATGTGCTAGTCCTAGTAATTCTTCATCTCACACTAATGCTAAATCATATGTTGAATTACATTTTGTGCCTAGTTGCTCTAACAATGAAGCTTCAACTTCCACTAGTACTTGTGTAGCTACTAACCTTGTAGGGAAGACTAAAGAGCACAAGGCACAAGCCACTTCTTTGAAGAAAGATGTGGAGAAACGTCATAAAGGGAAGGCCACACTTGACAACATGTTGAGTGTACAAAAATCCCCCAATGACAAGAGTGGACTTGGATTCAACTCCAATATCAAGAACAAGTCCAAGAGTAGCAATAAGAAGGGCCAAGAACAAGTCAATCACTCGGCCAAGATTGTTTGCTTCAAGTGCAAAATTGAAGGGCACCATGTTAGGGATTGCCCAATGAAGAAAAAGCCACTTAGTGAGAAGCAATTAGGGAAGCGGCCTATGGTTCAATCTCATGCTCAACCTCGGGTTGAACAAGGGCCACCTCCTAGGAAGACTCAAGTCATCGCTCCTCAAGTTAAGGAGCCTATTAAGAAGAAAGAAAAGAGTCGATATTGCTACTTATGCCGTGAGAAGGGTCATTTGGCTTCTTCATGCACAAACGGTACTCTATCCCACCCCATAATTATTGATGATGTTTATTCTCTTAGGAAGGATAGGGTTGGCAATGTGTTTGCCAAATATGTGGGGACTCAAAGTGGTGTCAAGAAAAGAACCATTTGGGTTGCCAAGCCTATTGTGACTAACCTCTTAGGACCCAACTTGGTTGGGGACCAACAAGCTCAAACTTGATCAATAGGTTGTGATGGAGGACATTGGCAACTTGGCTATCATTTGAAGAATTAAGGGATCTTCTTGATTATTATTTCCACAAGCCAAGTCATTTGGATTATATTATCATATCTCATATCCAATGCTCCTTCTTGCGGTAACTTATATTTAAATTATATATACATTGAAAGTTGCTTGCTCCCTAGCATGTGTTAGTTTTGTTCCTAGCATGTGCTTGTATATGTCGTGCTTATTACTTACCTTGAGCAATCAAGTTTGTGTATGTTAATGTGCGCTCCATATATGTGTAAACTTTGTGTTGAGTCCTTATTGGATCTTGTGTTGATTTCAATGGGCTCTTTTGAGAGATTAATGGACTATCCCATTTTGGGGGAGTGATATGCTTTGTGCACTTCACTAACCTATAAATGTGTGTGTATGAGTAACACCACCTAGTATTGATATATCAAGATTATCTAGTAACTATGTGGTGTGTCATGCTCATGAGAAATTCAAATTCTATAACATCCATTAATTATCTCTAGTTGATTTTATTTGCCTCTTGCTTAGATAAAATGAATTATCACATTATGGGGGAGTAATAAGTTATGTGCATATTACAATCCCACAAAATGTGAACATTTGAGGTTTGCCACTTAGATTTGATGTTGTAAATTATCTTATTCCTATGTGGCATGTTTGCTCAAACAAGTTCCAATTTGCTTTCTAGCTATCTTTTGGGTCTTGTTCGTGTGTGTTTGCTTGGTGTGGTTTTTCCATAATATGCATCTCCATATATTAGTTGAGAAACCATTTGTTCCATATTATTCTAACCATGGCCTTGCCGGTTGGTTTGAATAGTTGGAACTACCAACAAACCTTATTCTAATATGGTGTTTTATCTCTTGCCATATGTTTTATCTTGTGAGGATATTCTTGGATACCTCTATCACCGGGAAAATAATTCCAAATGGCCACTGTCCTTGGACAATCCATATTTATGTTTGTGATAGAATATTTTTGATTATCCTTACATTGGCATTGTCTTTTATTTGCCCCATCTCTTGCCAAAATATTTATTTTGACTCCCATTGCCTTCCTTGCCTCTTGCTAGGATCCTAATTCTCAAATTGGTAGTGTTTAGTGTTGTAAATAAAATATGAAGAGTAATGATCCCTTGTGCGTGCATTTTTTATTCAAATACAAATATCAAAAAATAATGCATGAATCTTGGGGGAGCATTCCTTTTATTTAGAACACTATTCTATCTATCAATATTTGATCCTTTCAATTGGCATTTGATTTCTATCATATGTGTTTATGGAAGACAAATCTTTTCTCTTGATGCTTAGTGCCATCATGAAAATTGTAGAGGGTGTTGGGTTTATTTAGTGTAACCTTGCTCTCTCTTGGGAGTCTTGCAATCTCATCTCTTGTTTTATGTTTTATCCTATAGAATGAGAAAACCCTTTGGGCATGTCTCTTTCTTTCATCTTATATGCTCATTGGCCTTGCCTAGGTACCTTCAATTGGTATTAATTGGAATTTAATATCTCCTCCATAGATATTTGTTTCAATTGATATTTATTGTGGAAATCTTGATACCTTATTACTTTATTTTACTTTACTTGATTTCGGTCAAGTAGTAACCTCCTCTTGGTATCTTGTCTCCTAAATGGTATCTTATTTTTCAATTGGTGTCTTATCTCTCATGTGTTGTTTGATTTGATTCCTATTGATGTCACACTTCATGTGTTGACGTGTTTTGGAATCAATCATATGTTGATTTGATTTTTTCCTCAATCATGTGTTGATTTGGATTTTGATACAATTTGGACAACCTTTTTGTGTCACACTTTGGTGTGCTCTCTTCTTGGTTTACTTAGTGTTTTGTCCAAATTGTATCTCATTCGGTTCTCGTAAGTCCATGCATGCATATTTACTAATATATTTATTTTATGGCATGCTAGTCTTTCTTGATCAATATATAGGGGATACTCCACCAAATCCTAAATCGGCTAAGATGTGCATGAAATTCAAGTTCATCTATATGCACATATTTATGTGGAGTGTTTCCTATGTATGGTAGTGTATCTAACTACTATGGAACCCAATGAGTTTGGGAACCATGTTGTACTTGAATTTTGTTTTAGGTATAATGGAGATGCATTGGATGCTTGCCTCATTCATAAGGAAGGTGTTCTCACCATGTGATTATTTGAATCAAGCTTTGATGATAAACCAAAAAAAATTCTCATCTACATCATCACCAATGCTATTTCGGTAACAAGTATCTATCCCATGCATATGTTTCTTATATTCAACCGTGTGTAGGTTGCCCCCTGGCATGAAAACTTTAAATGTACAATTGTTGTGACTTTGGCTCCTTTCTTCACTTGGTATATCGTTGTGATATGTGTGATGGAAATGCAAAAGTCTTTTTCTTCAATTGGTATTATTTCTTTATGATACTTGTTGCCTATCTCAAAGCATCTTCACTATCTCTTGTTCCCTTAGTGACATGTGGGATGTCTTTGATATTTTTGAAGTTCATTCATATACAATGAGATAAATTTGAGCTATGTGCTATGCTTTTAAGCAATAATATCTTTTGTATATTCATGACTTCCTTTTTGGATACCATGGTTTCCACTTTATCAACCATTTTATATGTGCAAGTTCCTTTGTCGACGAATATCATTGTCTACTTAGAAACCTATACATATGAGAGAGGTCACTTTTTATGTGGTATCCTACTTTCTTGCAAGCCACCTTGTCTTTTATCTATAATTCTTTGGTGGCTCCAAGTTTGACTCGTGAGTGCTTGTCTTATTTCTACTCGCACCTTTGGGCACTCACATTTTATTGAAGATTCTTCTCTTCATGCTCATCACGTGAGTATGTTGATTTTGTTGCCTAAATGTTCTCACTAGCTCGTGTTTTTTTTAATTGGTATTAGTTTCCAATTAGTATCCTTGAGCTTGTGAACATATCCTTTTTGAAAAATCTTATTTGTAAGTTATGTGTGTGTCAATACTCGATATATAACTTATCTCCATTTGGTCAAGACTATGTGTCTTATCAAATTAATTGTCTTGTCACACACACACATACTCTTGGTTGGGCCTTCATTAATAATTTCTTTTAATTAGTATCTCCTTATGGCTCAACCACATCTTTGGTGCAAGTGCTTTGTTTTGCTTTAATGGTTACATCCTTGCACTTTGTGAGTGTTCTAGATGATTGTGGGGGAGTGAGGATTCCATATTTATTCACTCCGCAATAGTGTATGAACATTGGGGAGCTTCTCTATTTTATTTAGAATTCTCAGTTAGGATCTTCTTGATTGCTTTTCTTCTTTATGGAGATGTTTAGAATGACTTCATCTTATTTGCAATCTTTGATCCTCAATATAGTTTGATTTCCTCTAATTATTCGTCAATGGATATGTGCATTTGATTCCACTCACATTTTGAGAAATGCACACTTTATGGAGAAATTCAAACTATATTGGCTTTCTAAATTCTTCTTCCCATTTCGGCAATCGATGCCAATGGGGGAGAAGTTTTAGAGGGTTTAAGGGAATTTGGTCTTATGCTTTCGTTTGGTTCTTAAGCATTTGCCTCTCATGCTCTTGCATCCTTGCCTTGCAAGGTTGCTTAATTCATTATATAAACCCTCTCAAAAGGGATTGTCATCAATTACCAAAATGGGGGAGATTGAAAGGGCATGGTTGCCCCCATGTGTTGTTTTGGTAATTAATGACAATCTCTATGGACTAATGTGTGCTTTAAGTTATATTTGCAGTGTTGGTCCATAAGGAATGCTTTGACTCCATATGTTGGAGTCAAGGCTAAAAGAAGAAAACTATATGTTGATCAAGGCTAAGTGCAAGTTGATCAACATACAAGGTTAGGGCATGTGAAGAAGAAGATCATGTGTTGATCAAGATCCTATGTTGTCCATGGTGGATGGCGTCATGTGGTGATCATCATCAAGATAAAGGCCATGTGAAGATATGTCGAAGAGTGTCTCTCCCATCTTGGTGTATGGGGGAGCAATATGCGTGTCTTCACCAAGCGGAGCAAAATCAAGAAAGGTGATCCACTTGAGAGTAGATCAAGATCGTCATCATCTAGCTCAAGTGGAATGCGCAAGGCAAAGGTATGATCTTGATAGGGTTTCTAGTTTACCGGTCTCGCGGTGTAGTTATGAGACCGGGTTTTAGGATAGGTAACCGTACTATCAAGAGGGGCTCTCAAGTGAGCTTTAGCGCATCGGTCGTTGAGAGCTCAAACCTTTGCATCCTTGGCATCATATTTATTGGTTCCTATTTGGCTCTTATCGTGGTGTGGTATTGGTGCTTGTCATGCTTGTCATGACAAGGCCAAGGTCACCGAAAACGGTTTTCATATGTGTTCCCTATTGAGTTTTCGGTGTCGGAGTTTTTGCCGGTCCATCTATGCGGAAGGTTTCACTCTTCCATTTATTAGAAAAATCTCCCTTTCTTGGTTTCAATATTTTCACTTGTTATTGGGTAGCATTTGTCGTCCTCTTTCCAACAAAAGTGGTTTTGTGTTATTCGGACGTCATATGCAAAAGATATGGTTTTCCGGGTTTTAATAAAAGGGTTTTACCTCTCACCATTTGGCTTTACCATATCTTGTTGAACAATGATGTTTCTGTGCATATTCTTGTAGTGCTCGTTGTGATGATTCCAACGAGTCCAAGTTTACCGAAAACGGAGTTCGTATGTGGTAGATATTAAGTTTTCGGTATCGGAAGTTTTTAGACAGAATTTTAGAGGGAAAAAGAAAAAAGGGGGGAGTGCTGCCGGCCTCACCACCGGCCTGGGCCGGCTCCCCGGCCGGCCCGTTCGGGCATCACCCCGGCCACACACCCGGCCTGGGCCAGTTCACCGGCCGGCCTCCTCGGGTGGGCTCCCGGCCTCCGCGCCGGCCTGGGCCGGTTCCCCGGCCGGCCCACCCGGGTGGCCGCTCCGACCGCTTGGCGCCCCGGCCCCGCTGCCGGCCTGGGCCGGCTCCCAGGCCGGCCCACTCGGGTGGTGCCCCGGCCCCCTCACCGGCCTGGGCCGGTTGCCAGGCCGGCCTGCCTGCCTTTTTCCTTCTCTCTCTTTTTTCCTACGCACTAAAATGACCCAACGGCTCCATTTTCGGAGCCCCTATTTAAGGGGCTTCTTCCCCAAAATAAAGTAACCTTTTAGCCAACTCTTGAGCCATTTTCTCTCCTCCATTGTTGACCTCTTGAACTTGGCTTTCTCTCTTTCTCTCCACTAGTTCGTGCTATTTCTTAGGGAAAAAGAGAGAGGAGATCTAGATCCGTATTTCCACCGGTTGATTTCTCCTCTAAGTGAGGGGAACACTTTGGATCTAGATCTTTGGAGTTTCTTAGTGTTTCTCCTTTTGTTCTTCCTCTCTAATCCCTCCCAAGCATTAGTTGCTTTGGTTGGATTCGGGTTGGAAGAACTTGTCCACTTAGTGTGTTCTTGCCATTGCATTAGTTGCATCGGTTTGAGTTCTCCACGGTGATTCGTGGAAAGTGAAGTTGAGAAGCTTGTTACTTTTGGGTACTTTGGTGCCCTAGACCTTGTTCCTCTAGGGCACTTTGGTACCCTAGACGGTTTGATTTCTCGGAGTCTTGGTGGCTTACGGGATTTGTTGGGAGCCTCCAATTGTGGAGTGTGGCTCAACCTTATTGCTTCGGAGCTTTGGTAGCTACGAAGATTTTGCCGGGAGCCATCAATTGAGTTGTGGTGTGTGCCCCGGCCTTGGGCATCGAGTCTTGGCGGCTCGGTGCATTTGGTGAAGACCCTCCAACTTGTGGAGTGAGCTTCACCCTTGTAAAGGTTCTAGTTGTCAACCTCAACGGCAACATAGTGACAAGTGCCTCGCCACATTGGTGGTAAGACACAACGGAGATACGGTGTGCCATATCAAGGCTACTCGGTGCTTCACATTGGTAAACACCGCGCCGCTCCAACGGAGACTAGCTTCCATTGGGAAGTGAACTTCGGGATAAATCATCGTCTCCAAGTGCCTCGGTATTTCTATCCCGAGCTTCTTACTTATGCTATTTACTTTGTGATAGACATAGAGCTTAAAGTCATATATCTTGCTATCACCTAGTTGATCATATTGCTTAGCATAAGTTTGTTGGTGCACATAGGTGAACCTAGCTAGTTTAGGTTTCGGCTTGATAAATTAAACGTTAGTTTTATTCCGCATTTATTCAAGCCTTAACCGTAATAATTTTAAATCGCCTATTCACCCCCCCTCTAGGCGACATCCGTGTCCTTTCACATATCACTCCCCCAAAATGGGATGGTCCATTAAAATCTCAAAAGAGCCAAATGAAATCCACACAAGATCCAATAAGGCTCAACACACAAGTTACACATAAATGATACACAACTATCATACACAGCCTTGAATAACAATACAAGTAGGAAAGTAGCATGTCGTATACAAGCACATGCTAGGAACAAAACTAATACATGCCAGGGAGCAAGCAACTTTCAATGTATATATGAGTTAAATACAAGTTACCGCAAGGAGGAAGCATTGGATATGAGATAGAGCAATATATTCCAATTGACTTGGCTTGAGGAAATATAACCATGAAGATCCCTTAATTCTTCAAAAGTAGCCAAGTCTCCAATGTCCTCCACAACACCTATTGATCAAGTTTGAGCTTGTTGGTCCCCAACCAAGTTGGGTCCTAAGAGGTTAGTCACAATAGGCTTGGGAACCGAAATGGTTCTTTTCTTGACACCACTTTGAGTCCCCACATACTTGGCAAACACATTGCCAACCCTATCCTTTCTAAGTGAATAAACATCATCAATTAAGATGGGGTGGATAGGGTACCGATGGTGCACGAAGAAGCAAAGTGACCCTTGCCACAGCAAAGGTAGCAACATCGACTCTTTTATTTCTTCTTAATAGGCTCCTCAACTTGAGGAGCATTGACTTGAGTCTTCTTAGGAAGTGTCCGTTGTTCAACTCGTGGTTGAGCATGAGATTGAACAAGAGGCCGCTTCCCTAGTTGCTTCTCACTAAAAGGCTTCTTCTTCATTGGGCAATCCCGAACATGGTGCCCTTCTAGCTTGCACTTGAAGCAAATGATCTTGGCCGGATTCTTGACTTGTACTTGGACCTTCTTCTTATCAATCTTGGACTTGTTCTTGTTGTTGGAGTTGAATCCAAGTCCACTCTTGTCATTGGGGGATTGTTGCGCACTCAACATGTTGTCAAGTGCACTCTTCCCTTCATGACGCTTTTCCAAGCCTTTCTTCATAGAAGTAGCTTGGGCCTTGAGCTCTCCTCTTTTCAATACATGGTTAGTGACAACACAAGTACTATAGGAGGTAGATGCATCATTGTTAGAGCAACAAGGCAAAGAAAGTAATTCATCACAAGATGTGCCAACATTACGAGTGGATGAACTAATAGGACTAGCACATGGCAATATAGCATTTTGAGTTAAAGTTGTGCTAGTATCCACATGAGGCTCACTAGATTATACCTTTGTAGTGATGGCCTCATGAGCTAACTTTAGACAAGCATAGGATGCTAGAAGATCATCATTAGAGCTAGATAGCTTGTCATGACTTTCTTCCAATTTCCCATACTTGCTAGTTAGCAACTCAAGTTGAGCCCTTAGCTCAACATTCTCCTCCAAGATAGATGCTTCACAAGAAGTGGAGTTAGTAGCACAAGCATCATTAGCATTAGGAATGGAAGAAGACAACTTGGCAAGCTCTTCCTTAAAGCTAGTATTTTCCTTTTTCGTGACTTTATATTTAGCATGAGTATGGTCATGTTCTTTAATGATTTTAGCAATTATTTCATTATGAGACTCCTCAATAGATTCGAGTTTCTCCTCAATAGAAGCCCGAGTCTCTTGCTCTTCCTCAAGGGCATCTTCTAATGATGCCTTTTCCATAGCATCATCTCTTTCAATCTTACCCTTTTCTTCAAGGCTTGTTTCTAAGGCCTTAATAGTATCCCCTCGCTCAACAAGGGTGCTCATGATTTCATAGAGGTTATCACAAGCATTTTTATTCTTTGAAATAGCCTTAAGAACCATTAGACCTTTATTATGAAGGAGAGCATCATCATTTTCCACATCATCTTCTTCATCATTATTATTATCATCACTACTATTTGAAGATTTAGCCATAAGGCAATGAGTGGTGGATGAGGAAGAACACTTAATTAAAGAACTACTCAAGTTCACATCTTGTTCCATAGCAAATTGGGTTTCCTCCACATTATTATTCATACAAGATTTAGAGGGAACACAAGAAATTTTTAGATGATATGCAAGGACTATCAACACTAGCATGTATGACATTTGGAGTGCTAGAACAGTTTAAGTCCAAAGATAGAGCATTGCAATGAGATAGAGATGAAGTCTAATCAATAGAATATTCACTATCAACAAAGCAATTTCTATCACCACTCACCATATCATTACCTTGTGACAAATCACATGTTGGTGAAGTGGATGAAGATGAGAACTCATCACATCCGGAGGTGGAGGGAGAACAATCATCCTCAATAGTGTTGGACACTCCATATTTATCTTGAAGCTTGGTCCAAAGCTCATGAGCGTTCCGGAGAGGCATGATTGACTCAAAAACTACAACACTCACAAATTTGCAAAACTCATTAGAAGCTAGAGAATCTAGATATAAGTTTTTCTCATCCTCTAAAGTTGTACTTTCATAATCCTTTGGAGGAGAAAAACATATATCTAAGACACACTCAATATTGGGGTCCAAGACCCGTAAGTGACTAAGCATATGAGTTTTCCAAACATTAAAATTTGTGCCATCCAATATAAAAGTGTGATCATGCACTAATCCTCTAAACGACATCTTTACTCTCTAGGCGGTAAAGCCAAACAAGAGAGCCCAGGCTCTGATACCAATTGAAACAACAAACTATTCCGAGATGTCGCCTAGAGGGGGGGTGAATAGGCTATTAAAACTTTTCCGGTTTAAGGCTTGATAATTGCAGAATAAAACTATGTGTTTAAATTAACAAGCAACAACCCAATATACTAGGTTCACCTATGTGCACCAACAACTTATGCTAAGCAAGGCAAGCAACAAGGTGATAGCAAGATATAAAACTTCAAGTGCAAAGGCTATCACAATGTAAATTGCATAAGTAAAAGGCTCGGGTATAGAAATAACCGAGGCACGCGGAGACGAGAATGTATTCCCGAGTTCCTCCTTGTTAAGGGAGTACGTCTCGTTGGAGGGGTGTGAGCTCGCCACAAGAGGCCTACCCAAGATGCCACAAAGGCCTCACCCTATTTTTCAATGAACCGCACCCAAGGGTTTGGTTCACCTTCTACTATCGAAATCCTTCAAGGCGGAATCCGGAGCCTTTACACCGTTCTTGGGGCACACACCCACAACTCAATTGAGGGCTCCCAAATCTTGCCGAAGCTTCACAACTCGAAGGCTTCGCGGCACACCAACCATCTAGGGTACACAATGCACCACAGAGGCACAAGCTCTTGGGAACACAATGCACCCAAAATTAATAAGATTCTCAACCTTCAATCCCACAAATCTTCATGGAGAGAGCAAACCGATGCAACTAATGCAAGTGGCAAGAACACACTAAGTGATCAAATCCTTCACTCCCAAATCCAACCAAAGCAACTAATGCTAGGGAGAGATTTGAGAGGAAGAACAAAGAGGAGAACCACAAAAGAACTCCAAGAACTAGATCCACAAGGTTCCCCTTACTTAGAGGAGAGATTGTTCGGTGGAAACGTCGATCGAGATCTCCTCTCTTGAATCCCTAAATTTGGGCAAGAATCATTGGAGGGATTGAGAGAAATCAAGCTCACAAGTTTGCAACAATGGAGGAGGGAGAGAGAGTGAGTGAGCTCCAGAGGTTAAAGAACCATTGGGGAAGAAGGCCCCTTAAAAAGGTGGGCCAAAAACTGGTCGTTGGGCTCAGATCCCGCGGGGGCCGGTAGTACCGGCCCAAGGGCGGTACTACCGCCCCACAGGAACCTGCGCACCAACGGTAACAAACAAAACCCGAGGAGCCCGGTAGTAGGGCGGTAGTACCGGAATCTCGGTACTACCGGCCTACTGCCGACCTACTACCGAACCTCAAACAGAGAGCAAAAGTGGTAGTGGCCCGGTAGTAAGGCGGTAGTACCGGAGTCCCGGCACTACCGGCCTACTGCCGGCCGACTTCCGAACCTCAAACAGAGGCGAACTCCGGAGGTAGCCCGGAACTAGTCCAGAACTACCGGCCGGTCGCTACTACCGGCCATAGCCCGGTACTACCGGGACCTCAAAAAACTGCATACCAGAAACGCCATAACTTTTGCAAATGAACTCCGAATCGAGTGAATCCAATTTTGTTGGAAAGAGGACGACAAGAGCTTACCCTAAAAAAAACTGAAAATAGGAAAACAAGGAAGGGATATTGTGCGAAGGGTTGGAAGGGTGAAACCTTCCACACGGATGAACCGTCAAAATCTCCACAACCGAAAATGCAATAGAAGACGCATACGAAATCCGTTTTCGGTGAACTTGGTCTTGTCATGACGAGCACGACAAGCACCAAGACCACACCACGAAATGAGCCAGATAAGAACCAATAAAGATGATTGCAAGGATGCAAAGGTTGGAGCTCTCTACGAACGATACGATCAAGATACTCGGTCGAGAGCCCCTCTTGATAGTATGGTTATCTATCCTATAATCCGGTCTCTCAACTAACATCATGAGACTGGTAAAATAGAAACCCTATCAAGATCATACCTTTGCCTCGCGCATTAATCCACTTGAGGTCGATGAAGACGATCTTCATCTCCTCAAGACGAACCACCCTTCTTGATTGCGCTTCGCTTGGTGAAGATTCACATGTTGCTCCCCCATACACCAATATGGGAGAAGCATTCTTCGGCATATCTTCACTTGGACTTGAGTGTTGATCAACTCGTACTTAGCCTTGATCAACACATAATCTTCTTCCCTTTGCCTTGACTCCAACATATGGAGATCAAGCAACGCACATGGACACACCTACAAATATAGCTCAATACAAACATTAGTCCATAGAGATTGTCATTAATTACCAAAACCACACATGGGGGAACCATGCACTTTCACCTGGTACACTGGCTTTATTCACTTCCATGAAGATACCTGTTCGGCATAACCCCAACAGTAGCCCTCGGAAAGCTTCTAGCTCTTAACAGTCGTCTTGCCTTCCCGATTCTTCTTTCGTTCGACAAAGTCAACCGGCTACGTAACTTGGACCCTTCCCAGAACTTTGAATGCCTTCAACATGTCGAACAGTGAGTTAGCCGGACACAATATGCCGACTTCTTCATCTCGACAACCACTCGAGTGCTTATCGGCACGTGTGTGATGATTTGATGGATTCGTCAGTCTGCGTCAGAAAAGTTTGACCATAGCATCTCAAACGCCAGGGGCTAGATTTCCTTTCTCGCGCAATACACGAAGCATCGTGGAGACGGTTGGGTTCTATGCACACACGATCTCGCCGCATGGCGTGAATTCTGCATCTCAACCAATCCCGCATGAATCTCGGAGCCCCTGTTATAAAGAGGCCCCGTACACTTCTTCTTCTCTCACGCTCCATTCCTCTCCATAGAACCCTAGCTCATCTCCTCCCAGATCCAAACTCACCGAGCTCAAATGGCTTCCAATGCTCCTTCCTTCACCCCTACCGGCGAGCTCACGGCTCACCCCACGCCGTCGACGCCGGAGGTGACCACGCCCTCGTCTGAGGCGAATAGCCCGCTCCGATCCCCTGCCGTTGCAGGCCACAATTCCATGGCGCTCACGAGGGTGGCTGCGAAGGCTTCCTCTGCCTTTAGTGCAGAGGTAGAAGAAGAAGAAATGGCGGAGGACGAAGAGGAGGCGGGCGACCACGCTGGTGGGGTCGAAGATCCCACCCACAACTGGTATCCCTCCATTGTAGATGATAAGGAGCTCTCCATGATGGTGAGCGAAGGGGCGATTCGACCTTCGACGGCTTCGGCTTGGAGCATTGCTATGGGCGACCCATCTCCTACACCTATACAACGCGAACGGGTATTTCACGTCTTGTGGCGCTTCTCCTTGCCTCCTTCGGCTTTATTTTTAGAGGTCTTAGATCATTATGGCCTCCAACTCCACAACATCACTCCCAACAGCCTGCTTTATCTGGCCGGCTTTCTGGCGCTATTTGAAGGGTACTTAGGCTTACAAACCAGGTTAGACTTCTTCAAATATTGCTTCAACGTCAAGCGGCAGACGACAAAGAAGGCGCTACTGGCCTTTGGATCAGTAAGCTTCAACATGCGTCGGGAAAGGGACTGGTACCCCCAAGTGCCAATTGTCGACTCCGCGAAAGGCTGGGCGTCGGCATTCTTCTATTGCAAGGATATCCCAACTCCCAGCAAGCAAGTCGGCTTGCCGCCATTCCTCGACATTGCCGGCGTGCCCAAGCCGTCTTGGAAGGAGAGCGCAATCAAGAAGCTCCTGGCTGATCTCTCTGTGATCAAAGACCGGATCTCCCGGCTGACCTCCAGCTCGCCTCCGCTGACCGGCGAGGACACCATCCTCTGCTGGATGAGAAGACGGATCCAGCCTCTCCAATCCCGAACTCGCTTGATGTGCGAGTACACAGGCAAGAAGTCGTACTCCTTGCGCATATGCAAGGAGGATATGTCGGAGGACTTGTTGAAGGCTCGCCTCACCAAGTTGCTGAAGGCACGTACCTCTGAGGGCCGCCAATTTACAGAGTCATGGGCGATGTGTATATCCGCCAATCCCCCACCCAAGGTACTTTTATGGCTTTAACCCGACAACCTTTTTATTCTTTGAATGTCGGCTACGTTCTTGACACAACTCATGTCTTTGCCAGATCCTGGACGTCGGAGTCACTAAGCCGACCACTGCTTCTAGCAAGTCGGCCAAGCGGAAAGACGTCCCCATTTCTTCGGCTCTTACAGAAATCCGAAAGAGGAAGAAGAGCCAGTCGCTTACGATTGGCACTTCGGCCTTCGAAGACGACGACGTCCTTTCAGGGCTTAAGATCCCCTCCAAGAAGTAAGCAAATTCGACTTCCCTTTAGTGCTGCATTGTGCCAGATAATATTTTGACATATTTTTCTTGTAGCTTCAAGAAAGCTGCTCCTTTGAAGCAGAAGGTGACCATTCGCAGGAGTACCGTGCCATCTCCCGCTGCTCCCCCTCCAACTCCACCGGCTTCAATGCCTGTTGTGACGGAGATGGGAACCTCCAACGCTCTCTGAGCCGGCTCGGCCAAGCCGAGCAACGGCTGAGGTGATGTGGCCGCCCACTAGGCGGCCATGACGTGAAAGACGGTCGCTCCGTCCAGTTCAACCAGGGCTGAAGCTACGGCTAATGATGCCCCAATCCTTTGGCCGAAAGAGAAGGAGGCTTTCGACGAAGCTGGCTGTATGAAGCCGGATTTTAAAGATTGCTTCATTCATGCCCCGAAGTTCCCTCGAACTAAGGGCGCGACCTTTCGGCGTAACGACCCGGAGCAAGCCCCTGCGGTGGGGCACGTACAACGTGATCGAGGTGCTGGAAGACAGTCATCACACCTTCGGTGAGACCTTTGAAGAGGGGATTTCCATCTTGCGCCAACACATAAAATTATGGCCTTTCCCCCAGTAGCCCCCGAGTCACTCTCCCGGATTTTTGTAAATTAAGCGTGCATAGTGCTCAGAATAACTTACTAGGTGCAAGATAGAAACGATTTGATAACCCTAGCCCCCAAGCGTTAAGCCAGATGAAATTTTTTGCCGACTTGATGGTTTTTAGATACTAGATTTAGCTGATGGTAGCCCCCAAGGGCTTGAACCATTTTCTTCAATCGACAAAATTGTTGAACTCATTTTTCAGCGCTTGCCGGCATAGATTGTTCAAAGCGCCAACGTCGAGACCATCAACACGCTGACCGCAAAGAACAAAGAAGTGCGCTGGCTCAAGGCTGAACTGGCCAATAAGGACACCGTCATCGATATCTGGAGGATGATCGGGTTATGTACCAAGGTACATCTTTAAATTTGACATGTTTTATTTAGGCTTTCTGCTGCTGAATTCTTGTGTTTCTGCAGATGCCATCAACAAGGCCAAGGAATTCACTAACAATGTTGGCGACATTACTCGTCTTCGAAACGAGAATGTCGAACTCAACAAGCTAAATGAGGGCCGCTCTTCCGAACTAGAGGCGACGAAGATATGCATTGCCAAAGCCGAGGAGGACCTCGAAGCCGAAAAGGAGAGGGGTATCGATGCCGTTCAAAAGGTCAAAGACCAATTGAGCCGGCGCGTCGACGAGTCGACGGCTATCGATGCCCAACTATTGAGTACGTCTTTTTACAGACCCTGTACTCATTTTTTTGGCGAACTATGTCTTACTGCTGCTCTGTTATGCGGAACCTGCAGGACTTGGCCATGACCTTACACCGGACAACCGGCTTGATAGGATCTTGGAGGTGGGGGAGCTTCTCCCGAAGATTGCCATTGCTGGGGCCACCTTTGAAAAGGCCTTCTTCCCCGGCAATAAGGAGTCAGAGAACGTGCTTCACCATCTGGCGAATCTTCTCATGGAGGCGGACGAAGGACTTGAAGAGCGGCTCCGGTCCAGTGCCCGAGGAGGCGCGAAGATGACCCTTGGCTGCCCGATGGCGCATTACCCAGATGCCAAGCCATGGCGAATTGCGTCCGGCTACCCAACAAAGAGAGCCGACGACCATCCAATGAGTGACCAAGATAAGAAGGATATCCTTCACTCCGTGTCTATGTCGACCTACTTTATGGAAGTCGCATGTCCTCCGACGCCGGTGCAATCGGCCGAAGAGGATGCCGAAGATGCCGAAGCTGCTCCCTAAGTCGGCCCACCTGTTGTAAAAAACTTTAATACATTAGGCCGTACAAACTTTTGATTGGTGATGTAAAAAACATCTAAGTTATTATACAGCTATTTGCTGAGAGAGTTGCTCTCTTTTTGTAAATGAGATGTCCGCTGTAGCGCCCTGACCCCGGAATTATACAGAGAGGCTATGTAACCCGCAGGCTATGCTACAGAATCGAAGGGCATGGGGTTACCGCTCCCACGCAACACCTCGATCATGCCATAAACACTGGCATAGCTATCAATGTATAATAAAGAGATCAAGACTTCTGGAACAACTGGCACATCACAGACTCTATGACACAAAGAGATCATATAGCAACTCATATAATGAGAAAGATACAAATTACACATAGAGGTCACCGACCCAATAGTACATCATGCGGAAGCGAGGTAGATGTCTAATACAACAAGATCCAAAATATGGCCTAAGAGGCCTACAGCTAAACAATTCCCAGCCAGCTTGTTCCACGTCATCCCAAGCTGCCACCTGGGAACCCCAGACTACTCGTCGATGTCAACGAAGAACCCACCTGCCTGTTCGGTTACGTCCTCCTCTGAAACAATTAATAATCAACAAAGAGAGACTGAGTACGACGTACTCGCAAGTTTAGTAGGGCGATATAGGCCCAAAGATGACACGGCTCTAAAGCTGTATAGTAGTTAATTTGTATAAAGCTAATTTTCATTTTCAAAACATGACACATGGAAATCGACTACTCAGAAGGTTTTTCGAAAGGGGATGAGATAGTAAATTTTTCTTCCTCGGTTCACCTTGAACCAACAGTAGGCAGAAACACCACTCGTCTCCACCAAGGCACTCCCTCGAATCACCCTCGAGGAAATGAACCTTTTAACACACGTTGAGTTGCAACCTCTAGTTGCCAAATTTTAATTAAGTTTCATGTTTACTATGATCCTGTAAATCCATTCCCAAGGCGTCCATAACCGTGGACACGGCTTTTCGAAAAGATTAAACCCTGCAGGGGTGTACTAATTTACCCATTGGTACCATCCGGCTCGCCTGATTAGCTCTCTCCCGGGGAAAACTGGCAAGTGGGAGCGGTTAAACCTTTACCTCGCGTGAGACTATCCAAGGATCATCTGTGGCGACAGGACAAGTTTATCCAGCCTATTTCAGCCCCTGCCCCCATCACCACATCCTAAACACCACCACACCCTCTTCGCGCCATCCTCCACCTGCAACGCACACGCAAATGGAAAGCGCAAACTAGAGGAGCCTTGGATACGCCCGCACAAGTTATTCAGTTAGTAAGGAGCCCATACTCCCACCGATGGCAACACGCTCAAACCTTGGTTCCGAAGACAGAAACTCGCACCTAGGGGGCAAGAATGAGGCAAAACATCATCCCTGATGGCAACTCATCCAAGCCTTTTTAAGCATCTTAATTAAGAAACCACAAGTATCCACCATGTCCGAACATTCCATCAATAGTCATAATCATGGAAAATAGTCACCGGACAAATAAGCATTTGACTAAGCATGGCTAAGCATAGCTAAGCATATATACAACAGTTATATCTTTACTCCGGCCAACACATCAAACCTATGGTTCATAGGAGGGAAAACATGTGATGGTTTAGGAAACATGCAATTCATAGGATACGCTATGTCTTGATCAAAGGTTGACATTAGAATCGAATCCAATATTATGGTGGATAAAATAATTGTATAAAACAATAGGATGCTATATGCCAAGAAGGTTAGGTTATCTCTTGCCTTGCTGACGGGGCGTGTAGTACGGATCGTCGGGGTAGGTAGGGACCCTCGACTCCTGAATCTATCGATACCCAAACAATCACAGAAGAACAAATAAATAACACGAAGACAAGGTGCAATGCCCAATCATGATGACATGTCAAGTTTATGCAATGATCTCATCATATAATTTAGCTAACAATTTAAATGGAGTGCCAAATAATTAGTGCAATATATATATATATATATATATATGGACGCGCTATTTGACACCCAGGGAGTAGAATATATATAGGGTGTCTATATATATATATATATATATATATATATGAGTCAATGAGAACGTCGAGGCGTGCAATTGCAGCCCGAGACACAAACCCTCTTACATGGTATCAGATTCCAACCGATCCTCCTCCAATCTCTAAACCCTAGCCGCACCCTTCTCCAAACCCCAGCCGCACCCTCCTCTGAAACCCTAGCCGCCCTACTCCACCATGAACGCCGACGAGCTCAAGAAACTTGAAGCTGAACTCAAGGAGCGCGAGTCTGTTCTTCAAACTCGCCAGGAAGAACTTGATCGGCGTGCCGCCGATCAAGGCAAACTCCCCACCACCGCTCCACCGGCTCCAACATCCAACGCCTCCACCTACGCCATCTCCATCAAGCTCCATGTCCCCATAACCCTAGATCTCCAAGCCTCTAACTATACAAGCTGGCGTGACCTCTTCCTCATCGCCCTAGGCCGCTATGGTCTCACCTCTCATGTTGTCGGCAATGCCGATGCCACCCCCTCCAACACCTCTCCAACATCCGATTGGGGCCGCGACGACTACGCCGTTCTCTCCTGGATTTACGGCTCCATCTCCACCGAGCTCCTCGGCATCGTCATGCGTCCCGGCTCCACAGCACGCGTCATCTGGGACTCAATCGAGAACCTCTTCCGCGACAACAAAAAGCATCGGGCTCTCCAACTAGAAGCGGAGTTCAGGAACACTCCACAAGGCGACATGCCGGTCTCCGACTACTGCGCCAAGCTCAAGGCCCTCTCCGACTCCCTTGTAGATGTCGGCCAGTAGATCAGCGATGAGACGCTTGTCCTCACCCTCCTCCATGGCCTCAATGACACCTTTGCACACCTTCGCTCTTTCTTGCCGTCTCAGGTGCCGTTCCCTTCGTTTCTCCAGACTCGCTCAGCCCTGATCCTTGAAGAATCCTAGAGGAAAATGGACGCCAAGAACGCCGCCTCCACCGCACTCTGGGCAAGCGGCAACAACATCCTTCCTCATGGCGGCAACAGCATCCTTCCTCATGCCGGCGGCGAGCGCGGCCCTCCATCTGGCTACGGGGGCGGACGAGGCTCGAGCACACCTGCAGGCTTCCACACCCTCCCCAACCGCGGCGGCGGACGCGGCCGTGGACGCGACAACCCCTGGCAGTTCTGAAAGAGCATGGTTGCCCCCATGTGTTGTTTTGGTAATTAATGACAATCTCTATGGACTAATGGTTGCATTGAGTTATACTTGTAGTGTTTGTCCATAGGAGTGCTTGAAGACCATATGTTGGTTTCAAGGTGGAAAGAAGAATATTAAGTGATGACCAAGAGGTTTAAAGTGTTATCTGAAGAATGGTCATGTGTTGAGCATAGTGCAAGTATGCCTTGAAGATTAAGATTGAGTGAATGTTCATGTTAATCTTCAAGACATCATCTTTATGAAGAGAGAAGTAAAGATACAAGTTGATTAGTGCAAGTCCAAGAAGAGCATCTTGAAGAGATCACATGCTTGGAGCTTGTCACCCTTTTGGAGATAATGGTCAAGTGAAGATGATCTCCCATAGTGGTGTATGGGGGAGTGATACCCACAAGTATAGGAGATCGTTGAAGTCTTCGATGTGTAAGTATAGTATCGATCCCACGAGGAGTAGAAGGTATAAGTATTTATCCTCTCAAATAAGAGTGTCACTTCCCTTATTATTTATGCACTAGACAAACTAAAATAATTAAATGATGCAAGTGTTTTTGGGTTTTTGGTGTAGATTTTGCAATAAAGTAAAATGCTAAGAATGCAATATGACAAGTGAAAGCTCTTAAAGAGAGAAAGCCCAATCCTCTATGCAGCAAGAGGACAAGCTCAAGTGTGTGTTTCTTATAGGTGGAGAGAGTTCCCAAGGGCTAATTAGACTTCATGGCATAAATATTTCTAGAACAACAAGGTAAACATTTTGTCAAGTTTTAATCTTTTTTGGACGGAGCCATAATTAGGAATAGCTAATAAATAAACTACACCTCTTATGATGGATCAAGGTGCCAAGCAAATGACTACACAAGAGTTATTAAGACATAAAGTCCCACCATAGCATTAATCTTTAAGGTCCCCGATACTAATACCCCATAAAGTAACTTCATAACTTGGTCTCAGGTTTACATGTCCCCCTAAGACCTCCTCAATTCATTACATCATAGTGTTCTCCTATGAGCCCATATAGGTGAAGTGATATGCAGTCGACGTTCGCACAACACCATCATAGAATTACATCAAAGATAAAAACTAGACAAGATACCAACACATGTTATATAAAAATCATTGCCAATTCATCCTATGCCCCCAGGAACATGAGAGAACTACTCACAACGCCAAGACATGATATGATTCAGTGGTACAAGTGATACAACACAATCTGAAACTATGATCTCCCCGCAAAACAATGACAAGTAGCAATTCACAAACATGTAAAATAGCACTTAGACAATGGCTAGGGATCAACCAATCTCAAACTATGAGGGGGATGAAGTGGATCACGAAGATGGTGATGAAGATGGTGATGGAGATGGTGCTGGTCTTGGCGGTGGTGTTGATGGAGACTCCAGAGGGGGGATGGAGAAGACCTCCGGAGGTGGTTCCGGCGGCGTTTCCCCCCTCCGATCTTCTCCGGCGACAGACTTCTGTCTCTCTGTTTCTGGTTTTGTGTTTCTCCGCCGCCTCTCTCTGGAAAACGTCGGGGGACCTTTTATATAGGCGTTTTTAGGTCACGAGGATGCTTCTGGGCGAAGGATCGATGCAAACGGGGCCACGAGGGCCAAATTGGATGGGCCCAAACGGGTACTGTAGCCACGTGGGACCCCCCTTTTGGTCCTCCGGCCTCCGTTCGTTGACTTCTTTCGCTCCTAAATCTTCTCCTTCCAAAATAATGACTCCCCTAAATTTATAGCTCATTATGACGTTGTTAAGGTCCTGAAACAAATAAAGAAAGAAATAGGGGTTTTCTGCCTGCGCAGGATTAATTCCATATAAAGGGGAAATCATTATAAATTACCAAAAATCATTAAATAACAGTAATATACCCCTTATATGATGCAAATATGAATGGAATATAACTATTATAGTGCAAAGTTCATGTATGCATTTTAGATGCATCAGGGAGCAATCTATGAGTCTTCACCGAGCAAAGCGCAATCAAGAAAGGTGTTCCCACTTGAGGAGATCAAGATCGTCATCATCTAGCTCAAGTGGAATGCGCAAGGCAAAGGTATGATATTGATAGGGTTTTAGGATAGCTAACCGTACTATCAAAAGGGCTCTCAAGTGAGCTTTAGCGTATCGGTCGTAGAGAGCTCAAACCTTTGCATCATTGGCATCATCCTTTCTTGGTTCTTATTTTACTCTTATCGTAGTGAGGTCTTGGTGCTTGTCGTGATAGTCATGACAAGCTTAAGTCCTTCGAAAACGATATTTGGTTGCATCTTTTATTGCGTTTTCGGTGGTGGAGATTTTGCCGATTCACTAGTGAGGAAAGGTTCACACCTTCCTACCCATACCAAAATATCCATTGGCTATTCTTAGTTGGCTTTTATCTAAATGTGGTTTTAGAGCTTATCATGATCTAGTTGTGAAATTATATTGCAAATACTAGTGTTGTCATCTAACACCAAAAAGGGGGAGATTGAAAGAACATTTCTTAATCCCTTATGTTTCGTGTGTTAGTTAACAACACTAGTGATAATTTAATATGGTGCTAAGTATCCACAGGAAATATGACTGTCTACATCAAAAGGTTACTAGTGCATCTCTGTCTATGCAAAAAGGAAGAAAAACTGGTTGTCGGAAATGGACCATGAAGGAAGAAGGCAGCGCAGCTGGCTGGCCGGCCCCCTGGCCGGCCCAGGCCGGTCTCCAGGCCAGATGGCTCTGCGGGGTGGCCGGTCCCCAGGCCGGACCACAGGCCGGTTCTTCTGTTTGTTCCTGCATGAAGAACTGAGGCCGACACCCCGACCGGCCTAGGCTGGCCCCCAGGCCGGGCTCCCTGCGCGCAAAGAAAGCTCCCCAATGGCTCGATTTTGGGGAGGGGTATTTATACCCCTCCACCTACCTCTAGACAGGTTCTACGACAAGAACAAGAACACCACCATTGTTGCAAGAGCTCAAATCACATAGATCTCCCAATCCCTCCACCCAAACTCGTTGATCTTTGGAGGATTGAAGGATAAGGCCTAGATCTACTATTCCACCAAACCATATCTCCTCTAAGTGATGGGAACATCTTTGATTTAGATCTTGGAGTTGCATTGTGTTTCTCCTTTGTTCTTCCTCCTAAATCCCTCCATAGCATTAGTTGTTTTGGTTGGATTTCGGAGAGAAGGACTTGACCACTTAGTGTGTTCTTGTCATTGCATAGGTTGCATCGGTTTGAGTTCTCTACGGGGATTCGCTGCGTGAAGTTGAGAAGCTTGTTTCTCTTGGGTGCTTGGGTGCCCTAGAGCTTGTTCCTCTAGGGCACGTTGGTACCCTAGACGGTTGTTGATTTCTCGGAGTCTTGGTGGCTCACGGGATTTGTTGAGAGCCTCCAATTAGGTTGTGGAGTGTGGCTCAACCTTGTTCGTCTCAGAGCTTTGGTAGCTACGAAGACATTGCCGGGAGCCACCAATTGAGTTGTGGTGTGTGTTGGGAATATGCCCTAGAGGTAATAATAAAATGGTTTATTAAGCATATTCATGTTTATGATAATAGTTTATCATCCATGCTATAATTGTATTAAATGGAAACATAATACATGTGTGGAATATAAACACCAGGAGTCCCTAGTGAGCCTCTATAGGACTAGTTCGTTGATCAAGAGATAGTTAGAGTTTCCTAACTATGGACTTGTTATAGTCACTTGATAACGGAGTCATATCATTAGGAGTAATGGTGTGATGGACATGACCCAAACAATAAAGAGTTGCAATTAATCGTGTCACAAAAGTTTTGTTGTCAACACTTTTAATATGCCAAATATAGTTTCCTTAGACCATGAGATTATATCACTCCCGTTCACCGGAGGAATGCTTTGTGGACATCAAACGTCACTTCGTAACTGGGTGATTATAAAGGTGGCTTTCAGGTATCTCCGATGGTGGGTTGTTGGGTGATATGAATCGAGAGTGGGATTTGTCCCTCCATGTGACGGAGAAGATATCTCCAGGCCTTCTCATTAATATAGCATCAAAAGTCTACAGACATGTGATTAGGTTGTAATCACGAGGATCCTATATTATGGATGAGTAAAGAGAACTTGCCGGTAACGAGATTTAAACTAGACATGGGGATGTTGACGATTATATCTCGGGCAAGTAAAATATCGTGAGACAAAGGGAATCGTATATGAGATTAATTGAATCTCCGGCATCGTGGTTCAATCGAGAAAAGGTTTTCGTTGAGTGTATAGGAATTAATATGGACATCCCGGTCCCGCTATTAATTATTGATATGATCATGTCTATGCATTCCCGAACCCGTAGGGTCACACACTTAACGTTCCGATGAAATTAGGTTTTGCGATGAATTGGGACCCACATATTGTATGGGGGCCCACATGGACCATAGGGGTGCAGCCACCACATGGTGTGCCACACCACCTAGGGGCCACATGGGCCATGCGGCTAAGGAAGGAGGGGAATCCCACTCCTAGTTGGACTAGGAGTTGGGCCTCCACCCCTTTAGGAAAGGGAGCCCAAGGAGGAGTCCTAGTTGGACTCCAACTTGGGGGGCAAGCAAGGGCCGGCTGGCCCCTTGCCCTAACCCTAGCCGGCTGGCCACCTATATAAGGTGGGGAGGGGAGGGGTGCGACACACCCTTGTGCTGCCTCCCGAAGTCCCCTAACCGCACTCCTCTCTCCACCCTATACCTAACCACGCCACCCCTTCCCCGGAGGGCTTCCGCGCACCACCACCTCCATCTAGAGCTGCCACACCACCCTAACCCTAGAGGGCTGCTGCGCCATCTCCTCCTCTCGCTTGGTTTGGTGAAGCCTCGCACGTGGAGATCGTCATCGACACCGGCACTACCCTCGTGCTGCTGAGATCATCAAGGCCACGTCCTCTCGCTTGCGGGATCAAGGAGTTGACGTCTTCATCGAGCCGTACGTGTGGACACCGCGGAGGTGCTGCCCGTTGCTGCACTTCACCGGATTGGATCTCGAGGATAATACATCTCCTCGCGACTAGACGAGTCTAGTTGCGGGGATCGACTAGCCAACCCCCGTACCGACAAAACACGTTTGTTGATCTTCAAGGGTAAGAGATTGGATCTCACCTTCGCTATCTTCATCTAGTAGATCTAGATCCTTGGGGTTTATTCCGCTTGCCGCGTAGGAATTTTTTTTGTTTTCTATGCTGCGACCCCTTCAGTGGTATCAGAGCCTAGATCTATTCGTAGATGTTGGTGCGATTAGAACACAAGGAGTTATGGGCGTTGATATTTTATGTTGCTACCTTCTAGCGTGCACTTTGCATCTTTGCGGTATTGTGAGATTGAAGCAGCCCGGACCAACCTTACTCGTCCACGCACGAGAGACCGGTTCCACAACTAACATGCAACTTGTTTTGCATAAGTGGCTGGCGGGTGTCTGTTTCTTAGTGAGGGTGCAATTTTCAATGGAAGGCCTTTCAAAAGGATGAGTAAATAAGCAACTATTATATCACCGTTGTGATTTTGCGTAGATTAGAACGGTTCTATCTCGTTGACCCAAGCCACGTAAAAATTTGCATAAACAAAGTAGAGGACGTCTAACTTGTTTTTGCAGAGGGGGTCATGTGATGTGATATGGCCAATATGTGATTTGTGATAATGTATGCAATGATCATGTTTGTAATATTTCGCGACTTGCATGTCGACGAGTACGGCAACCGGCAGGAGCCATATGGTTGTCTATTATTTTATGTGACCTGCGAGTCATTGAATCACCATGTAATTGCTTTACTTTATTGCTAAGAGTAGCATTAGTTGTAGTTGCAATAGTTGGTGGACAACCATGGTGATGGCACCACGATGATGGAGATCATGCCGGAGATGGAGATCTTGCCGGTGCTTTGAAGATGGAGATCAAAAGCATAAGAAGAAATGCCATATCATATCACAATTTTTGAATTGCATGTGATGTTAATCCTTTTATGCACCTTATTGTTATGCTTAGATATGATCGCGACGGTAGCATGATAAGGTGATCTCTCACGTTAATATCAAGATAATTAAAGTGTTCTCCCCTAGTATGCACCGTTGCGAAAGTTCGTCGTTTCGAAGCATCACGTGATGATCGGGTGTGATAGATTCAACGTTCACATACAACGGGTGTAAGCCAGTTTACACATGCACAAATACTACGGTTGTCTTGACGAGCCTAGCATGTACAGACATGGCCTCGGGAACACGGAACCGAAAGGTTAAACATGAGTCATATGAATGATATGATCAACACTGAGTTGTTCACCATTGAAGCTACATCATCTCACGTGATGATCGGTTGTGGTGTAGTGGATTTGGATCGTGTGTCACTAAACAACCAGAGAGATGTTGAGTTTAGTGGGAGTTCATATAGTAACTAGATAAACTTGAACTAAAATTATCATAAACAAGTGTCCTAAAGATGTCTTTGCAAAATCCTTGTAGATCATGGCCGACTACAGTAGTATGTTTCTTGCTGAGGAGCTGCGTCTGGATGGGTCAAACTTTGCTGAGTGGTACATGCGTCTGAGAGAAGTCCTACACACCAATAGTGAGCTCTACGTGATAGATGAACCTTTAGAAGATTGCCCTGATGGTTCTGCAAACTATGAGGAGTACATGGAGTGGTACGAACAAAGGACCACCTACTTGAAAGTCGAGTGGCTGATGTGCACCTTCATGGATTCTAACCTTGGTAGACAATTTGGAAACTTGAGCGCAATAGAGATTGTCGATGAGCTGAAAAGAAGGTTCATAGCACAAGTTAGAGTTGCAAGGTTTGAATGCTTGGATGAATTTCTTTCAACTAAGATGGAAGAAAACACTTGCTTGGAACAACACCCGAGGAAGATGCACATGCTGTATTTTACTTTGGTGGGTGTTTGGAACCATGAGATGACTGGCGAAATGGCAATAGATGGGGTGCTGCGCTCGCTTCCCCCCAGCTATAAGAATTATGTCAGGGACTATGTCATGGGAAGGGATTCGATCACATTCTGTGAGTTTATTTCCCGGCTGCGTCATGTCAAAGTGGAACCCATAGCAGGAGAAGTAATCAATGCAGAAGGTATATTTTGATATACTAGTTATAAATGTTTAAATGTCCCATTTACACTTATGGTGAGCTAAGTATTTGATACTTGTGCTGTTTTGTGAAAACAGGGCCCGCCGTTTGAGAAGTGCATGGAGGGACTGAGTGGATTTCGCGGGAAGATGGCAATCAAGGAGTTGATGCTGGCGTCATTTCACTTCTACATTTATCGTTTTAAATTAGAGGATTTGAATGAGTTTTGTAATCGAATTAAGTGTGATCTTAAATTAGTGTGTCTCGGTTTGTGAGACGGTCATTCATGTTAAAGACAAGTGGTTGTTCTATTTTCATGAGTAATCCTTCTTTAGTGATCATGTTTCGATTATGAGATTATTGTCCTTTGTTAGATTTAAACGATAATTAGCTAAACACTTATAAAATGAAATATGCTAAGATATCCAATACTTGATGATGAGATTTGTTTTAGTTGTGCTATAGTGTTGGTGAGTATTCGGATGCGCATCATCAAGTAGTATGATTAAAAATGCCATTTTCTGAAAATGCCATGAAAAGCTGAAAATAAACACAAGTGTTGGTTGTATTTTTCATTGAATAAAGAATCATCATTATTTTATGTTCTTCATCGTGAACGAGTAAATAGGTGTATTTATTCGAGTCATGATAAGACCATATATAAAGTAAAGGATATTAATTTAACAAGATAATTGAGTCTTTTCGATTTGATCGAAAGAGACGAAATATTTGAGTTATTGTTTAGTATGAAGACTTGTGACAAGTGTTATCACAAATTACAATATTTAGAGATTATTCAAAAGTGTTTTGATAAATCTAAAGTATTGTAATCACATTATATTTGATATTATGTGGTCATAAAGATGGGATTTGAATTTAAGGGTTTATTTATATCATTTAGAATTATTTTTGATAACACTCTGTTTCAAATAAAGAATCTATTAAATGATTTGCGTTTCGCATATGAGTTATGTGAAATAGTGGTTTTCAATAATTATGAGATAATTAGAAGCCATAGCAAATGGAGTTTTGTAGTATGTTCATATGAGATTATGAATAGAGATTCCACAATGTGAGACTAAAAGGGACAAACCAATGTGTTTGGTTGTGTTATGTATTCTAGTGGTTTTATCGTGAAATGGTTTCATGGATAAAAGAATTGTTGGAATAAATTAAGAAAGCTAAAACCTCATATGTTTATGTATCAAGTGGCACATGTAAAGTGCTGTGGTGGTTAAAACTTGACACATAAAGAATTTAATGATGGTGATCATTGGATTTTTGGTTTAGCTTATCTAAAGAGTAGTGGGATTCAAGAATATGAAATTTGTCAAAAGTTGCAAATAATATATTCATGATTTATTTGTCATGTTTGAGAAACAGGACATACCTACAAAACTACAAAAGAAGAAATAGAAACTTTAAAATACGAAAGTGACTAAGAGTCATTCTATATTAAGTTTAAATCACAGAGTAATTGTTACTTGATTTTGTGAAAAGAATGTTTCACATATTTATTTTGCAAAGAGTTTGCATAGAATAAATAAAACTTAAAGCCAGCAAGGTGCTGGTGTTTCGTATATGAGTTCTCGAATCTTAAGAGTTAAGAAATTTTTGGAGGAGTCCAAAGTATCGAGAAAGTGCATAAGAAACTGAGTGGGATCTAATTAACATATGTGGTGACATATATTAAGTTAGAGCAGAAACTAATTTCCATAATCAAAATATGTGGTGACATATGTTTGAGTGGGAACTAGTTAATCATGGTCAAATATAAAGATAACATATTTCTGAGTGGGAGCCAATATGGTTTCACAATTTAATATGTGTATGGTGTGAATGGGAGTTTACAACATTGTGTTTGAATGAAATGGAGATTTCGTGAATGTTGTAAATATTGTCATGGACCAATGCATAACTTGTGAATTTAGTTTGAACGTCAAATATTCATGGAGATAGATAAGTTTGATAAACATTAAGGTCAGGATGTTTTAACCTAAACAAGTTTTTGAAGGAGTTCAAAATAAAACAAGAGAAGAATGGTTCATCTCATTGTAACATATAGGTGAAACATTGAGTTGAGAACTCAGCACAAAATTGATGGTTGGAGGATATGTTAAATTCACTATGAATTGTTCATAGGTCTAAACATATTAGAATCATGTGTTTGTATTTGATGATATGTGACCCGAGTTCTTAATTGTAAGAACATGTTAAATGAGGAGTCATTTTTCATGAAATTGAGATGAATTTAGAAATTGGTAGACTTGGTTGAAGTCATAAAACAAGACTAAATTGGAGATCTCTTAATATCAGAGTAGCACAGTGAAAGCATGATCGGAAATATCGAAGTGACATGGTACACTATCGATTTGTTGAGTCTGCAACATATAGGAGTAGATGATTAATTCAAGGATTAAAATAAGATATAATATTTTTGGTTTGAGAAAGGTTGTTGAAGATTGAGTGAGTTCCTGATGCATATGCTATGAGAAAGTCCATTTGACTGATCATACGTCATTAAGGGACACAAGCATCTCACTCTATAACCAAACATATTATATACATTATATGATAATGAGTTTTATCATGTGATGATAAAGTAATATCAAATCAGGTGACAGTTACAATTTTGCAAAGGACATAAAGGGTTGTATAGTACAGAACACGGACATAACCTCTTCCACAAGCAAACATGATCAGCACTAAGACTTCATGAGTGAGACTCCATGGGTGTTGGATCAAGGAAATGTAAACTAGATTATTGACTCTAGTGCAAGTGGGAGACTGTTGGGAATATGCCCTAGAGGCAATAATAAAATGTTTTATTAAGCATATTCATGTTTATGATAATAGTTTATCATCCATGCTATAATTGTATTAAGTGGAAACATAATACATGTGTGGAATATAAACACCAGGAGTCCCTAGTGAGCCTCTACAGGACTAGTTCGTTGATCAAGAGATGGTTAGAGTTTCCTAACTATGGAGTTGTTATAGTCACTTGATAACGGAGTCATATCATTAGGAGTAATGGTGTGATGGACATGACCCAAACAATAAAGAGTTGCAATTAATCGTGTCACAAAAGTTTTGTTGTCAACACTTTTAATATGCCAAATATAGTTTCCTTAGACCATGAGATTATATCACTCCCGTTCACCGGAGGAATGCTTTGTGGACATCAAACGTCACTTCGTAACTGGGTGATTATAAAGGTGGCTTTCAGGTATCTCCGATGGTGGGTTGTTGGGTGATATGAATCGAGAGTGGGATTTGTCCCTCCATGTGACGGAGAAGATATCTCCAGGCCTTCTCAGTAATATAGCATCAAAAGTCTGCAGACATGTGATTAGGTTGTAATCACGAGGATCCTATATTATGGACGAGTAAAGAGAACTTGCCGGTAATGAGATTTAAACTAGACATGGGGATGTTGACGATTATATCTCGGGCAAGTAAAATATCATGAGACAAAGGGAATCGTATATGAGATTAATTGAATCTCCGGCATCGTGGTTCAATCGAGAAAAGGTTTTCGTTGAGTGTATAGGAATTAATATGGACATCCCGGTCCCGCTATTAATTATTGATATGATCATGTCTATGCATTCCCGAACCCGTAGGGTCACACACTTAACGTTCCGATGAAATTAGGTTTTGCGATGAATTAAATGATGAATGAACGAATGGTGATTCAGAGTCTCGGATGGAATCCCGGACGTCACAAGGAGTTCCGGAGGAGTCCGGAGAATAAGATTCATATATGGAAAGTTGTTTCCGGAGGTTTCGGAAAAGTTCCAGAAATTATTTATAGGGTACCGGAAGGTTCCGGAATGTTCTGGAAGGATCTATAAGTGGGACCCACATATTGTATGGGGGCTCACATGGACCATAGGGGTGCAGCCACCACATGGTGTGCCGCACCACCTAGGGGCCACATGGGCCATGCGGCTAAGGAAGGAGGGGAATCCCACTCCTAGTTGGACTAGGAGTTGGGCCTCCACCCCTTTAGGAAAGGGAGCCCAAGGAGGAGTCCTAGTTGGACTCCAACTTGGGGGGCAAGCAAGGGCCGGCCGGACACTTGCCCTAACCCTAGCCGGCTGGCCACCTATATAAGGTGGGGAGGGGAGGGGTGCGGCACACCCTTGTGCTGCCTCCCCAAGTGAAAGAACATTTCCTAAACCCTGTTTGTTTTGTGTGTTAGTTAACAACACTAATGATTATTTAACATGATGCTAAGTGGTGCAGGTAATTGACATATTTATACCTCTAGCATCATTCACCAAAAAGTGAAGAAAAGGGCCAAGTTTCCTTGCAGCAGGAAATTCCTGGCCGGAGTTTCCGGCTTGTCTGGCCGGAGTCTTAGGCCCCTGGGTTTTCCTGCCCTTCGCCAATTTCTGTGGTGCGGCTCTGGTGTCGGTCCGGAGGGTGCCCGGAGGAAGCCCGGAGTGTCCGGCCTGCGAGACCGGAGTTTTCGGCCTGTCCCGCGTCTTCGACATGTCTCCGCCCGGGTGCGGAGTTTCCGGCCAGCACCGGAGTCTCCGGTCCCCCAGACCGGAGTCTCCGGCCCTTCTTTCAAGCGAGAAAAGTGTGGGGAGTCTCTGGTGCCAGTTCGGAGGACCCCCGGAAGGAGACCGGAGTCTCCGGCCTACACCGGAGTCTCCGGCCCACTTAGGCCGGAGTCTCCGGCATAAGTGACCTCCAACGGTCAGAAACTTCAGAGGGGTATAAATACCCCTCCACCTACCTCAGACTAGCTAGCTCGTCCAGCATTTATAAACCCTAATATTTGAGAGGTCAAAATCGCAAGATCTCCCAATTCCTCCGTCCAAACTCATTGATCTTCGGAGGATTGAAGAAGAAGGCCCGGATCTACATCTTCACCAAGCCGTTCTTCATTTCCCCCTCATTCACTTGAGGATTCTTGTTTCTAGGGTTAGCTTTATGTTATCCTAGATTCTTGTGCTCATTTGTGGTTGTATTTGTGACAGTGTTGTTGATTTGGGAGCCCCCAATTCAGTTGTGGGTGTGTGCCCCAAGAACCGTGTAAGGGCTCCAGATTCCGCCTTGAAGGACACCGATAGTGGAAGGTGAACCAAGCCTTTGTGGCAAAGTTCATCGGAGAATAGGGTGAGGCCTTCGTGGCGTTGAGTAGGCCTTTGTGGCGAACTCACACCCCTCCAACGAGACATACTCCCTTAACAAGGAGGAACTCGGGAATACACCCTTGTCTCCGCGTGCTTCCCCTTTCGGTTACCTCTTTCCCTTTGTACCCGTTACTTGTATCGTTAATTGCCTAGTTGTTTAGCTTGCTTCTCATATAGGTAAATTCACCGTAGTTGCATATCTAGATAATTTACCTTTGTGTTAAGCCTTATATTGAAAAAGATTAAAAATTGGTGTAGAACCTATTCACCCCCCTCTAGGTGCCCATACGATCCTTTCAGTTGGTATCAGAGCCTTGGCTCTTAAGTTAGGCTTCACCGCCTAAGAGAGTATGGGTGACGTCGATGGTGTTACGGGTGGTAGAGCTCCTCCGGTGTCCATGGATGATCTCAAGAATTTGGAAACAAGCTTGACATCATCCATGAACACTCAAATGGATGAGTTGCGTGCTATGATGAGGCAACTCTTGAAGGCTAACACGCCACCCGCCACACCATCCCTAGAGGCTAATGCTTCCGCCGCGCAAAGTGGGGAGGGCGAACAACAAACTAATGAATCCCCCCCTAAAATTGATGGTGGGAAGAAACCGGAGTACCATGGGGTTCCATTCACGTACTCGGTCGACCCACCTATCCTGCATTATCATATAAACAATAGGGGTGATCCACCTAAGTTTAATCCATCTTGTTTTACTAATTGGCAATTTATGATGAAATCTCATATCAAGAGCACTTCAAGTGAGCTATGGAGAATCATTCAAGTTGGGTTCAAGGCCGTTGATCCGAACAACATGACAAGAAGAGAAGTTGTGGATGGTCAACTCAATGACTTGGCTCTCAACATAATTCACACCGCCGTGGGAGAAAAGCACATGTCACTCATTGAGATGGCCACCACCGCCAAAGAAGCTTGGGATATTCTCACTCAAGAGTTTATCGGTAATGAGAGCATGCAAAGGAATAGATTTGAAGCTTTGAGCAACCAAGCCGAGGGCTTTTTCATGGTAGAGGGTGAAGATCATGAAGAAATGTATCTAAGACTCAAGACCCTTGCTACTCAATTTCGAGCCCTTGGTGCAACCTATGTGGATGATGCTTGGATCAAGAGGAAGTATGTGAGCGCCCTTTGGCCGTTTGAATCCACCGACTTGAAGAGTCCAAGGAAGACACAACTACCACCTCATGTCATCTAATGAAGCCATGCAAGAGATGGCGGCATACAAGGTGGCCGCCAAGAACGCCGAAGATGCTCGAGCCCGTGCCATTAGAATGCATAGAGGTACCTCACTTGCTTTGAAGGCCAAGGTTGTGGAGCAAGACGAAGATGATGAGGCTCAAGAAGATGTGTCACATTGGGATCCCAAGGAGCTTCAAGATACCCTCAAGGACTACGCGGCTCTCACATCTAAAGTCTTTTGGAAGAGTCCGTCCAAGGCAAGGGATTTCGTCAACAAGGAAAGTGGAAGGAAGGAGGGTGGCCCAAGAGTTCGTTCTTGCTACAATTGCCAAGATAAATATCACTTTGTGGCCGAGTGTCCATTTGAGAATCGTGAACTTCATGGAGGAAAGCTTGTTAGGAAGGACAAGTCAAAGGACACCCATAAGAAACCTTTCTTCAAGAAGAATGCTATCAACAAGAGGCATCCGAGAATTGTGTTGCTTGCTCAAGAAGAGTATTCATCCGGAGAAGAAGGAGAAGAAGAGCCCACAAATGAAGTTGCCGCCGTTGCTATTGCTTCCTCATCATCTCTTTCCCTATTTGAATCCCCCAATGCGAATGTCTCTATTTCCTCCGCAAGATGCTTCATGGCTAAGACCACCGAGGTAACATCATCCTCATCTCCTAAGGCAATGAGTAATATGGATGATGCTACTAGTCTTAAGATCAAAGAGGAAATAGTTGCTTTCGATCATTTTATCACTACCATGCAAGGTGAAACAAAGAAGCATGTTGAGACTCTCATGAGTCAATATGGTGAAGCTCAAGAAATGCTTGAGATTAAGGGTAAGATTGAAAGAGAGGATGCTATGGAAATTGCATCCTTAAAAGACAATCTTGAAGAAGAGCATGAGCTTAGAGTTTCTCTAGAGCAACAACTAGAATCTATAGAAGAATCAAATGATGCTATTGTTGCTAAACTCATTAAAGAACGTGACCATGCAATTGCTAAATACAAAACATGTAAGAAAGAAAAGGTCGAGCTTGGTGTTGGTCATTCTAGACTAACCGAGGAGCTAGAGAAGCTCTCCAAAGCCTACAAAGCTTTGGAGAGTGAGCACTCTACCCTCACCAAGTCGTATGAACAACTTCAAGCTCAACCGCCTAAAAATGATATGCCTAGTTCCTCCACTTCTATTACTTGTGATCATGCAAATATCATTGAGGAAAACTGTAGGTTGAAGATCAATCTTGCTAAGGCCATCTCCCTAGGTAAGAAACCTTTTGTCACTTCACAAAAGGGGAGAGTTGTTCTTGGGTTTGTTGAGGAAGAAAAGGAGAAAGAGAGCCTCATGAAGGATGCTAGAGCTCCTCAAATTAAGAAGGCTAATGTTACTAGTGCTCCTCAAGCTAAGAGGATCCCTCAAGCTAAGAAGAAGGTCAACATTGCTAGTGGTGGTGCCACAAGGGGCAAAACCATTAGTGATGACTTTGCGGGAAAGACTAACCCTCATTACATTATCTTTGTTGATTATTATGGGGATGTCTATGCTAAGTTTGTTGGTCCTAGAAATATACCCATTGCTCATTCTATTTGGGTTTCTAAGACCCTTGTTGCTAACAAAAGAGGACCCATTGAAAAATGGGGACCTAAATCCAAGCAATGATTTCTTGTAGGACTATGCTTCCGGTGGGTCAAAATGGGTGCTTGATAGTGGATGCACAAAACATATGACCGGAAGCAAGGAATTGATGACGGAGTTGAGACCAAGTCTAAATCAAGCAACCGTCACTTATGGAGATCGTTCAAAATCCGAGGTATTGGACTTTGGCAAGGTGGTAGTCGCTAAGGATATCACCTTAGCGAATGTCATGCTTGTCAAAGACCTTGGTTTTAATTTACTTTCCGTTCATGCACTTAATAAGATGGGTTACGCCATATTCTTTGATATTGATGTTGTGGTAATCTTGTGGGGCAAGACTCTAAAGGTCGCTTTCGTTGGGTACGTCGAGGATGATTTGTTTGTGGTTGACTTCTCGAGGGAAAACACTTCAAATTTGATGTGCCTATTCGGAAAGGCCGACAAGGGTTGGTTGTGGCATCGCCGCCTAGCCCATGACAATATGAGAACTTTGCAAAGTCTTCACAAGGGAGGCCACATTCTCGGACTAAAAGAAGATGTCTCTTTTGCCAAAGATCGTGTTTGTAGGGCTTGTGTTGAAGGAAAGATGCATGATTCTCCCCATCCGTCCAAGACTATTATTTCTTCCAAGAGGATCTTGGAGCTCCTCCATGTAGATCTTTTTGGTGCCGTTCCCGAAGCTAGTCTTGGTGGGAAGAAGTATTGCTTGGTGATAGATGATGACTATTCAAGATTCACTTGGGTTTATTTCTTCAAGTCGAAGAGTGAGACTCAACAAACCTTCATCGACTTCTCCATTGAAATGCAACGTCAACACAATGTTCCCATATTGGCAATTAGAAGTGATAATGGCTCCGAGTTCAAGAACTACACCCTCAATGAGTTTCTTAGTGAAGGGCATTCGTCATCAATATTCCGCAACCTATACCCCTCAACAAAATGGTGTAGCCGAGAGGAAAAACCGGACTCTTATGGATATAGGAAGGTCCATGTTAGCGGAGTTTAAGACTCCGTTGACTTTTTGGGCGGAGGCTATTTCCACAGCATGTCACTCCTCCAACCGGCTCTACTTCCGCAAAGGGTTGAACAATACCCCCTATGAGATCCTCACCGACAACAAACCTAACATCTCATACTTCCGTGTCTTCGGTTGTAAGTGTTTCTATTTGATCAAAGGTTGTCGCTTAACTAAATTCGAATCTAAATCTCTAGAGGGTATATTTGTTGGTTACGGTGCCGAATCCCACACTTATAGAATCTATGATAAAGCCACACGGCGTATCATAGAATCTTGTAGTGTGGTGTTCGAGGAGAATAACGGCTTCCAAGTGGCGCAATTTCATGTTTCCGATGTAGATGATGTAATTCCTCAAGAAGCCATAAGAAGAATGGGTGTGGGATTTTTCCGCCCCATTGAGGAACCCCTTGTGGTGGATCGAGAAGGACAATGCTCTACTCAAGTGGAGCATTCATCTTCATCAGGATTGCAAGCAACTGCTACTGGAGTTACTGATGCACCTAATCAAAATCAAGCTCAAGACCCTCAACAACAACTTCTTCTGCCTCCTGTCGCCAGGCCGGAGACTCCGGCCATCTTGACCGGAGAATCCGTTGGGCCGGAGATTCCGGTGCCCCAGGCCGGAGACTCCGGCCTACATCCTGTAGAAGAAAGTACAGCTCAAGACCTTGGTCCTTCCATCTCTTTCAACAATGCTGATATGTTTTCTAGGGATCAAGGACAACTTACCGGTCAAGGCGGGGACTCGAATGATCAAGATGATCAAGTGATACCTCCAAGATGCAATGAGGATATCAAAGCCCGTCGTCGTGCTAGAGTTGAAAGAACCATGGCACGTCGTGAACATTTCCTTGAGAAAGTGATTGGTGATGTGAGAGGCAAAGTGTCCACCCGAAGGCAATTGGCAAACTTTAGTGACCATCAAGCTCATATTGCCATGTTTGAACCGAAGAAAGTGGCCGAAGCTCTTGAAGATCCAGATTGGTTGCAAGCTATGCATGAAGAACTCAACAATTTCGAGCGCAATAATGTTTGGAAGCTAGTTGAGAAGCCAAAGGAGTGCCGCAATGTTATCGGCACAAAGTGGATTTTCAAGAACAAGCAAGATGAGCATGGCATGGTTGTGAGGAACAAGGCTAGATTGGTGGCTCAAGGGTACTCTCAAGTTGAAGGCATTGATTTTGGAGAGACCTATGCTCCCGTGGCTCGCCTTGAGTCCATCCGTATCCTTCTTGCTTACGCATCCCGTTATAACTTTAAATTGCAACAAATGGATGTTAACTTAATGGTCCCTTAAAGGAGTTGGTATTCGTTAAGAAACCCCCGGGGTTCGAGGACCCCAACTTCCCTAACCATGTCTACAAGCTCGATAAGGCGCTCTATGGACTTAAACAAGCACCACGTGCGTGGTATGAGCACCTTAGAGAGTTATTCTTAGACCGTGGATTTGAAGTTGGGCAAATTGATCCCACTCTTTTTACTAAGAGGGTTAAAGGGGAGCTTTTCGTATGCCAACTATATGTTGATGATATTATCTTTGGCTCGTCTAACAAAGCTTTTAATGATGAATTTTTAAAGCTTATGACCGATAGGTTTGAAATGTCTATGATGGGCGAGTTGAAGTTCTTCCTTGGATTTGAGATCAAGCAATTGAGAGGTGGGACTTTCATTAGCCAAGCAAAATATATTCAAGACATGCTCAAGCGGTTTAATATGGCCGATGCTAAGGAGAAGAAGATACCTATGGATACCAAATGCCATCTACAACTTAACCCAAAGGGTATAGATGTGGATCAAAAGCTTTACCGCTCCATGATAGGTTCTTTGCTTTACCTTTGTGCATCTAGACCCGATATTGTGTTGAGTGTAGGTGTGTGTGCAAGGTATCAAGCGCCTCCTAAGGAAAGCCACATGTTGGCGGTCAAGAGAATCCTACGATATTTAGTTCATACCCCAAGGTTTGGTTTGTGGTACCCAAGGGATTCTTCTTTCACTCTTCGTGGGTTCACGGATTCGGATTGGGCCGGTGATCAAGATGATAGGAAATCAACTTCCGGGGCTTGCCAATTCCTTGGTAGGTCCTTGGTGAGTTGGTCTTCTAAGAAGCAAAATTGTATTTCTCTCTCCACCGCCGAAGCCGAGTATGTGGCCGCCGCTAGTGCTTGCACTCAATTGTTATGGATGGGGCAAACTTTAATGGAATACGGTGTCATTTGTGACAAAGTGCCTCTTTTGTGTGACAATGAGAGTGCTATCAAGATTGCCTACAACCCGGTGCAACACTCAAGGACCAAGCATATTGAGATTCGTCATCATTTCATTCGAGATCATGTTGCCCGTGGAGACATTGAGCTAGCATATGTGCCAACCAAAGACCAACTCGCCGACATTTTCACGAAGCCACTTGATGAAGCAAGATTCAATTATTTGAGGAATGAGCTAAATATCGTGGATTCGAGGAGCTTGGCTTGACCATCTTGCATTCACACCTATAGCTTCAACTTCTCTCTTGGTTTAGGTGTGGGCATGAATTTAGGGGGAGTGTTGTCCTAATAAATTGGGCTCTCCCTCCCCCCAATATGCATATAGTAACAACTTATTTATATCTATCTTCATTTCATGAATTGTGAGCTTAAATGATGAGTATTGGTTATGGACCCAAGATATATCTTCGCGGTGCCATGCCATAAACTCATACATGGTGGCCTAGGCCACCAACCTCTTCTTTGTGAAGAGTTGGTTCTTTTGTGGTTTTATTGGATTTTATTTGCAAATCTTTTGTTCTTATGGGAAACTCACTCAATCTTGGCATTTATTGTTTTTGGCTTCTGCAAGTTGAGTGTGAAGTACCATTTCAGTTTGTGTTGTCTATCCCAAGCCTCCCTTTGCCCCAACTTGCTCCTCTTGCCACATACATGTCCACCACCATAAACTAGCTTCTCTGAGGTGTGGGGGGCCGGAGACTCCGGTGTCTAACACCGGAGACTCCGGTCTGAGCAGAATCTCCGCCCTAAGCCACGGAGACTCCGACACCCCGGAGACTCCGGTGTGCTTAGGCCGGAGACTCCGGTCTCGGCGTTTTCCAGAGGGGTCCTAAAGGGTGTCAGGGTGGGGAGTTGATTCACAACTCCCTCACCACCCCCGACCCCTACCTCTCCCCCTGCTGCCGCCCCAACCTGGGGAAGCTTCTCCGGCCGCTCCCCGCCGCCGGAATCCGCCGTCCAGCCGGCCCCTCTTCCTCTCCAACGTTGGGGAACGTCCTCCCCACCATTGGAGACCTCCACCATGTCGAGCAGCGGTACCTCCCTCTCTCCCTCTCTAGGTTTCTTCCTAGATCTTGGATAGAGTGTGTAGTGTTGCTCCCTATGGTGTATAATCTCTTGCTGGCTTGTTTTCCCCTCAATGTATCAATTCTAGCATCTTTAGCTCCGAATTTTGACCTAACCCTAGATTCTCAGCCTCAGGGCCGGAGACTCCGGTCTGTTCCAGACCGGAGACTCCAGTGTGGCCGGAATCTCTGGCCCCTGAGACCGGAATCTCCGGTGTAGATCACGTTTGTGTGCTTTTGATTCTCCAACTGATGCATCTTTTGTTCCCTGGACATGTATGCTCATCTCCCTGCTACCCCCTATCTGTTTACTCACAGGATCCTCGCATCGACTCAAGAAAATCACTCACAACCCCAATAAGGTGCCTCGGAAAGATAAGAGGGGTACTCGAGCTATTTTGGATCGGACTGAGGATGGCTGGGTTCAGCGCGACAGGGGAGCTGCTGCTAGAGAGGCTGCGCAGAGAAGAGCTGAAGAAGAATTCCTTGCACAAGAGAGGGCCAAGAAAGCAAAATTTGATAATTTGACCACCCTTAGTGGGTTGAGCAAGTCTGAGTTCCATGCTATGAGGTCTTAGCCCTTCTTTGATATGCCGCAAAACTCCAACAATCCTCATTTTTGGAGAAGGGAGCAAGAGATTGTTATGAATAAAGTCTATGCAAAGCTCTCGGGTCCTAATATTGTTTGTGTGCAAAAGGTCCTCAACCTCTCCACTCTTAGCACCAAACCGTATTTCCAAGAGGCCGTGTGGATTGTTCGCAAGCTTGGGTTGGAGCACCTCATGACTCTCCAACAAAACTATGACATCAAGTCGGTCCACCAATTCTTTGCGACCGTTCAGTTTGGAGAAGATGATGGTGTCAAGTTGACTTGGATGACCGGGCCGATGAAGTGTGAGTCCTCAATGACAAGGTTCGGTGAGTTACTTGGTTATGTGTTCCGCACGGGTGAGGCCTCCCAAGGAAGAATCATGCACACGGAAGGGGTCCAATATGATAAAAAAAAGATGACACCGCTCTACCTCAACAAGTCCGCCGTTGGCTCCAACAAGGATCTTCTACCCACATTCAATATCCTCCTTCGCATGTTTAGATGCAATATTGCACCCCCAAGCCGGGAATGTGGATGCAATACGAGGAGGGCTTGTCAACCTCCTTATTCATTCCTATGCGGTGCTTCAAGCCGGAGTCAATTGTTAAGGTTTTGAGATAGATGTGATGGATTTTATCAAATGTGAGTTGCATTGGGCGGTACATGAGATGAAGAATCCTATATATGCTCCCTATGTGATGAGGCTAATACTTGATCAAGTGCCACACCTCAATCGTGAGCACTTCACCGTTCACAAGGCCGGCTCCCTCCAAATTCTCAAGCATGACAAGCCATCCTCTTCTAGTGCTCCCTCTCGTGTCCCATTTGCATCAAGTGAAGAAGAGGAAGAAGATGTGGCACCCGTTCATAGGAGGAGTAAGAATGCCGACCCTCCCTCATGGGCTAGCAAGGGCAAAGATGATGTGCAAAAGAGAGTAAAGAAGCTTAGTTGGTTTGAAAGAGTGATGCTCCACATGAATGTGTGCATCCAGAAGGAAAATTACCAAGCTCACAAGGAGAGGAAGTTGATCATCTCAAATCAAAGGAAATTGTACAAGGAGTTGGAGAAAAAGAGGGACAAGACTCCTCCCGTGGATATTGAGTCTCCCAACTCCACCGAGAGTGAGAAGACCGTTAGCTATGATGCTTGGAATGCCAAGCAATTCCCTTGGTCCGATTTTGATTTTGAGGAAGTGTCCTCCATGCCTTCTTCCTCGCGCAACACCGGCAAGGCTCCAATGCCTCAAAGGGAGATTGAAGATCAAGATGCTAGTGGCTCGGAGTATGAGGATGATGATGACGATGATGCCACCGACGAGGACTCCGAGTGATCTATAACAGCCCAAACTTGGTAATGAAAAATACGAAGAATTTTTCCACTTTTGCTTCATTGTGTGCATCATAGCATCCATATGCATTTTTCTTTTGTTTGCCATTTTAAACTTGCACTTGGAACTCAATTGTAATGGGAAGCCAACCCTTCCCAAAACCTCCAACCAAATGTTTTGCCCTTTTTGTCAACCAACCTTTCTTGGACTTCCAACTTGTTTAGGAAGTTCCCTATTTGCCTCTTATCCTCAATTCTCAAATTTCAAGTTTTGTCAATTGGGAACTAAATATGAGAATTCAATTTGGCTTATTACAAACTACACTTTTGGAACCAAGTTAGGCTTTCCAAAAATTCAAACTAAAATCATGGAAAGCTCCAGTATTATTGCTAGGGTCTCCATGAATAATTTCAATATTTTTGGGTTTGTATAAATGTTCCAATTAAATGCATTTTGGAAATTGCCCCAATTTACCCTAACTAAAGGCTATGAACAAATTTTGGGCAAACCAATTTATTTGACCTCACCAATTTTTGTGGTGGTTCTACAAGGTAATTAAAGACTTCATGAATTTTTCTGGAATTTATAAAAATGCTTAAGTGCCTCTTTTAAATCGCCAAAGCTTGCTGGGGACCTGTTTGTGTTGGTTTCAAAAATTCCAGGGACCTCTTCGTAATTTTCTTCCTTTTCCCTCTCTCTCTCCTTCACACTGTGGCAATGGCGCTGGCGCCATGCCGCGCACGCGGTCCTCGCCCACCTGCTCCCTTGGAGGTCCAAGACCCCACCGAGAGGCCCCCCCTGCTGCTCTCCTCCTCCCCCTCTCATTTCTCCCGCGATTCCCGGATCGACGCCACCCCCCCTGTTTCTCGTGCCGCCGCCGTGGAGTCGACGTCGTCATCGTCGAATCGCCGCCAATTGAAGCCGTGCCGGAGCGAGCCGAGGTCGCCGTCCGCTCCGCGTCGGCATCCTCTCCTTCCCCACTGGAGGAATCGGGCCGGGAAGCCCCGGTGCCGTCGCCCGTGTCCCCGACATCGCCGCACCTTGCCGAGCTCCGCCGCCCAAATCCGTCGACACCGGCCACCCCCTCGCCGTGCCGACCACACATACGGGCTCAGGGTGAGCTCCTCCTCCTTGCGGCCCTCTCCCCTCTCCATCTTTCACCCTCCCGCCGTCTTCGCCGTCGAGCCCACCGCCGGCGTCACCGCGCCTCGCCGCTGACACACGCGTGCGTGCGTGCTAGCCCGGCCTGGGCACCGGCCGAAACCGGTCAACAGGCCGGAGGCTTCCGATGCCTCCCCGGCCCTTGACCCGGCCTGGGCCGGCACCGAGGCCGGTTCCTTCGGGCATGGGCCCGGCCTAAGCCCCGGACTGGGCCGGTCCAGAGGCCGGAGGCTTCTGGCACCTCCCCGGCCTGCACCCCGGTCTGGGCCGGTTTGGAGGCCGGCCCGTACAGTGTTTCCTGCGATTTTTGGAAAAATATTTTGGAATTCAAATAGTTCATAACTTTGCAACTAATGGTCCAAATTTGGCAAATGAAATACCATGTTGATCAGAAAAACAATCTCTACTACTTGAAATCTTTGTAACTTTCTTTTGGTTGCATATTATTTTGGTTATTCAAGAATTCCTAAAATGGGTTATTTAATACCCAAATTGGGAAATTCATAACTTTCTAATTATTTGTCCAAAATTCATGATTCAAATATCACTGTGATCCACACCTCAAATGCAATCAAGTTATGAACCCACTCCTTCATGATCACAAACTTTTATTTGTTGTATTTCATAATTTGATTAAATGATTTAAATTTATTTATTTCTTTAAATTGCTATTTCTTCGTCGGTACTCCGACAATTACAAATAAATTACCGAAATGACCGGAGGAACGAAACCTATCCATTCATGTCATGTCCATGCATATTTGAGCCACCTCTCTAATAATTTGAGATTTTATAAAGAATGTGGCCACTAAGATAAATATGGGGTTGGTTCCAAATAATTGCACTAATCATTTGGCCCTCATTTAATGTTGCTATCTAATTTAGATAATGATATCTTTGCATCAATTGGACATGTCATCATGTGTTTGCGCATTGCACCTTGTGATCGTGTGATTTATGTGTGCTTTGTATTTTTCTTTGGGTATCGATAGATTCCGGAGTCGAGGTTACCGATAACTACCCCGACGAGCAGTACTCCGCGCCAGGGCAGCAAGGCAAGAGATAACCTAACCTTCTTGGCATGTAGCATCCTATGTTTTGATCAAATTATTTTTATCCACCATAATATTGCATGCGGTTCAAAGGTCTCTTTTGGTAAACATAGGATCCTATGAATGCATGTTTCTTCCCCGAGCCAATCGCATGTATTCCTACCTATGAACCTTAGGTTGATGTGTTGGCCGGAGACAAATTATAATTGTTGTATTTTTATGCTTAGCTATGTTTAGCCATGCTTAGTGGAAATGCTAGTTATGTCCGTTATTTAATTCCATAATTGTTGATATTAATGGAATGTCTCGGTCATGGTGGATAATGGAGATGCTTAATTAAAATGCTAAGAAGGCTTGGATGAGTTGCCCTCGGGGAGGGTGGTTTGTCTCATTCTTGCCGCCTAGGCTGAACGTGCTTTTAGCTGGAACCAAGAAAACGAGCGTGCTCCCGGAGGTGGGGGCATATGGAACCCCCTTTGACCGAATAATCTGTGAGGGGCTTGTCAAGGGTCCTCTAGTTTGCTATTTCCATTTGCGCGTGTGTGGTGTTGGTGGAAAAAGGAAACGATGATGGTGGTGTGTAGGATGTGACGGTGGGGCAGGGCGCTGGGAGCGCTGAACCTGTCCTTCCGCCACTGATGGCCCTTAAGTAAGTCTCATGCTTTGTAAAGGTCTAACCGCGCCTGCTTGCCGGCCTTCCCCGGAAGAGGGTCAATTAGGTGAGTCGGACGGTACCAATGGGTAAAGTAGTACACCCCTGCAGGGTAAATCTTTTCGAAAAGCCGTGTCCACGGTTATGGACAAACTCTTGGGAAAGGCGCATTAGCTCATAGATAACGTTAACCTAATTGATATGGCAGCTAAAGGTTGCATAACAAACTTGTGCTAAAGGTTCATTTCCTCGAGGGGGAGTCGAGGGAGTGCCTTGTGTGAGATGAGTGGTGATGGTTGTAAGTTAGGTTCGATGAGAACCAATGATGACACATGTTTACTCTCTTACCCCGTTTATGGAAATATTCTGAGTAGACGAATGCCTTGTGTCATTTATGTTTCTGTTTATGAAAATTAGCTTTATGCAAAAGAACTAAATATAAAGCTTTAGAGCCTCCGTCAGTCATTGGGCCTATATCGCCCTACTAAACTTGCGAGTACATCGTACTCAGTCTCTCTTTGCTGCCTCTATGATTTTGTATTTCAGAGGAGGACGACACCGAGCAGTTAGGTGGGTTCTTCGTGGACGTCGACTACTAGTCTGGGGTTCCCAGGTGGCAGCTTGGGACCGTGGAACAAGCTGGCTTGGGTGATGTTTATTGTAGGCCTCTTAGGCCATATATTTGCTTCTTGTTGTTAGACAACACTACCCGCTTCCGCTTGTTGAATTGTTGGATCTGTGATCCTTTTGTTTGTAATATTTGTATTCTCCTCGTTATATGAGTTGCTATATAAATGTTTTGTGTCGTAGAGTCATGCTTTGTGCCAGTTCTGTTCCACAAGTCTCGATCTTTGTTTTATACATTGATGGTTGTGTCGAATACATAGCCTCTCTGTATAATTCCGGGGTCGGGGCGCTACAAGTTGGTATCAGAGCAGGACTGCCTGTAGGAAACCCTTTCTTTTGGTCGATGTCGAGTCTAGTGAAAATTATTTTCAACCTAAAAATGAGTTGTGAAAACCTTCTTAGGATTCTTTTTGCTTCTCATCCAACTCGCTCTACTCTGATTCTTACCTCTATTTGTTTTGTGCTTGGTGTCGATGTTTAGGTTCTCGGGGTTTGGGTTCTTGCCGTCCAGTATGCCTCGGGTCCGTTATATCTGTTTGATATCGCCTCGATGACGTGATGTCACCGAGGTTGCCTAAATCTATCTTTCGTGTTTATTGCTTCTTAAATATCGATATCTAGGAGCAACCTTTGATCTATCCTTATCTGTCAGAATTGGTTACTAACTTGCCGTTGTTCCAATTCTTCAGAATGGCTCCTACTCGCCGTGGGGAACATAGCAGCCCTGACCCACCGCCGCCACCCTCAATGGCGGAGGTTATGATGGCAATTGAACAAAACCGTCTGCGCAATGAGCGGTTGCTCGAGCAGCTGGTCCAGCAAGGGGCCAGGAGGAACACGGACTGCACCACTCTTAACCAGTTCTTGCGGTCCCAACCTCCCACTTTCTCCGAGGCTAAGGAGCCGCTTGATGCGGATGATTGGCTTCGGGCTATCGAGCGCAAGTTCGCCGCTCTTCACGTTCCGGCGGCAGAACATGTCAACTTCGCCACCTACCTTCTGGAAGGAGCCGCCGGCTCCTGGTGGGAGAGCCACGTGGCAATGGTCGCCGCGGGCCATGTTGTCACTTGGGAGGAGTTCCGCACCGCCTTCCGTGCGGCGTACATCCCCAAGCCCATCCTCGAGCTCAAGAGGCGGGAGTTCCTGGACCTAACCCAGGGACGCATGGACGTCCAATCCTATGGACGGGAGTTCAACCACCTCTCCCGTTACGCCCCTCGGGACGTGACGAATGACGAAGACAAGCAATACCTCTTCCGCAAGGGGCTCGCACCTCGTCTCCGATACGAGCTCCTGCCCTTCAAGTTCACCTCCTACCAAGAGCTCTACAACCAGGCTCTCACCATGGAGCAAGGTAGGAAGGAGCTAGAGGCTTCTAAGAGGCCCGTTTCCACCGACCACCAGAGCTCCTCCTCATCGGGGGGCAAGAAGCGCAAGGTATTCGTGCCTTTCAGCGCCGTGCCAAAGGCGCCCTTCGCGCCGAAGCCCACCGGGTACCTGCCACCTCCGCCTCGCCCAGCTACTTCGACCTTGGGTGCGGCTGGAGGCGGTTTTCGCCCCCGACTGCCTGCACCACCGGGAGTCACGTGCTTCGCTTGTGGCCAGCCGGGGCACTACTCCAGAGAGTGTCCCCAGAAGGCACCGGCTACCTCAGCACCTGCACCAGCACCCTCTACTCCAGCCGCCAAGGCTACCCCCGTCAGCCGTGGCCGCCTGAACCACGTCTCGGCTGAAGGCGTTGAGGAGGACCCCGGAGTTCTTATGGGTACGCTTCAAATCAATACTTATCCAGCTTCAGTGCTATTTGATTCTGGAGCTTCGCATTCGTTCATATCCATATCATATGCACACAATCATCAAATACCGTTTGTGATGATGGATCCCCCGTTAGTGGTCAAGACCCCGGGCTCTAGTTGGCGTACAAATTGGATATCTCCCGATGTTCAAATAGCCGTAGGGTCAGTCCCTTTTCCGTTCTCATTGATAGCCCTGAGGTCAGAGGGTATCGATGTTATCCTGGGCATGGATTGGTTAGTGAAATATCAGGCAAACCTGGATTGTGCTGCCAAGACTGTCACAGTGTTCCACCCGAGGTATGGGGAAGTGCGTTATTGGTCCCCAACATCTGCAACCCCTTCCGCAGCCACTCCTCTTTCACCGGAGATCAGTCTTTATTTCCTGGAAGGAATCACCCCGCCTGATATGTCTGAAGTCGCGGTGGTGTGTGATTTCCCCGATGTGTTTCCGGAGGAATTGCCCGGCATGCCACCTGATCGCAGCGTGGAGTTTGTGATTGAGCTGGTTCCGGGAACCGCCCCAGTTTCCAAGACGCCCTACCGTATGCCAACGGAAGAGCTAGCTGAATTGAAGAAACAACTTGATGAACTGCTGGAGAAAGAATTCATCCGGCCGAGTAGCTCACCTTGGGGCTGCCCGGTTATCTTTGTCAAGAAGAGGGATACAAATGTTCCTCGACTGGTCGTTGACTACCGCCCTCTCAATGCGGTGACCATCAAGAACAAGTATCCCATTCCTCGAATAACCGACTTGTTCGATCAATTAGCTGGAGCCACGGTGTTCTCCAAGATGGATCTGAGGTCAGGTTACCATCAAATAAAAATCCGAAAGGAGGATATTCCGAAGACGGCCTTCACTACCCGGTACGGGTTGTATGAGTACACCGTCATGTCCTTCGGCCTCACTAATGCTCCGGCTACATTCATGAGGCTAATGAATTCCATCTTCCACGAGTATCTCGACAAGTTCGTCATCATCTACATCGATGACATCCTTGTGTACTCCAAGACCGAAGACGAACATGCTGAGCATCTTCGACTCGTTTTGACCAAGCTCCGTGATCACCGCCTATATGCCAAGTTCTCTAAATGTGAGTTTTGGCTGAAGGAGCTCATCTTTCTCGGACATGTGGTGTCAGCTGCCGGAGTAGCGGTGATACCAGACAAGATTCAGGCCATCCTGGATTGGCCAACTCCCAAATCCGTCAAAGATATCCGAAGCTTCCTTGGATTGGCGGGTTATTACCGCCGATTTATCGAGGGCTTTTCTAAAATAGCCAAAGCGCTGACTGAGCTACTCAAGAAGGGCAAACAATTTGTGTGGTCAGACAAGGCCGAAGAAAGTTTCCAAACCCTCAAGGTCAAGCTCACTACCACTCCGGTGCTGGTCCTTCCCGATACCGCCAAGGACTTTGTTGTCTATTGCGATGCATCCCTCCAAGGCTTGGGATGTGTCTTGATGCAAGAGGGCCATGTGGTCGCCTATGCTTCCCGTCAACTCAAGCCACACGAGCAAAACTATCCAACACATGATCTAGAGCTTGCCGCCGTGGTACATGCTCTGAAGCAATGGAGGCCCTACCTCTTGGGCAACCGTTGCGAGATCTACTCCGACCACCAAAGTCTAAAATATCTCTTCACCTAGCCGGATCTGAACTTGAGGCAGAGGAGATGGCTGGAATTGATAAAAGACTATGACGTGACCCTCAACTATCAACCCGGCAAGGCCAATGTGGTGGCCGATGCGCTGAGCCGCAAAGCCTATTGCAATACCGTGATGGTTGAGAAGGCCCAACCGGCTCTCCACGAGGAATTTGCCAAATTGAATCTGGAAATTGTTCCTTCGGGTTTTCTAGCTAACCTCGAGATCAAATCCACTCTAGAGGATGAAATCAAGGCCGCCCAGCAAAATGATGCTGGCATCCTCAAGATCAAGGAAAATGTCGCAAGTGGAAAGGCCAAGTGTTTCTCTATCGATGACTCCGGGGTTGTCTACTTCGAAGGCCGTCTTGTGGTGCCCAAGAGTGGAAACACAAAAGGGTTAATTCTCCAAGAGGCACATGAGTCTCCTATATCCATCCATCCCGGTAGCACCAAGATGTACCAAGACCTCCGTCCCAAGTTCTGGTGGACCCGCATGAAGCGGGAGATTGCCAAATATGTTGCCGAATGCGATGTCTGTCGCCGAGTGAAGGCTGAACATCAAAGGCCAGCTGGTACTCTTCGCCCCATAGCCATTCCTGAATGGAAATGGGATGAGATTGGTATGGATTTCATTACCGGTTTTCCACGATCACAAAGGGGTAATGATGCCATTTGGGTAGTCATTGATCGTCTATCCAAAGTCGCCCACTTCCTCCCCGTTCGCGAGGATATCACTGCCAAGCAACTAGCCGAGTTGTATCTTGCTCGGATCTTCCCTCTCCATGGTGTTCCGATAAGCATCATATCGGACCGAGGAAGTCTTTTTGTATCCAAATTCTGGCAGAGTTTCCAAAGTGCTTTGGGAACCCGTGTGAACCTGAGCACTGCTTACCACCCTCAAACTGACGGTCAAACTGAAAGGGTGAATCAAGTTCTTGAGGACATGCTTCGGGCTTGCGTCATCTCTTTTGGCAAGAGTTGGGAAAAATACCTCCCTCTCACCGAGTTCTCCTACAACAATAGCTATCAAGCCAGTTTGCAAGTGGCTCCCTTTGAAGTCCTTTATGGAAGAAAATGCCGGACTCCTCTCAATTGGTCTGAAACCGGGGAGAGGTCTCTCTTCGGTCCTGATGTGATCAATGAAGCCGAAGAGAAAGTCCGTGTCATTCGAGACAACCTCAAAGCTGCTCAATCCCGTCAGAAGAGCTATTATGACAAGCACCATCAAGAGGTTCACTATGAAATTGGTGACAAGGCCTATCTTCGAGTCTCTCCTCTCCGAGGCGTTCGTCGCTTCGGAATCAAGGGCAAGTTGGCACCTCGCTATGTTGGCCCTTTCACCATCCTAGCCAAGCGAGGAGATCTCTCCTATCAACTTGAGTTGCCCTCCAATTTTCCGGATGTCCATGATGTTTTCCATGTCTCCCAACTCCGCCGGTGCTTCAAGGATCCCATCCGTGGGGTTGATCACGAGGCATTGGACATTCAGGAGGACTTGACCTATCGCGAGCATCCTATTCGCATCTTGGATGAAGCGGAGAGAAAAACCCGCAACAAGACCATCAAGTTTCTCAAAGTTCAATGGTCCAACCACTCCGAGGAAGAAGCCACATGGGAGCGAGAAACTAGTCTTCGTCAGGAATACCCCGCCTTCTTCACTCAAGCTTAGAATCTCGGGACGAGATTCCTGTAAGGGGGGTAGATTTGTAACAGCCCAAACTTGGTAATGAAAAATACGAAGAATTTTTCCACTTTTGCTTCATTGTGTGCATCATAGCATCCATATGCATTTTCTTTGTTTGCCATTTTAAACTTGCACTTGGAACTCAATTGTAATGGGAAGCCAACCCTTCCCAAAACCTCCAACCAAATGTTTTGCCCTTTTTGTCAACCAACCTTTCTTGGACTTCCAACTTGTTTAGGAAGTTCCCTATTTGCCTCTTATCCTCAATTCTCAAATTTCAAGTTTTGTCAATTGGGAACTAAATATGAGAATTCAATTTGGCTTATTACAAACTACACTTTTGGAACCAAGTTAGGCTTTCCAAAAATTCAAACTAAAATCATGGAAAGCTCCAGTATTATTGCTAGGGTCTCCATGAATAATTTCAATATTTTTGGGTTTGTATAAATGTTCCAATTAAATGCATTTTGGAAATTGCCCCAATTTACCCTAACTAAAGGCTATGAACAAATTTTGGGCAAACCAATTTATTTGACCTCACCAATTTTTGTGGTGGTTCTACAAGGTAATTAAAGACTTCATGAATTTTTCTGGAATTTATAAAAATGCTTAAGTGCCTCTTTTAAATCGCCAAAGCTTGCTGGGGACCTGTTTGTGTTGGTTTCAAAAATTCCAGGGACCTCTTCGTAATTTTCTTCCTTTTCCCTCTCTCTCTCCTTCACACTGTGGCAATGGCGCTGGCGCCATGCCGCGCACGCGGTCCTCGCCCACCTGCTCCCTTGGAGGTCCAAGACCCCACCGAGAGGCCCCCCCTGCTGCTCTCCTCCTCCCCCTCTCATTTCTCCCGCGATTCCCGGATCGACGCCACCCCCCCTGTTTCCCGTGCCGCCGCCGTGGAGTCGACATCGTCATCGTCGAATCGCCGCCAATTGAAGCCATGCCGGAGCGAGCCGAGGTCGCCGTCCGCTCCGCGTCGGCATCCTCTCCTTCCCCACTGGAGGAATCGGGCCGGGAAGCCCCGGTGCCGTCGCCCGTGTCCCCGACACCGCCGCACCTTGCCGAGCTCCGCCGCCCAAATCCGTCGACACCGGCCACCCCCTCGCTGTGCCGACCACACTACGGGCTCAGGGTGAGCTCCTCCTCCTTGCGGCCCTCTCCCCTCTCCATCTTTCACCCTCCCGCCGTCTTCGCCGTCGAGCCCACCGCCGGCGTCACCGCGCCTCGCCGCTGACACACGCGTGCGTGCGTGCTAGCCCGGCCTGGGCACCGGCCGAAACCGGTCAACAGGCCGGAGGCTTCCGATGCCTCCCCGGCCCTTGACCCGGCCTGGGCCGGCACCGAGGCCGGTTCCTTCGGGCATGGGCCCGGCCTAAGCCCCGGACTGGGCCGGTCCAGAGGCCGGAGGCTTCTGGCACCTCCCCGGCCTGCACCCCGGTCTGGGCCGGTTTGGAGGCCGGCCCGTACAGTGTTTCCTGCGATTTTTGGAAAAATATTTTGGAATTCAAATAGTTCATAACTTTGCAACTAATGGTCCAAATTTGGCAAATGAAATACCATGTTGATCAGAAAAACAATCTCTACTACTTGAAATCTTTGTAACCTTCTTTTGGTTGCATATTATTTTGGTTATTCAAGAATTCCTAAAATGGGTTATTTAATACCCAAATTGGGAAATTCATAACTTTCTAATTATTTGTCCAAAATTCATGATTCAAATATCACTGTGATCCACACCTCAAATGCAATCAAGTTATGAACCCACTCCTTCATGATCACAAACTTTTATTTGTTGTATTTCATAATTTGATTAAATGATTTAAATTTATTTATTTCTTTAAATTGCTATTTCTTCGTCGGTACTCCGACAATTACAAATAAATTACCGAAATGACCGGAGGAACGAAACCTATCCATTCATGTCATGTCCATGCATATTTGAGCCACCTCTCTAATAATTTGAGATTTTATAAAGAATGTGGCCACTAAGATAAATATGGGGTTGGTTCCAAATAATTGCACTAATCATTTGGCCCTCATTTAATGTTGCTATCTAATTTAGATAATGATATCTTTGCATCAATTGGACATGTCATCATGTGTTTGCGCATTGCACCTTGTGATCGTGTGATTTATGTGTGCTTTGTATTTTTCTTTGGGTATCGATAGATTCCGGAGTCGAGGTTACCGATAACTACCCCGACGAGCAGTACTCCGCGCCAGGGCAGCAAGGCAAGAGATAACCTAACCTTCTTGGCATGTAGCATCCTATGTTTTGATCAAATTATTTTTATCCACCATAATATTGCATGCGGTTCAAAGGTCTCTTTTGGTAAACATAGGATCCTATGAATGCATGTTTCTTCCCCGAGCCAATCGCATGTATTCCTACCTATGAACCTTAGGTTGATGTGTTGGCCGGAGACAAATTATAATTGTTGTATTTTTATGCTTAGCTATGTTTAGCCATGCTTAGTGGAAATGCTAGTTATGTCCGTTATTTAATTCCATAATTGTTGATATTAATGGAATGTTTCGGTCATGGTGGATAATGGAGATGCTTAATTAAAATGCTAAGAAGGCTTGGATGAGTTGCCCTCGGGGAGGGTGGTTTGTCTCATTCTTGCCGCCTAGGCTGAACGTGCTTTTAGCTGGAACCAAGAAAACGAGCGTGCTCCCGGAGGTGGGGGCATATGGAACCCCCTTTGACCGAATAATCTGTGAGGGGCTTGTCAAGGGTCCTCTAGTTTGCTATTTCCATTTGCGCGTGTGTGGTGTTGGTGGAAAAAGGAAACGATGATGGTGGTGTGTAGGATGTGACGGTGGGGCAGGGCGCTGGGAGCGCTGAACCTGTCCTTCCGCCACTGATGGCCCTTGAGTAAGTCTCATGCTTTGTAAAGGTCTAACCGCGCCTGCTTGCCGGCCTTCCCCGGAAGAGGGTCAATTAGGTGAGTCGGACGGTACCAATGGGTAAAGTAGTACACCCCTGCAGGGTAAATCTTTTCGAAAAGCCGTGTCCACGGTTATGGACAAACTCTTGGGAAAGGCGCATTAGCTCATAGATAACGTTAACCTAATTGATATGGCAGCTAAAGGTTGCATAACAAACTTGTGCTAAAGGTTCATTTCCTCGAGGGGGAGTCGAGGGAGTGCCTTGTGTGAGATGAGTGGTGATGGTTGTAAGTTAGGTTCGATGAGAACCAATGATGACACATGTTTACTCTCTTACCCCGTTTATGGAAATATTCTGAGTAGACGAATGCCTTGTGTCATTCATGTTTCTGTTTATGAAAATTAGCTTTATGCAAAAGAACTAAATATAAAGCTTTAGAGCCTCCGTCAGTCATTGGGCCTATATCGCCCTACTAAACTTGCGAGTACATCGTACTCAGTCTCTCTTTGCTGCCTCTATGATTTTGTATTTCAGAGGAGGACGACACCGAGCAGTTAGGTGGGTTCTTCGTGGACGTCGACTACTAGTCTGGGGTTCCCAGGTGGCAGCTTGGGACCGTGGAACAAGCTGGCTTGGGTGATGTTTATTGTAGGCCTCTTAGGCCATATATTTGCTTCTTGTTGTTAGACAACACTACCCGCTTCCGCTTGTTGAATTGTTGGATCTGTGATCCTTTTGTTTGTAATATTTGTATTCTCCTCGTTATATGAGTTGCTATATAAATGTTTTGTGTCGTAGAGTCATGCTTTGTGCCAGTTCTGTTCCACAAGTCTCGATCTTTGTTTTATACATTGATGGTTGTGTCGAATACATAGCCTCTCTGTATAATTCCGGGGTCGGGGCGCTACATGATCTCTATGGGACCGTTAGCATCGCCTTTCTTCCTTTTTGGTGTCTTGATGCCAAAGGGGGAGAAATGGTTCTAGTAGGCTATCCGTGGGATTTGCATGGGTCGGGCACAAGCATTTGCTTTTATCATTCCTTGAGAGCTTGTGTCCTTTTATTATTTGTGTTGAACTTGGTGTTGAACTCTATTTGCTATTTGCTACTTTTATGTGAGATGTGGATCTAGTTGTCGTTTTATTCATGAGACATGGTATCGGTGTTTATCTATTGGTTGAGTTATTATGGTGTGAGATGTGCTTTGGAATCAACTTTTATTCTCACACATAAGGTATGGTTGTCAACCCCTCTATATCATGTCTTAGGTTTGCAAATGTTTGTGTCATTGATATATCATGTCTTAATTTATTTGTGGCATCCTCCCCTATATGTGGGTTCCCTCTCATTTGTGTAACTTGTCTATATGCACACAGTTAGGGGGAGATGCTATTTGTCACGTGATATGATCTATTTATTTTGTAAATCTTTGTGTTGTCATCTAACACCAAAAAGGGGGAGATTGAAAGAACATTTCCTAAACCCTATTAGTTTTGTGTGTTAGTTAACAACACTAATGATTATTTAACATGATGCTAAGTGGTGCAGGTAAATTGACATATTTATACCTCTAGCATCATTCACCAAAAAGTGAAGAAAAGGGCCGAGTTTCCTTGTAGCGGGAAATTCCTGGCCGGAGTTTTCGGCCTGTCTGGCCGGAGTCTCCGGCCCCTGGGTTTTCCTGCCTGACGAGTAGTGGACTCGGCAAATCCCAAGGTTATGTACCCCGGGTTGATTGAGGGGGAGAGAGTATGAACAGATCATGTTCCTCGGCCCACTGGTTGGCTATCTGCCCACTGGTTGGCTATTTGCATGAGCTCGATCATGTTCCTCGGCCTAAGCCTACCAAACTCCTCACGGAGGTCGCGGCGGTAAACGCCGTGCATGAATGCGTCCATTACCCTGTCTTCTGAGGTGGCTCCGTCCATGGTGTTGCGAAGTAAGGTCCACCGCTGGATGTACGAACGGAGTGGCTCGTCTCGACCTTGCTTGCACGCCTGGAGCTCAATGAGGGTTGTTGGCCTTGCGTATGTCCCCAGAAAACTCTTCACGAAGGCGTTCCTGAACTCGTCCCAGGTGCTGAAAGCGTCCCTGGGCTGAGTGTTGAGCCACCCGCGAGCAGATCCCGTGAGCATCAACTGGATGTACTGCATGGCAGTAGTCGAAGTACCACCTTGACAGCTGCACGCGATGAGGTAGTCTTCCAGCCAGTCCCTTGGGTCTTGCTTCCCGTCATACTTGGGTGTCTCCGCTGTTAGCTTGAAGCCTTTGGGCATCTTCGTGTCGCGGATGTTGAAGCTGAAACATGCGGCTCCGCGTGGCTCAAAGTCGTCGTCGTCGTAGTCGTTGGCTTGTGCACTCGCCGCTCGCAGCCGTCGACTGCGGTCCACCCTTCTCTGTGCGACGACGTTACGGACATCTTCGCCTGGCTGCGGCTGTCGCAGTCGAATTGGGGCTGGGTCTGCAAGTGGTGCGGGTTCACGATCGCGGCGGCCTCGATTCTCGTGCACCCTTTCTGCTGGTGCTGACTTTGCCAGGACTTCCTCGACTTCCCTGAGGGATTGAATTTGTCGCCTATGAAGGCGGGCGTGGGCGTCACCCTCCGGCGGCTGTGTTAGTCGCAAGTAGGTTTCGACCGCCATGAGGGCCGAAGCGGGTGTCTTGGGGACGGGGATTCCGTCCGCATCCTCCGTCATGAATGACGACTCCAGATTGCGAGTGAGGTGGACGCGATCAGCTTCTGGCACCCGTGGCATGCGAGCCCTGTGACGTCCTCCTTGCGTGACTTCCTCCGATCCGGCCAAGAACGAGTGTGCTGCCCTCCTGGCACTCGACGCGTCGGCTAGTTCTTTGCGCCGAATCAGATCGGCCTTCTCTTGGCGGACTCGCTCGGACTCCTTCCAAAGCAAGTATTGGACCGCCAGTTGGTCTTCTCGGGGTTCATCTGGTGAAGGGAACGTGCCTTCGTCCACGTGCTTCATGGCCTGGATCGCCATCTCCCGAGTGATGGTGAGTCTTGTCACCCTGTCCGGCATGGTCACCTCCAGCGGGTATACGGGTTCCCCGCCGTTGGATCGTGCTGGGCTGGCCATATAGACTTGCGCGGGGTAAACCCGCCGAGTGGGGCTGATGCTCCCAGTCCTGCTTCCTTCGTCCGAGCTATGCTCAGAGTCGAAGATCACAACAACGTGGCGGGTACCACGGTTACTGCTACTGGCGACTCCGCGATGCGGAGGCACAGTTGGCGTAGTCGAAATTGGCGTAAATTTTGGCTTCATCCGGGGCGCGGACAAGAAGGTCGGAGTAGACTTATTCCGCGCCAGGGTTGCAGTAGATGCGATTTTTCTGGTGACCGCAGGTGTGGTCACCGCAGTCGCCGTTGATGCAGTCGTAGATGGTGCTGACGCAGTCGAAGTGGACGCGATCTTCGCGGTAGTCGATGACGCGATCGCCGTGGCCGCAGTAGATGCGATCTTCGCGGCGGGTGAAGCCGCGGTCGGCGCAGTCGATGTAGATGCTGGCGCGTCCGTCGCGCGCAACGTGGCCAGCGTGGGCCGGAGCGTTCCGCGACTGTCCACCAGATAGCGCAAACTACCGAAGGTAATCCACGTGCTCTGCTGCACCTCAGCGTACGCCGGGAGATCCGCCGGCGAGTGGTGGACGAACTCGAGGAAGCCGGTGTAGATCGACTCCCTGGCGCTGATGCCGTTCTTCATTGCAGATGAGGCCGGCGCAACCATGATTCCAACGATCTGTTCTTCCCACAGACGGCGCCAATTGACGAGTAGTGGACTCGGCAAATCCCAAGGTTATGTACCCCGGGTTGATTGAGGGGGAGAGAGTATGAACGTTGGTGGCTGTGACGGCTAACAGGGGGCGAATTTACCCAGGTTCGGCCCCTCGAGGTGAGGTAAAGACCTACTCCTGCTTGTCTGGTATTATCGAGGTGGCTACAATGGCGAGATGCAATCTCGCTAGGGTTTGCTTGTAGGTTGCTTGCTTGACCTAGATGACGCACCCTCCTGGCCTTTATATCACAGGCCAGGTCTCGGGTGGACGGTGCGGATTGCACGTTACAGAATAAAGAAAATCATCACCGGCCTAACCAGCTACTTGGGCCACACGGTGCACTTCATGGGCCTCTCTTGGCATGACCCAGGTACTACCACCGTGGGGTACCCGAAAGGTAGCCCCACGACACTGCCCTTCGCCAATTTCTGTGGTGCGGCTCTGGTGTCGGTCCGGAGGGTGCCCGGAGGAAACCCGTAGTCTCCGGGGAGGCCGGAGTGTCCGGCCTGCGCGACCGGAGTTTCCGTCCTGTCCCGCGTCTTCGACAAGTCTCCGTCCGGGTGCGGAGTTTCCGGCCAGCACCGGAGTCTCCGGTCCCCCAGACCGGAGTCTCCGGCCCTTCTTTCAAGCGAGCAAAGTGTGGGGAGTCTCTGGTGCCAGTCCGGAGGACCCCCGGAAGGAGACCGGAGTCTCCGGCCTACACCGGAGTCTCCGGCCCACTTAGGCCGGAGTCTCCGGCATAAGTGACCTCCAACGGTCAGAAACTTCAGAGGGGTATAAATACCCCTCCACCTACCTCAGACCAGCTAGCTCGTCCAGCATTTATGAACCCTAATATTTGTGTAACATCAAATTTTTGAAAAATCAGAAAAATCAAAAACTTTTTGAAAATTATTATATTTTGTCTTGGAAATCCAAAATCATGCATGCATTCATCTTTTTCTTGGCTTGTTGCATTTGAAATTTCAAAAGTTGGAAATTCTATTTCCACTTTAAACCCTAATTGAGAAAAAGATAAAAGGGGCCTATTATGCTCTCTTAAATATTTTGACTTTTATGGATGTATTTGATGGCCAAGTATAGTGCTAAAGTGTTCTGTTTAGAATAAGATTTCTAAAAAGTAGTTATTCAAATTATTTGGAAAAGATTTGATTTCCATTTTGACTTTGGAAAATATTACCAATTACCATTTAAAATGCCTTGGGTATTTGTGGTAATTTATTTTTTGTAAAAATAAATAAAAATGAGTGTATCATGGTTTATACTACATGATATTACTCATATTATTTTTCTAGATTTTATTTGAGTTCAAAGGAAAATTATAAAACCATATTTTATAAAATAACATAAAGGTGCCAAATAGGCCTTTATGCATTATTTGAATTTTTCAATATTTAAAAAAAATTATGGAAAAGGTTCCAAAGTATTTAAAATGATTATTTTGATTTTACCAAATTATTCAAATTTGTTTGAATCCATTTGGATGCTTATTTCAAAAGATACAAAAGTTTTCAGAAAATAGAAAAAGGAAAATGTTTTGTCAAAAAAAAGAGCAGCCGAGCCAGCCCAGCCCGAGCCAGCCCAGCCCAGCCCAAGCCAGGCTAGCCCGGCATCGTCCCAGCGCCGCGGCCCAGCAAGCAGCCCACCCGCGCCCTTCCCTCTCCCCTCTCACCGACGTGCGGGACCTACCCGTCAGCTCTGTCCCCAACTGCCGCAGGAGCTCGCCCGTCGCCCCGTCGACTCCCCTGCATGATTGCGCACTCACGCTAGCGCTAACGCCCGCACCACCGCCACCCTCTTAAAGCCCTCTATCTTATCTTCCAAAGCCCCCACCTCACACCCCTCAATCGCCACCAGGCCGTCCACATTCGAGCTCGCAAAGCCGCCACGGCCGCCGGCGGAATTCGTCGATTCCGGTGAAGACAGGCGTCCCCGTGCCGTCTCTCCTTTCCCTTTCTTCCTCTTTTTCCTTTGCGCATCTTTTTCACAAGGTGCAGCATCTTCTTGTCCCCCAGATCGACGTGTATGTCCTCAACCACGCCCGACCGCCGCCTCCCTCAACTCCGACGAGCAATTCCGGCCGTACCCGTGCACCTCGACGACGCCCCTCTCGCCACCGAGCTCGCCCCGACGTCCTGCAACCCACGGTAATGAAAGCCCCCTCCCGCTCCCTCTGTTTTAGCCGGAACACGGCATGCCGTAGCCGTCGCCGCCGTTCGCCGCCGTTAGGGTTAGGGTTCCGGCCGATGGCGCCGTTTGTTTTGGTACTTTAGATCTGAGCCGTCAGATCTAGATCTGACGGCCGTGTTTTATTTCCTTCACCGAAACGGTACCGACGAATCAGAGGAGGCCACGTCAGCGTCCAGTCAGCGCATCGTCAGCAGCCAGTCAGCGCCCAGTCAGCAGAGGTTTTTCTGGGATTTTCCCGAATTAGAGTTATTTAGCAGTTTTGCAGAAAAACCCCTGTAACTTAGATTTATCATAACTTTTTATTGGCTTGGCCAAATTCAAATATTTTTATATATTTGAAATCCTTAGAACCTGTAGAATCTTTCTGGTGTTTTAGTTTTCTATTTTGACAAGTTTAAATTTATTTAAATTTCAAATGTTATATTTGAGTAAACTTGTCATATCTTTAGTTTAAAAATAGATTTTTGAGTGAATCCAATTGGGTTAGTTTAGTTTTGAAGTCCTCTGTCCAGTAAGACCACTCCCATATTTTCTGTATTTATTTTGTTTAACAGTAGTTTTAAATTAGTGTTTATGCCCTTTTTGGGATTTGTTTTGTATTGTTGTTAAAGTAAAAATGGTTTTAAATGCATTTTGACTTCATGCATATTGTTACAAACCAGAAAACTTAGTGTGGTATTTTTATTGTGATTTTAAATGCAATTAATACATTGCATATTTTATTGTATTGTTATTTTGTTTGTATGTTTATTTGGGTGTTTGCAAATTTTGTTAGATTATTCGGAGAGTCACGAAGACTTTGGTGGTTGCTACTCCTGTCACTCTTGTTGCCAAGGCAAGTGACACACTTGCATATTTTTGTCCTATTATTTTGATATATGCATGTTGTAGTATTACTTGAAAAATAGCATGATAGGTTTATTAGTACTGCTATGCTAAACATGTTTAGAATAGTGCTCCTATACTAGTTGGTCTAGAATCCTATTATAACTTGGTAGAATTATGGAAATGCTATGCTAAACATTGTTTTGTGAAAAAGTAATATTCTACTAAGTTAAAGAAACTCCTGGGTGGATGTGGTATGTGGATGGAGGTTTATAGTTGAGTGGCTACTCGGGGCCATGTCTATGGTTTTACCCGAGTATGTGCACTTGTGGATGGCCACCCAGGGACAAAGAGACCGATGTTACTCCAAGTTTAGTTAGCTTACCGTGCAGCCATAAGTCATATGGGCTCTGGCTTGACTAAGTATGTAGTGTGGAACCGGCCCGGCCTGACAGGTGGTGGTAGAGGTTTGTAGGTGGAGCGCGTCAGGATGGCAGTGGTTGGGAAAACACTTCGGAAAGGTCTCGTCTTCATCTCCTCCTTTCCTTTTCACTTCAAGAAGGGTCAAGGTCAGAATGGGTTGATGAGGTCTTATGGTGAACGTGCACAACCTCTGCAGAGTATCAAACTAAGTACTTAGCCGTGTCCCCGGTTACGGACAATTCTGAGCAAGCTGGACAAGGACGTCAACGGAAGATCTCATCATTCTAATTTCTCTAAGTTAAAACTTGATGGGTGAACAAGGGTAGTTGAGACAATGGCTTTTATGCCATACTTGTCTCGTTTAGATGAAAAAGTGTTTTGAAAAGAGATAGGAAAAATTGGCTTTATGCAAATCAGCCTTCAAACTCCACCAGCCAGATATGCATATAGGTTATTAGAGTTTTCCCCTATGAGTCCACAAAGTGTCACTTGCCAGATCCATTTATATGGTTCTGACCCACCTTGTTGCAACATTTTTAATGTTGCAGGTTGTTCTGACAATGAGTGAGGATCGTTTAAGGGTTTCGAGTCTGCAATCAACATGTTTCGCCTGTGGCTACATGAAGATGATGGAGACTCCATGCAGAATAATGTTTTCCGCTGTTTACTCTTTCCAGCTAGCTTCGTGCTATGCAAAGTTGTAATCGAATATTTTCCTACTCTTTCCAGCTAGCTTCGTGCTATGCAAAGTTGTAATCGAATATTTTCCTAAGTCTGGATTCGCCTGTAATAATTGATACATTGTTGTGATATTTCATCGTAAACTGTGTGTGCAAATGAATCGATCCAGGGGTTTGCACTATACACAGGGATCTTGCCAAATTTTAAGTGCAGGTCCGCTACAATTTGAGAGCTCAAAATCGCAAGATCTCCCAATTCCTCCGTCCAAACTCATTGATCTTTGGAGGATTGAAGGAGAAGACCCGGATCTACATCTTCACCAAGCTATTCTTCATTTCCCCCTCATTCACTTGAGGATTCTTGTTTCTAGGGTTAGCTTTATGTTATCCTAGATTCTTGTGCTCATTTGTGGTTGTATTTGTGACAGTGTTGTTGATTTGGGAGCCCCCAATTCAGTTGTGGGTGTGTGCCCCAAGAACCGTGTAAGGGCTCCGGATTCCGCCTTGAAGGACTCCGATAGTGGAAGGTGAACCAAGCCTTTGTGGCAAAGTTCATCGGAGAATAGGGTGAGGCCTTCGTGGCTTTGAGTAGGCCTTTGTGGCGAACTCACACCCCTCCAACGAGACATACTCCCGTAACAAGGAGGAACTCGGGAATACACCCTTGTCTCCGCGTGCTTCCCCTTTCGGTTACCTCTTTCCCTTTGTACCCATTACTTGTATTGTTAATTGCCTAGTTGTTTAGCTTGCTTCTCATATAGGTAAATTCACCGTAGTTGCATATCTAGATAATTTACCTTTGTGTTAAGCCTTAAATTGAAAAAGATTAAAAATTGGTGTAGCACCTATTCACCCCCCCCCCCTCTAGGTGCCCATACGATCCTTTCACCAAGTCCCCTAGCCGCACCCCTCTCTCCACCCTAAACCCTAGCCGCGCCACCCCTTCCCCGGAGGGCTGCCACGCACCACCACCTCCATCTAGAGCTGCCGCACCACCCTAACCCTAGAGGGCTGCTGCCCCATCTCCTCCTCTCCCTCTCCTCTCGCTTGGTTTGGTGAAGCCTCGCACGTGGAGATCGTCATCGACACCGGCACTACCGTCGTGCTGCTGAGATCATCAAGGCCACGTCCTCTCGCTTGCGGGATCAAGGAGTTGACGTCTTCATCGAGCCGTACGTGTGGACACCGCGGAGGTGCTGCCCGTTGCTGCACTTCACCGGATTGGATCTCGAGGATAATACATCTCCTCGCGACTAGACGAGTCTAGTTGCGGGGATCGACTAGCCAACCCCTGCACCGACAAAACACGTTTGTTGATCTTCAAGGGTAAGAGATTGGATCTCACCTTCGCTATCTTCATCTAGTAGATCTAGATCCTTGGGGTTTATTCCGTTTGCCGCGTAAGAATTTTTTTTGTTTTCTATGCTGCGACCCCTTCAGTGTGTGCCCCGGCCTTGGAGCATCGAGTCTTGGCGGCTCGGTGCATTTGGTGGAGACCCTCCAACTTGTGGAGTGTGCTTCATCCTTGTAAAGGTTCTAGTTATCAACCTCAACGACAACATAGTGATAAGTGCCTCGCCACATCGGTGGTAAGACACAACGGAGATACGGTGTGCCATATCAAGGCTACTCTATGTTTCACTTTGGTGAACACCGCGCCGCTCCAACGGAGACTAGCTTCCATTGGGAAGTGAACTTCGGGATAAATCATCGTCTCCAAGTGCCTCAGTATTTCTATATCCGAGTTTCTTACTTATGCTATTTACTTTGTGATGCCATCGAGTTTGAAGTTATATCTTGCTATCACCTAGTTGATTATATTGCTTAGTATAAGTTGTTGGTGCACATAGGTTAACCTAGCTAGTTTAGGTTTTGGCTTGATAAATTAAACGTTAGTTTTATTCCGCATTTATTCAAGCCTTAACCGTAATAATTTTAAAGCGCCTATTCACCCCCCTCTAGGCGACATCTGTGTCCTTTCAAGTTCAACCCCTAGACCGGTGCACCCACACGGAGCAATTTCCTGCAGCATCAGCAACAGCAACCATCTCCTTGGCAACAGCGGCCTTCGACGCTGTGGCAGCCGCGGCCATGGCACGCTCCTGCCCCTGGAGTCCTTGGACCGCGACCTGCATCAGCCCCTCAAGCTTATCATGCGTACGGCACCAACACCAACCAGCAGCAGCAGCCTTCCTCATCGAGCCCAACGATAGACCCGGCTCTCATTGCGGCCCTCAACAACATGCAGCTCCCTGGAAAATACGAGTGGTACATGGACTCCGGCGCATCGTCCCATATGGCATCCGATCATGGTAAACTCGACTCTCTCAAACCCTCTTCTTCTTCTCAATCCATCACCGTTGGTAACGGTGCCACACTCCCTATCACTCACGTTGGCTCTTTTTCGCTCACCAGTACATCCCTTCCTCTTCACCTTCGTAACAGCTTAATTGTTCCACAAATCATTAAAAATCTTGTTTATGTTCGCCAATTCACCACTGACAACTCGTGTTCCATAGAATTTGACTCCTTTGGTTTCTCTGTGAAGGATCTTCTCACCGGGACCGTGATTCTTCGATGCAATAGCTCCGGCCCGCTCTACCCACTCTGCCTACCCAGCCATAAAGCCCACCTCGCCACTTCACCATCCTCCTCCGACATCTGGCATCGCCGTCTTGGTCACCCCGGCTCGCACACCATGACACGTCTTCATCAGCTCCAACATATACCGTTTAATAAAGCCAGTTCCACTTTATGTAATGCATGCCAATTAGGCAAACACATTAGATCTCCCTTTTTTCCTTCGCAAACTTTACTACCAGGCCGTTTGCTCGCATCCATTGTGATCTCTGGACATCCCCTGTACCCAGCACTTCTGGTTATCGATATTACTTAATCATTGTGGATGATTTTTCACATTATTTTTGGAGCTTTCCTCTTCGTCATAAATCTGATGTATATGCCACTTTTCTAGCTTTTCATGCCTATGCCGCAACTCAATTTAATCTCTCCATTCAAACAATTCAATGTGACAACGGTTGTGAATTTGATAATACAAAACTTGATGTTTTCTGTACTTCTCATGGCATTCTTTTTTGCTTTTCTTGTCCCTATACATCTCAACAAAATGGCAAGGCAGAACGTGCTATTCGCACTACAAATGATGTTATTCGAACTCTTCTTTTTCAAGCCTCCCTTCCATTGTCTTTCTGGGCCGAAGCACTAGCACCATCCGCCTATCCACTCCTTACTTCCTTCTCCATGGACAACATCCTAGGTACGATGACCTTCGTGTCTTTGGATGCCTATGCTACCCTAACACTTCCTCAACCTCCCCACATAAACTTGCTCCTAGAGCCTCTCTTTGTGTATTTCTTGGTTATCCTACCCGCCATCGTGGCTATCGATGTCTAGATCTCGCTACTCGCCGCATTATCATATCCCGTCATGTTACTTTCGATGAATCCAATTTTCCATATGCTCCAGCTCCTCTCATCACACCACCCAGCCCCACCAACGATATCTTCGACCCTGTCGTCCTTGAACCCCTCATCTCTCACCCCATGACTCTTCCAACAACTCAATCCAACACACAACCAACTCCTGTCGCGGCAGACCTTTCTCTTGTTTTTCCTGCCGCGGATCCTGCCACGACAGAACTTTCTCCCATTTTGCCTGCCGCGACAGATTCTGTCACAACTACTGAACCACCATTTTCCCCTATTCATCGCACTCGTCGTGTCACCGGCAGACTACATAGACCTCCTACCCGTTTAAACCTCTTCGTCACCGCCACCTCACCAATTCCCCATAATTATCTCATTGCTCTTCGTGATCCTCTATGGCGTCAAGCTATGCAAGAGGAATATGATGCTCTTCTAACTAATGACACATGGACTCTTGTCCCTCCCCCTCCGAATGCTAACATTGTAAGTGGCAAATGGATTTTTCGACATAAGTTTCACTCTGATGGTTCTCTTGCTCGTCATAAGGCCCGTTGGGTAGTTCGGGGTTTTACTCAACAACCCGGGGTCGATTTCGATGAAAACCTTCAGCCCTGTTGTTAAACATGCCACTATCCGCGCTGTCCTCTCTCTTGCCCTCTCCCAAAATTGGCCTATCCATCAACTTGATGTCAAAAACGCTTTCCTACATGGTAATCTCAATGAAGAAGTATATAGTCAACAACCCTCTGGATTCGTCGATGCTCGTTTTCCAACCCATGTTTGTCGTTTACAAAAATCTCTATATGGTCTCAAACAAGCTCCTCGGGCTTGTTTTCAACGTTTTTCCACTCATGCCCGTTCTCTCGGTTTTGTTGAATCTAAATCAGACAGTTCTCCTTTTGTTCTCCATACTGGCTCCACCACCGCCTATCTTCTTCTTTACGTTGATGATATCCTTACTGCTTCTTCCACCGATCTTCTACATAAAATCATAGCTCAACTACATATTGAATTTTCTATGAAAGACCTTGGCCATCTTCATCATTTTCTTGGTATTTCTGTTTCCCGCACACCTTCATCTCTTCACTTATCTCAGCGTCAATACATCATCAATGTTCTTAACCGCGCTGGCATGACAGATTGTAATCCCTCATCTACACCTATTGACACAAAACCTAAACTTTCTTCTTCGGCTGGCTCAGCTTTCTCCGATCCTACACAATACCGTAGTCTTGCTGGTGCACTACAATACATCACCCTAACCCGACCTGAAATCTCTTATGCTGTCAATCAAGTCTGCTTACACATGCATGATCCTCGTGAACCTCATTATTTGCTTCTCAAACGCATTCTTCGTTATCTTAAAGGTTCACTTGATCTTGGCCTCACTCTCTATTCTTCTTCCTCTCATAATCTTGTTGCCTATTCGGATGCTGATTGGGCCGGTTGCCCGAATACTCGTTACTCTACGTCGGGGTTCTGCATATTTTTGGGGGACAATCTGATTTCTTGGTCTTCTCGTCGTCAACCTAATGTCTCACGAAGCAGCGCTAAGGCTGAATACCGTGCCGTTGCTACTGTCGTGGCTGAGACCTGCTGGTTATGCCACCTATTATTGGAGCTTCATCGACCACTTGCCAAGGCAACTGTTGTTTATTGTGATAATATTTCTACTGTCTACATGTCTGCCAACCCTGTTCAACATCGTCGTACAAAGCATATTGAGCTGGACATTCACTTCGTCAGAGGGAAGGTTGCACTTGGCGCTCTACGAGTTTTACATGTTCCTTCCAGCAATCAATTTGCAGATATATTTACTAAAGGGTTGCCGACACCACTGTTTTTGGAGTTTCGATCCAGTCTTCACATTACAGATGGTTCATCCTCCCGTTCAGACTGCGGGGCGCTCTTCTGAGTGTGTTTCTCCAGTTTGATTTTTTCAGAATAGAAGACTGAGGGGAAAATACATTTAATTAAGTGGTAAACTAGTCGACATATTACAGCGAAAAGCAGTATGGCATGTTCCCCTGTTTGTAGGGCAACTCGCATGGACAATATTTTTCTTGGTGCTGTCTCTTTTACAAAGTTGTTCAGCCCTCATAATAACTAAGTCACTCCTTTACTAGCCGAACAATTCCCTAGGTTTACAGTTTTCTTTCCATTCCGGCTTTCTACTTCCAGTTTTTGTTTTCATTTGGCTCGCATATGGTGTTTTCAGAGCTGGTGTTTGCTTTGTTTTTTGTTGGGTCGTGCTTGTGCCATCTTGAGGCTATCTTCTAACAAGAAAGGATACAAATTTGGGTGCGTGTTTAAGGATAAAAAACAGCTCTAACTAATTACTAAATCACCTCCTACAATAAAACCCACCTCTTTGGGCTTACATTTTCTTTCTAGTGTGCATCTAATAATCTCTCTGGGTCCTTTTTCCTTTGCATGCATGAATTTAGATTTCATTAATTTGCCATTGTTTAGCAAAGTTAAACAGAAAGCTCGGAGGACGGGGGTGGGCAGGAATCCGCACCCCTTTCAAGGCCATACACTGCCCTTTGCTAACTCAAATTCAGGTTAATTTGAAATATTTCAGTCAAATCAGTAACAGTTATAATAAGATATACAGTTACAGATGGCCTGAATTTATCTTGTATGCCCAGGTTGATGGTCTTCTGCAAGACCATTTTGTAGAACTATTTCCATGGTCGTCATGGAATTATTTCTCGTTAGTTTTTTTATGTGAAAAGAAGAGGCAAATGAAGGTTCTGTTTTTTTTTGTGACCAAATGAAGGTTCTGTTAAAGTGACCGGTGTTAGGTCTGCTTCCTGACTCGCCTGTGCTTGTTTCCTGACCTGGAATGCAATACCTATAGTATTGCTAGGTTGCGTATACCCGCAGCTCATACACTTGCATCCTTCGAGGTAGATGCCACAGAAAATATGATGCAGTCCCCGTGTCGGTTCCGAGCTACAACTGTACACATTCTGAGGACTCATTCGATTCGTAGGATTCTTAAAAAACACGTGTAGAAATGAAATATTACGGAATTTTTGTAGTGTAAATTTAATAGAAAAATAATATTTGATAAGGATCAAGGTGATGATCCTTTAGTTTTTGCCCGATCTTTCACAGCGAGTAAACTAAATAGCAAATCTCCCAATCTCGCGATGAACGCAACCTGAAGAAGAGAAAAGAATTCCAGCAAGCAACATGATGATGGTCAACACGCCTCAAACCTCAGCCTGATAATTCTTGATTCACACAAGAACCTTCACGCAACTTTATTAAATCTGGATACACGGCGGCGCCGTCCCCGGAGGGATGATACACACGTCGACACAATTGTCTAAACTCAATCTAAAGTTCAACTTCCACTAAACCTAGCCGTCGGCTCCTTTATTTATAGGAGGCCAACACCTAGTCGGTTGGACAGGCCCAAACCGAGACAAACACGACTCCTAACCTAATTGGACTCGGACTCGTAGAAACCAACCTGTTATAGGCCCGGCCGAAACACAAGTGGCACGTAGGCCTAATTAACACAATCTTAGACTTTTACATATCATTTATGTAACATCCCAAGAATTTCAAATTTTTGAAAATTCAGAGGGATCAAAAACTTTTTGTTGTTTAAGTTTAAAAACCCAAAATCATGCATGGCATTCATAAGCATCATGTGTTTGTTGCATTAAAATTGCTTGAATTAGTAAAAGATTTCAAAATTTAAAATATATTTTATTAATTGACATAGAGGGTGCAAAGTAACCCTAGTCAATATTTTAAATAATTTAACCTTATTTGTTGACAAAATTAGTGCCATAATATTGTATTTTGAATAAGGTTTCCAAAAAGTATTTTTCTGAATTTTTCTGAAATGTTTTGATTCAGTTTTGAATATCTAAAAAAAAAAAAAAGGGCCGGCCGGCCAGGCAGCCAGCCCAGCACGGCCCGAGAAGGTGGCCAGCACGGCAAGCAGCCAGCCCAGCACGGCCCAGCACCATCGATCGAGCATCGAATCCAGGTCGGAACGACCTAACAGCTAACAGAGTTCTTCACGTACCGAACTACTCCCGTAAAACCTTCCAATCTGCTCCGATTTCTTCTCCATTTGCTACCAAACTCCGCCTATAAATACCCAGCTACCCCGCACTCCTTTTCCCCAAAAACCCCCAAATATCCGCCGCCAGGCTGCCCAATTTTCGGCCTCCAACTCAAAACTTCGATTTTAGATCTCGTTTTCATCTTCCACTTGTCACGGTTGGAGCTTTGCTCGTATGCCGATTCTTCCTTCGCGAGAGTTGTAGATCTCGTCGAGATCTTTCCATCCCGATAAAGATCACCACTTTTCATCAAGCACAGCCGGAGAATTTCGTGTCGCAAGATTTCAGATCTAACGGAGTAATACGTCGATTACTCTTCAACCATCCAACCAAATCAGGTGAAATTTTTACAAGAGGTAGATCTCATAAATCCCTACAACTTCTCCGAAGAAAGTTTTTCGATTTGAGTTACGCATCTTTTTCTAAAAACAGATCTATTCAAGCCAATCAGGAAGAGCCACGTGTCATCCTCGTCACCAACTCGTCAGCTACTGCGTGCCAGCCACATCAGCACACGGTCAGCGCCCAGTCAGCCCTAGCCCCTGCAGTGGAATCTTTTCCGTTTTAAATTTCCAGAAAATTGATAGATTTTGTAAATTCAATAATACATCAACCGTAAACCCAAATTTAACGTTTAATATACCAAACGATTCAGAAAACTAAGATTTACCAAGATCTGAAATAAAATTCAGCTTTTACCGAATAATTATTTTCTGTATTTTAGAATTTTGTTAATTGGTATTTTAATTTATGAAAAGTTGTAAATCCCATAACTTTAAAACGGTTTGGCCAAATTTAATAATCTTTATATATTTGAGATCCTCTAGATCTGTAGATTATTGTAGAACTTTTAGTTTTCTGTTCTGTTAAGTTTTTATTTTCTGTATTTCCAAATCTATTGTTTAGGTATTTTTAACATAACTTTATTTATAAATTGTGTTTTGGAGTGAATCCAATTGCGTAAATCATGTTTAGATGTCCTCTGTACAGCAGCACCGTTTACCAAATTTTATAACATGTTTTTATACAGAAACCTATAAGTGTTGTGTTAATCCCTTTATTTGGCTATTTTAAATGGTGGCTTAATAAGTAATTTAATAAAAGCTATTTTGTGGCATCATGCATATAGTACTAATAGAAAACAGAAAGTAATCTTGTATTTGTGTTAGTGTAAATTTGGCATATTCATACACAGTATGTTTTCTCATTGATTGTATATTGTTTTGCCTAGTTGACTCTCCTAGTAGAAAAACCACCAAGTTAGGATTTGTGAAAACCTGAAGTGCAATGAAGGTGCCCCATTTGTCAACTTGGGATTTTCAACACGATGCTACTACAAGGAGGACCAAGAAGTGACTTAGCCATATCCAAGAAGTGACTTAGCCATCTCAAAGAAGTGGAAGCACTTAGAAGAAAACAAGATGAACTTCAAGAAGACCAACCCCATCTTTTTAAGTTTGTCTCCCTTTCTTTTCTTTTCCCTTTGACTTAGTGGTGTGGAAAAGTTAAATTCAAGACCAGCCTTGGTGATACCAAAACCGTCAAGTCTGCAAAACCATCAATTCTACAAAAAGTCAATGACGTCATCACACCAAGGAGGAAGCTACGAGGAAGCCTGGAGATGATCGATTGGAAGACCAACTACATCTTTCTCACTCTCTCTCCTTTCCGCTCTTCCTATCCTTTCTTTCACATAGCACTATCAATGAAGACCAAGACTCAAGAAGAGGTGACCAACACTCAAGAGGAGAAGTTCAAGGCACAAAATAAGAAGTTTCAGAAACAAGAGAAAAATACCAAGGTGAAGCACAACAAATAAGGATCCACTGGAGTTAGATTTATCTTCAAACTTAAACCTTGACCAACCCATGCCCTAGTAGCTAACCATAAACCCTTTTCCGTAACTCTTTTGAGAGTTGAACATTGATAATTTTTTTTAACTAACTTGTTTAAAACTCCTTTGCTATGTTTGTTCTTTCAATGTTTTCTTCCTTTTGTTTGTATGATTGTTAGCATGTTTGTTTATATTATTGTGGTCGTGATTTCTATGTATAGATTGAACGGAGTGTGAGCAACGACAACTTCCAAAGGCAAGTGTGTGAGCAACGACAACTTCCAAAGGCAAGTGGCACACCCCCATAATTTTCCTAAGTATTTTATATGCATTACTTAGTATATTCCTTTATAAGCATGTGTTGGATAGTATTATTGCTATGCGCTAAACCCCTCATACCTCTACACTAGTTGTGTCTAGAATCCTATGGATAACTTAGTAGATATATTGATGCTATGCAAAAGTGTTTTATTGAAAAGCTTGATTCTACTAAGTTAATTTATCACCTGGGTGGATTTGGGCTTGAATGGTTGTATGAGTTGAGTGTTATCCCTAGGGGTTTTACCGATGGGATATTCACTTGTGGATTGCCACCCAGGAACAAAGGGACTAAAGTTTTCTCTAAGTTAAGATGCTTCCCGTGCAGCCATTAGTCATATGGGCTCTGGCTAGATGAATTAAGTTGCGTGGACTCCCCCCGGCTTGACAAGCAGATGTAGAGGATGTAGGTGGAACGGGTCAAGCCAGTACGGGAAGGAGAAAATGCTTCTGAAAAGTCTCGTCTCAACTCTCTCCTTTTCCTTAACACAAATTGAGTGCTTGAGGATAGTTTGGGTTTGTTGGGTCTAATGGTGAAAGTGCACAACCTCTGCAGAGTTAAAAACTAAGTACTTAGCCGTGTCCCCGGTTACGGACAATTCAAGCAGCTGATCGAGGATTCAATGGAGGCTCCCAACATTCAAATTTCTCTAAGTAAAAATTGATGGGTAAACATGGGTAGATGAGATTGTGGTTGTCATACCATACATGTCTCGATTTTTAAGGAAAAGATTTTACAAAAGTGTTAGGCAAAATTGGCTTTATGCAAAATAGCCTTGAAACTCCACCAGCCAAATATGCATACAGGTTATAGAGTTATTCCACTAAGTGTCCACATAGTGTCACTTGCCAGATCCATTTTTAATGGTTCTGACCCACTCTGTTGCAAAATTTTATTTGTTGCAGATTGTTCTAACAATGAGTGAGTTTACTTTTAAGGGTTTCGAGTCTGCAACCAACATGTTTCGCCTGTGGCACATGAAGATGATGGAGACTCCATGAAGATTATTATTTCCGCTGCTTTACTCTTTCGAAGCTAGCCTCGTGCTATGCAAATTGTAAAGAATATTTTCCTAAGTACTGGAATCCACGTGTAATAATTGATACAATGTTGTGATATTTCATCTTAGACTGTGTGTGCAAATGAATCGATCCAGGGGTTTGCACTATACACAGGGATCTTGCCAATTTTTAAGTGCAGGTCCATTACAATTTAGGTATGTCCTAGAGTGTTAACCGACCAACACGATACCTAGTGATGCCCTCATCATCCTCCCCTCCTTAGAAAGGCGTTGTCCTCAACGCTGGAGGTCTTCTCCAACGGGTGGCGCCAGATCATCAAGATTGCCACGCTTCTTCACCACCTTCAAGTCTCGTCGGCCTGCCACATCACATCCTCCCTCTCGGCTAGCTGAACTGGACATGGTACTTGGTGCTTCCTTTCTTCGCCATACGCGGTTGGATTGGAGAGCCACCACCTTCTTTTTCTTCCCGACACTAGTTGGATCCACTTTCTCTTTGACATGCATATTCCTAGCACGACCCTGGACAACAGGTGCAATGCTCGGGCCGCACAACTGGCGAACACGTCCATCCTTCCCTTTGTGCATATGCACTGCTGCTCCAACTCTTCGTACAACTGTCCCAACAAACTTGCGGTCAAATACCTGCGCCTCCACATGCACCGAGCTACGATCATCACGAACAACGTCGGTCTGAACGCCCTTGAGGACACAAACTAGAAGGATAGAACACGCTACAACATCCTTCTTTTCACCACTAAGAGGCTGCACTTCAACCGGCTGGTCACCAACATGCGTAATACTTGGCCTGTCGCCTACCTGCACAGCTGAATCATGAGTTTTGACGCTCCCTGCATCATGCTCCTCTTTTTGAAGCTTGACTGTCCTCGGTTGCGGCGTAGTTTTGTGCATTTTTTCCTTGCGCACAATCAACATCACACCAGACTGAATCTTGTCATCCGTCATAGGCTTCAATGCCCTCTGTTTGCCATCATGCTTGAAGGTATATGTATTTTGTCTCCCGGCATGCATAGCATTACGATCATACTGCCATGGACGCCCAAGTAACAGTCCACACACCTCCAATGGCAACACATCGCACTCCACCTCATCAACATACTCACCAACTGTAAATGGCACACGCACTTTATGTGTAACCTTGAGCATACCGCAGCTATTCAACCACTCGAGATGCTTAGGTTTAGGAATGCGCCACGTGGACAACCCCAAAGATGCCACCATTGCCTTGCTTATGCCATTGGTACAGCTACCTCCATCGATTATCAACTTGCACGTCTTGCCCTTGATAATGCACTGCGTCTGAAATAAATTCCAACACTGTCCTCTAATTGATAGAATAGTATACACGGCGGCGCCGTCCCGGAGGGATGATACACACGTCGACACAATTGTCTAAACTCAATCTAAAATTCAACTTCCTCTAAACCTAGCCGTCGGCTCCTTTATTTATAGGAGGCCAACACCTAGTTGGTTGGACAGGCTCAAACGGAGACAAACACGACTCGTAATCTAATTGGACTCTGACTCATAGAAACCAACCTGTTATAGGCTCGGCCGAAACACAAGTGGCACACAGGCCTAATTAACACAACCTTAAACTTTTACATATCATTTAGGTATGTCCTAGAGTGTTAACCGACCAACACAATAACTAGTGATGCCCTCATCAATATTCAAAGAGAATTCCTTTTTCCCACCGAATTCAACTAGACATGATATTTCAATCCTATAGGTTTCCTATTCATACACTTTTATATTCATGAAACAAAGGAGCCCTAAGTTTCTTGTTTCCAAGGTGAAGGGTATTCGTGTGGTTTGTATATATAATTATAATTTTATATTTGTACTGTGGTATTTGGTTGGAGGCAACACTGACATAATTTGCCCAATTCGGCTAAAAAAATACCAAGGCTAGTGTTTTGTTCACTCTCACAACTGTAGCTTGGCACACACTTACCTACCTTTATGGTGAATTTTTTTCATACACTTCTATATACCCAATAGTCCCACACTTGTAGCATACGAACTCCATTTTTCTTGACCACAGGTTAGTCATGCATAAATAAAAGATTGGAATGCTTAAATCAGCACTCAACCAGACATTTACTCGTACCTTTGATGACCTCTTAAAAAATGTGACGACTAAGGTTTATCAGAAGGAGTAGAAACTTACATTCAAACACGCCCTAAGGTATGGGAAAGTAGATGGGGGCAGCTTTTTGGCTCCCGGGTCTAGATGCACTCTTTAATAAAAATACATTTTAATCGTCATTCTGATTGTCAAAAAATTCTAGAAAAATGTCCGCACATATATCTTCACGTCTTATATGTTTTAAAAGTCATTTCACGAAAAACCGACTTTTTACGCGGCCGGTATTCGGTGCTAAAGTAAGTCTTTTCACGAAACATATTTTTGTCTTTTTCACGCAGCACATAAAAATTGTCGTTTTTCCGTTTCCACATAAAATGTCGTGACTTATACGCGAAATTTTTTGTCATATTTTTTTGACATTTCAAAAATGTACTTTTCAGGTACAGGGAGCAATATGCATCTGGGAGCCGAATTGAATTTCCGAAAGTAGATCAAACATGCTACACAGGTGTTCCTATTGTTTTTGTTTATATTTGGAATCTCTCCTTATCTCCCGGAGTACTCCTAGTTTCTTGTCTTCTCGCGGTGCAGTGCGTATTAAATGGTTTGGAGTGATTAGACTAGTCACAATGCAAAGTAACATAAACTAGTATCATGCATATGATACTAGTCTATGTTACTATCTCCATAATGGGTAGTATCATATTTGTGGTATCATGAGGCATTGCATTTATTAGGGTGTAGACTCATTGTGTCTTGAAATCCGTTATGTTACGGTATCATATCATGATACTACTACCTCCTCTCTCTTTATTTATTATTGTGCCACATCATCTTTTTGACAACGTGGCATATATGATACTACTTATGTTACCCCCATTGGGGCTAGTCTAAAAACAGATGGAGCAGCATACAGCACCGTTGGACTTGTTTATTCAGACCTATTTATTAGTTTTATGACTACGAGGTTTTGGGACTTTTACAGTTACAGCACGTCACAGATTTGACTGCCCTATTTTATTTCCACTTTGAATAAACTCCAGCGACTGATTTCCCAAAAGGCCAAACGGTACACCCTTTGCCCTTCGGTCTTATCACCGGTGGAAACAGCTGTGCAGGTTAAAGCAGGTTTTTATTTTTCGAGTGAAAACAAGGCTTGCTTCTGTCACGTTGGAAGTTTCTTGTGCAAATTTGGTCCAATACATTGGAAATTTTGACCTTTGATTCAAAATTATTTGAAGGATTTTACAGAGATTGCTTGGTTTGAAGGATTTGAAACCATATGAACTTTTCCATTGGTCTACTTTGCATATAATTGTATAAGAGAGTTTCTTTATATCTGATCAATGCCTTTGTTTGTATGACAATTGTGGAGGTTCTTGCACTTTACACAACTGGTTGGGGGCATTTTTCTTTCTTCACAGAACCACAACTCTAGCATTTTTTTGGCGGAAAACATCTGGGGTAATGACTTATAGAAAACACAAAAATATATAATTACATTGTTTGACAACTAATTACTCCCTCCGCCCCGGTGTATTAGACCCGTCTCCCGATGTTCCATTTCATCTTTGAATTAAGGCGCATTTTGCAGTTAATGCATCAGTTTAAATGGGAGTGGTCCTTCCTTCTCCCCATAAAAGCACTCCTGGTGATACAACATTCCCGTTTGCCGGCATGCCTAATTAAACAGAGGATTAACGTGGACTATACGAAAGATTATCATATTAGAAGGACATGAAATGAACAAATGTTGTATTTTTCCTCTATATCATTTTTTTTCTTATTACACTTCCAATTTATCTTTGCCAGGTTATCTTTTTATTAAACTCACTTTTAGATGAAGAAATCACATGAATATCTTAATTCTCAGTGATATTTTCATTTTCCAGACTTACGAAGGAACCTAGTGTGTCCATTCAATAAGTTTAGTTACATTGATTTGACCGTAAAATCACCAACCGTTGTTAGTCTCCATATAAAAGTATTCGGGTTATCAGAAAGTTCAATATCACTTAACTGGTGAACAAAATGCAGCCATCTTGACAATTTTTTCTGGTTAGAGCCCTTCCAAAATCTATATTTACAAGAGCTTCATCCATAACATTTGCCACCAAAACATGTTTTCGTTGAACTATCTTATATAGCGGTGGATATTGATGCGATAAGAAGAATTTCCTAACCCTCACAAAACCTCGTGCTATGTCCATTTCCTAGTGGAACGGGCCTCTAAAGAAGAATTCTTGCTTAACATTCATAAGTCCTTTCCAACATGAGGAGTTAGTCGGTTGCGCTACTTGAGCTATGTTTTAAAATGCAAATATTTTTAAGCAACCAAACCCTTTCTTCATTTAAAAGCTTATACAACCACTGTTGAGTAATCCTTTGTTTTTAATATCTAAAATCTCAACTCTGAGACCTTCTTGATCTAGGACATTTTGTGATCATCACTCGGCCGGAAGAAACGTATCTAAATTTTTTATTCTCTTTTGTACCTCTTTAGGTATCTTCAAGAAAGACAACATAAACATTGACATACCATTAAGGACTGATTAATTAGAACTAGACAATCTCCGTATGATAATAATTTACCCATCCAACATGCTATTCTTTCCCTCAAAACGGTCTTCCATCGGTTTCCATTCTCTATTCTTTAGATTTTGAAAATGGACCATGACTCCCAGACATATGAAAGGAAGTGATACATATTCACAACAAAAAATTCTTTGTATTGACCTTCTACTTCTTTAGCTTTACAAAAAAAATCACTCTTGTCAAAATTAATCTTTAAGCTAGAGTTGCTCGAGAATATAAACGGTAAACTTCATGTTTTAACTCTCTCTGATATTATGTTTCGTGAAAATAATAATGTCATCGAGGATGGCGTTTTGGCTCCCGGGCTCATCTGCTCCCGGTTTTGTTTCCGATTTTTTTAAAATACGAAAATGCTTCGAAAAATTCTGAAAACAATTGGACATGAACATATTTAAGTATTCAACACTCGTGTAAATTTTCGACAGAAAATATCAATTTTTGCGCCCTGTACAAAAAAGAAAAATATCTGACAGACAAAATAGGTGAACAGTCCACTATTCAAAAAGACAGATTTGTCTTTTTTACACAGGGCGCAAAAATTGATATTTTTTGTCGAAATTTTACATGAGTATTGAATACATGAATATGTTTCCGCACAATTTTTTTCAGATTTTTTTGAAGCGTTTTCAAAATTCAAAAAAATCGAAAAGGCACCCGTGTGCAGATGAGCCCGGGAGCCAAAGTGGATTTCCGAATGTCATCGGCATACTTTAGACTGGATACACCACCTTCTACTAAATGAGGGAGTAGTACTTCTACTTTCCCGTCTTCTTTTGCTCTAGCGATTAAAGTAGTTAAGATATCTGCCAATATATTAAATAAATAGGAGAGAGCGGATCTTCCCGCTTAAAACATTTTTTATGTTTGAAAATAATGGTCAATATCATCATTAACTCTAATCCCAACTCCCCTTCGGACAAATTGATTAATCCAGTCACACCATTTAAGATGAAAACCATTCATACGTAATGCTTGTTAAAGAAAATATAATTTTTCATTATCATAAGTTTTCTCGGAAGAACTTCATCCATCTTCTTTGAAGTTCATGGATAGACTCTTGGAGCACCACAGCTCCCTCGATATGACGACCTGACAGATATGCCGTTTGGGTGGTCTGATAACCTTATTGCCCGTTCTTGATACGTGTTTAGTTTCAGATTTTCTAAAAATCTTAGAACTACTATCCAAGAGGTAAATAGGACGATATTACTTGTCCAAAAAGATCATCGGAAAGCTGCGTTGCATGGATAAACATGAAGTGTGTTTTTAGTATTGATACAGGCATACAGCTACTGCTGCTGCTCAATGCAAAGAAATGTAGGGCACATCCTCCAATGTGATTGCTTTCTATCACCTGCTTTGTTTTTCTTCTACAGTGAAAAGCATCAGATGTAAAAAGAAGGAGGAAATACGATAAAGGCCACAAACATCATCAATCTTGGGTTATCATGCATTTAGTGCTGTTTTGCAAAGTCTAGAATATTTATTCCATGTGTCTCATTCATTTATCAGCAAGCGAGATTTTGTCTTATTGCCCACAGTAATTTACTGTTCAATTGATGTATGTAATGGAAGTACTCCAGTACACCTTTGCAGTCCAACCAATCAGCCGGTTGGTCAAAGGAGAGAGAGTGTGTGTGAGTGTTTCTTGTGTATAGAGAGAGAGAGCAGGAACCCCGCCATTCTTTTGCAGTTTCTGCCCCCAAAATCTTTTTTTTAGAAAAAGAGGGATCGTTCCCCAATTCCAATTCATCAGAAAAGAAACATACATCGCAGAACCGAAGATAAAAGCCAGGCCCTCGCACAAGCAAGGTACCAGAGCAACAGGAAAGAAGAGGTAAACAGCAGAGATGCCCATAGCAGGCAGAGCTCCGCCGAAACTAAACCAGAAACTAGAAAAAAAAGATGATAGCTAGAGAAGAACCCAGGGACAGCATAGCGCGTCCAAAAATTCTTCCTAGGCAGACATCCCGGGGGGGAGCCAAATGCCAATCCTCCCAGCCACGGCACTCCTGGGTAGGAGGAAGCCGCATCCATGTCTGCCACTGCAAACCATGGAGCTCGCCAGAGCGGCGGACAGCGCCGGCCACCACTGGTAGACAGGGAAGACGCCGACGCCAACGCCGGCCAGCACAGAGCTCGGGGAGCTAATGCCCCCAAACACCCCCAACACCACCTCCACTGCCGACCGCGCCACCGCTCGCGAGGAGAGGCGCCTAGCCAGCCCACGCGGGCCCAGATCGGGCCCGCCAACCCACCGAAGCCTGCAGAGCCGCCCCCGAGCGCCAGGATCGCCGGCGCCTCCTGGAGCCGCCAGGACGGCAGCCGCCGCCACAGGTCGCCACGCCGTCGCCGGATCGACCGCGACGTCGCGCCCCTGCAAGCGCAACGCCCTGGCCCGGCGGCAACGGCCCGCGCCGAGCGCACCGCGCGAGGGGGGGAGGGGCCCCGCCGCCGCCCGCCACCGGCCTTTGGCCGGCGGCGCCACCGGCGGCGGCGAGGAGGAGGAAGGGGGTGAGGGGGAACGGGAGGGCCGGCGGCTAGGGTCCTCCCCCGTCGCCCGCGGGAGCGAGGAGCGAGGAGAAGGAAGGGGGTTTTTTCGTTCAGTCCTGTAGATAGTACCTGCCCCCAAAATCTCTCTCTTTTATTTGATTTCTGCCACCATTTCCCTCCCCATCTTTAAAATATTTTTCCCCATAGAACTTTGGCAGCATATACTCCGCTACAGTGTCCTAGTAGTAACCGGGGAAAGAAAGCAAACTCGCAGAGCTAGAGTAGGCGTCTCCTCTTGTCTGTCTTCTTCCTCGTTTCGAGGCCAGGCCAGCAAACCAAGAAACGGAAGCAAAGACCAGCTAGGAAGCAAGAGCCGAGCTCCTCTCACATGGAAGGGAGGGTGGGCATTGCGGTGGCAGGTGGCCATGAAGCCGGTCTCGGCCTGTTCAGAGACGTTTTCATGGCGGAGGAGGCGGAGCCGCATGGAGCACCGAAAGTGGAGTACCGCTCCTCTCCCTCCTCGCCGTCCACCTCCCTCACGCCGTCCCCGCCGCAGGCCGCGGCTGGCCACGGAGGAGGGTACGCGGCTGCGACGCCGCATGCGTGGAGCTTCGGTGGCGACCAGGACCAGGAGGAGAAGCCGCGCGGGGCAGGCGCGGGGGACAACGGCAACGGCATGCAGATGGCGGGGCACGGCGAGGACGCCGCCGGCTTGAGCTCCGGGCGGCGCAGGGGCCGGCCACGCGGCTCTGGGAGACGCCAGATCCTAGCCACCCTAGGTCCGTATGCTCCCTCTGGAACCCACTTCTTCCTCTTCTTCTCGCGCCACCCATTAGCTTCCATTTTTGCTGCTTAGGTTCTTGCCATGTTTGCTCCCCCTTGTGCATTTCTGTTCCATTGCTAGGATGGGGTCCAGTTACGGTGGTGTCCGTTAGGACAGTTCTGCTGTTCTTGACTTCTCATCTTGTCGCATCCATCTCCTATATTATTTAAAATGATTCCTATGCTTAATCTTCCTCTTATTCTCACCAACCTTTACCTTGTGTTCTTCAGTTTCTTCTCCCCATTTATTCTCACCTACATTTACTTGTATATGCATCAGCACGAGATTCTTTAATTCCACACATATAACCTTGATTAAGTATCCTGTTTCTTACTTACTCTCTAGTAGCTCAGGGATTTAGAAAATTAGCGCAATTGTTTGCCTGATTGCCATCTTTCAATACTTGTGATTCGTGAAGGGGAATGGTATGCGCTGTCTGCTGGAGGGAGCTTCACACCCCACGTCATCATCGTCCCCGCTGGAGAGGTAATTAACTAGCCATCGTTGGCATCGTAAACCTTAATTTTTCCTTCACATAGTATTGTACTTAGCTCAGTGGTTTGTCATTTGATCTTGTGGTGAACGCCTGTCGCAATTTGAGAAACACCTCGATGTTCCTATCCGATTCGTTATGTAGGATGTGGCGGCGCGCATCATGTCATTCTCCCAGAAGGGTCCACGCTCGGTCTGCATCCTCGCTGCCAATGGGACCATCTCTCATGTGGCATTTAATCAGCCTGGCTCATCTGGCTCATCCGGTAGCACCTTCAATTACGAGGTATGGAAAAAATTTGCATCAAGAATTGAATCTCTGTTGAGTATTTCAGTTGTCCCAAGTAGTATGGCGGCTGCACTTATTTTGCTTACGCTGTTGAGTATTTCAGTTGTCCCAAGTAGTATTTAGGTTCAGTATTGTCTATTTGGCCCTATTTGGCTGGTACAAATGTACAATGCATCTTGGCTAATGGCTATGTACATATGGAGAGACGAATTTCTCGCCAATTTAAATTGTCCTTTTGCATAGATTGCTGTATTTCCTCTGTGTATCCCTGATACCAAATGACGATACCTTCTGTATCTGATTTGCAGGGTCTATTTGAGATTCTTCAGCTGACTGGCTCCTTTACAATGGCCGAGGAAGGCCGGAGGAGGACCGGTGGGCTCAGTGTCTCACTTGCTGGGCCTGATGGCCGTGTCGTTGGCGGCGTAGTGGCTGGAACACTGCTTGCTGCCACTCCTATCCAGGTAACAAACCTGACGAAAGAAACCACGCTCAACTGCAAATTACCAATTACAGTAGCTCAAACTTCTACAAGTTGAAACAGAACACATCGTTTACTCTGTTTGTTCATCGAAACGCTCAATGGAACACACATGGATCACACTTTAAAGCCATATTTTCCTTGTTCTCTAACACAAACGCTCAATGTTCAGGTGATTGTGGGGAGCTTCCTACCAAACAGTGTGAAGCAGCATCAGAGGAGGATGGGCCTGCAACAACCGTCATCTGCCGTTCCGGCGGCTGTCGCCCCTCCTCTGGTGCTCACAGCTGCAATGCCACTATCTCAGGCAGCTCCCGGCAATGGTCGCTATGCGCCGCCGGTGCCCGCGGCACCCCTACAAGTCCATGCTAACATGGAGCACGCTGCAACCACGGGCACCATGAACCTGAACTCAAGCTCCACCGGTTTCTCCATGGTTGGTTGGCCTATCAGCAGCGCACAGCCGATGGGGCACAGGCTGCCATCCCCAGATATCAATCTCTGCTTGACTCCCCAGGAGTAGAATTGGCTGTCATTTTGTTTTGGTCTCCTCATCCTGACACATTTTTAGGGCATGGCTCTAACCTGCCATGGTAACAAATTATGGGTTCTATCCTAATCAGCTAGGTCCGCAGTTCAATATCTGGGGGAGAAGCTAGGCTAGAGTGGGTCAATCAATTTAGCCCTAATCTGATTGTGTGATAGATCTTGGTCTTAGTTCATGATCCTTAATTATGGCGAACTTGACAATTTGTTCCGGTTGTTCATTGTGATTCCTGCCATTGCTGTAACGGTTACTGCAGTATTTTTATTTTCTGAGGGAGGCTACTGTTATACTTTAATCAGTGGTTACCTTCTAAGTCCAATGTGTAGTCTGTAGCATTATTTCCCCGACTCACTGGCTTCTGTTAACGTGTGTAAGTGTACATTCAAGTAGCACAATTTGCTTCTGCGCTCAATATCTGAAAGTTGACGACCAACGAATGAATTGAACACCAGGGAAACCAGATACATTTCGGTGCCTACAAAAATTGACGAAATTTTGAAAAATATTTCGTCTTTCGGTATTTCAAATTTGAAGGAATTTATCCAAAATTTACTCGAAATCTCCCTGAAATGTTTCCAAACCAGAGGACACTTAATTGCAGTTGCGGACTTGCAGTATCTACTGAAAACTGTGTAAAATTCATGCAGAACATTTCCAACCAGATGCCAAGCTGCCCGTGCATCTCCATGGTACCTGAACAAGACCAACACAGTACACACTTGTTAACAGCAAACTAAGTGTAATCTTAGTACAGTACTATAATATTGGAAGAAAGAAACCTCAAAACTTAGTATCTAGCACTAGTTGTCAGCCCAACGCAACAATTGTCCTTCAGATTCAGGTAGGAAGAATCACCAAAACCAACTTGTGCCTAGCTCCAGCACTAGCAACACCTAAGTAGTAGCAGGTCACTTCTACTGAAAATAATAATAAGTAAAGATCAAACAAACAATAAATGCTAGCTAAACCAGGCACTTGATGATAAACATTGCCTAATAGTAGACACTGTTTGGGTGCTGCTTCTTCCCACCACCTCGGTTTGATCTCCGTGTAGCATTCTCTGTCTCTTCTTTACCACCCCCCCTCTTTGTCATCTCCCAGTTCTTCTCCATCTTCTTCCCCATCTTTCTCTTGACTTGCCTCCTCTTCTTTGCCATCACTGATATCTTCAAATTTAATTTCATCTTCAGTATCATCCAAATTGTCGGTACCAAAATCATCATCTTCGTGCAACAAGGTCTACTTTCCTTTCTTATTACTTGACGCTCTTGTGAGGCTAGAAAGCCTTCATATCTTGTTGCTTTGCTTTATTTCAAGCATTCCTTGCTTTCTCTTCAAGTTGTCTTCCTCTTTCACTACTTCTTCAACAATAACCTCATCTTCCAACATGGATGATGCGGCAATCTTTGTAGCCCCTATCAAGGAGGACATTCAAAACCTCACGGAGATCCTCCGGGAGTTGGAATTGTGACAGGCCTTTGTACTAACCTCCAAAAAAGCTCGGTGGCCCCCATAAGATGCAACCAAATTGACCTCGATGACCTACTTGACGGGCTTCCGGTGGTGCGGACCACCTTCCCCATGAGATACCTCGGGCTACCACTTTCCATATGGCGACTTCGAAAAGTTGACTTCCAACACCTCGAGGACAAATGTGCGGGCAAGGTCCCCGCTTGGAATGGTAGATTCATGACCATGGCTGGCCGTGGATCCCTTGTTAAGTCGGTCCTCACCTCCCAAGCCATCTATCACTTGACGCCTCTCATCGTTCCACCGGGCCTCATCACCAACCTCAACAAAATTGAACGTGCTTTCCTTTGGGCGGCCTCCGACAAGGTTTCGGGCGGGCAATGCAAGGTCAATTGGGAGACCGTTTGTAGGCGAACTTCCCTTGGGGGCCTCGGGATCCTTCATACCGACAAATTTGCTAGAGCCTTGAGATTGAGATGGCCATGGCTCCAATGGACGGACCCTAACAAAATTTGGGCCGGTTCGCGAAACCCTTGTACGAAAGAAGACATGGACCTGTTCTACGCCTCTACAACAATCACGGTGGGAGATGGGATAAAAACCCCCTTTTGGGAAGCTCCATGGCTTGAGGGCCAAAAACCAAGAAGCATTGCGCCTCTCATCTGTGACATCTCCACGGGGAAAAAATGGTCCATTCGCCAAGCCCTCCTCAATAATGCGTGGATCGGTAAAATCAAAATGGTAGAGGACTTCTCCTTTGAGCATGTGCGCCAGTTCGTAGATCTCTGGATCATGTTACAAGGAGTGGCCCTTGACGGCAACACCGAGGACACAATCGTCTGGAACCTCTCCACCAACTGCCAATATTCCGCAAAAACGGCATACAAAGCCTAGTTCCATGGGGCTGTTTCCATTGACATGAAGAAATTGGTATGGTCGGTCTGGGCTCCCCCCAAGACAAAATATTTCGCGTGGCTCGCTTTACAAAACCGGCTATGGACGGCTGACCGGTTGGCTCGGCGGGGGTGGCCGAACTGCGGACTTTGCCCGCTTTGTATGAGAGCCTCCGAGTCGATCTCCCACCTCCTTGTCCATTGCCGCTTCGCGCAGAGAATTTGGGGACTCTTGAGAGATTGGCTTGGCCTCCATCATCTCGACCTTGCACTTTGGGCCAACCTAAGCCTCTCGGAATGGTGGCGGCTCATGAACGGCAATGGCTCGGCCAACCGTAAAGCTATGGCGTCGCTTCTCCTTCTCACAACTTGGGAAGTTTGGAATGAAAGAAACGCGAGGGTCTTCCGCAACAAACACACTTCTTCCTTGGCGATTCTTGCTAAGATTAAGCACGAGGCCAAGCTTTGGGTCCTCGCGGGAGCAAAACATCTCGGAGAATTAATGCTGGGAGAGTAATTCGATTGTATTTACTAGGAGTGTCACTCGTTGTCCCCTTGCAACTTTCTTGTTATAACTATCTCTCTTAATAAACGAAAATGGGGCAAAGCTTTTGCCCCACATTTTCAAAAAAATAAAATAACCTCATCTAGTAGAGGTGCTGCTTGACTCATTGATGTGCTCAGCCAATCCATCATCGGGGTTTCTTTGTCGTATAATGTGGCCTCCATGATCATGAAGCATGGATCAAGTAACCTCTCTTACCTTTCGATCTCATGCTGCTTGATACACAACCTGAGATTGTATCGCGAATAGACAAGGTTGTGCAGATTCTCATAACTTAGACAGTTCCAACCTTCGTATGTATCTACGCTCACATCTCATGATTGATTCTTCAAAACCGGGTATGGACGGCCAACCGGCATGCGCACTAGGGATAGCCTAATTGGGGCATTTGCCAACTTTGCAAGAGAGAACCGGGGACCGCGGCGCATCTCATGTTCAAGTGTAGATACTCTCTCCAAATTTGGAATGACATCAATTAAGGAGTGGATTGGCTTGGCGACTTCGACACTTCACAATGGAGCAGCCATGTAACGATGGAGGACTGATGGTGTGTGACCACGGGGGGTTAATTGCTTGGGAATTTTGGAATGAGTGGAACGCGCGGGTTTTTAGAATTTTTGCTTCCTTTCATGCTCTGTAATTTCGTCCATTAAGCGGAATGCCACGCTTTGGGGCACTGCGGGGGCAAAACATTTGAGTTCTATTATGTCACGAGAGTAGGTTTTTTTCGGGAGGCCGTTTTGGCTAAGTTGGTAACCTAATTTTCTCTTAAATTTTCCTTTGCTTCAAAAAACAATCTACGTTCACATCCACTAGATGATATGCACTCGGAGACGATCCACAAGACATACTTTCGTAGGGTGTTCACTTCGCCTCAAGAGCACCTCGATGTGTAGTGGACTTCAGGGTCAAGAAGAGAAGCTACCTTTTTCAAAAAAAAAAGAAGAGAAGCTACGTGAAAATAAAGGAAACAAATATTAGATTATGACATAATCAGATTCCTAGAGGAAAAGAAAAATAACATAGTTGGATTGCTACTCCTCATCACGGCCGGCCCATAGGCCGGGCAGACGGTGCGACCGCATTGGACCCTCGCGAGCTAGGGGCCGGTCCAGGTTGTAGTCCTACACTGTACTAGAGAAAATTTTAATTTTTAGACTTACACTCCGTAAAAAGGTAAAGGCCCATGTACAGGTCACATAGCTTACGAGAGGTACGGGAGGTATCCTCGAAAAACAAAAAATCAACTACAGGGGCACACCAAGCGACTTAAGAAAAAAAAATAGAATCATTGGCTGCAGTAAAGAAACAAGAGGGCTAAATTTCAAAAAACGGGCTGCCGCTGCTGTGTGAATTAGGGCCTCTTTCACCTATTTTGCACATGTGCCCTGCATAAGTATGGGCCGGTCTTGCCCTCATCACTTGCTTTCATTAGTGTTCCATCATAAGATAACAACAAGAACATACCCCGCGCGTTGCAGCGGGATCCTTTAAAAAATTTTATTTCATATATAAAATGGCATAAATAGTATGATACATTAAATTGTCTAAAGAAAAATAAAAATTCAATTTATGATAGTCACAGATACTAAATTTATTCGACACAAAATATGTGTATTAAAAAATATTAGCATGGAAAATTAAATGATTAAAAAGACGGATGATGTGGAATTGACATGTAGATATTAATATATATTAGTGAAGATGACATGGATAAATGATTGGTTAGGAGGGTGGATGATGTGGATAGCTTGTATGTAGAGATAGAAAAATCATAAATGAACTTAATGAGGTTTTACTTTATAAGAGATATAGATTAACCATGCACGCCACCTTTGTCGTGTATTTTTTTACACTACTCTGTCCCGAAGCCAAGATGCTCTGCCATCTTGTTTCCAGCATCACACACCCTTGATTAAAACCGGATATGGTTCCAATTCATTATTGATCAGCATACCCTAGTACAGAGTATATTGGCTCTACTGAATCAATGATATACTTCACTTTGCCCCACGAACTATTACTTGCCAATTTATTTTGTGTAAATTCAAATTCTGGAAGACGTCTCCAAACACTTTGTTTCCAATCTGATGAGACCATGCATTGTTAAAACTGGTCCTTCTTATCACGGATACTCCGAAGGAAGACGGACACGATGCGGGACAATTACAGTAGGAGAACTGCTATATTGATTACGATAGCGCGGGGCAATTACAAAAATTAAAAGAAGTCCAAAATAAATACCTCATATGAAGGGCTTACAAGATTGAATTAGCTAGGATCAAAGGGTGTTCCCCGTACTTCTATCCATCACTTCTTTGCTGAAATGCTTGTTTGAGATATTCATTCTCTGATTGTGGAATCGTATTATTGACAGACATCTTTCTGTAAAGGATCAGCATGCTGTCTACATTGTTTTAGTTCCTTGGTTATCTTATTTTGAAACAAGGCAAAAGACTTGCTATTTTCATTCATTAAGAAGAAGTTATAGAGTTATATTGCCTAGGACAACCCTAGGACTTCATCTAAGGGATCACTCTTCCGGTATTACATTGCCCACAAACTTGGCCCCTGTCAGGACTATGGGAACCAGGGTCCCTTGTCCCAGCTGTCAGCGGCCCGAACGCTCCACATCATCGCCAAGATCCAGCATGCGCCTCGTGAGGGACCCCGCTCCCTCGCGGATCAAGACCGAAGGACCACGCCAAGCCCGCCTCGCGAGGCGTCCGAATGAAGACCCCTCTGCGGCTGCCCCGCGGAGGGACGAGATGACGCCAAAAGTGTGCAGCAGAGCTATGCCAGGGCGGTCTGTCCATTTTGGTGATTAAAGACTGGGACGGTGCAAGACCGGACCAAGGACGAGAGGACTCTTCCCTCTTTGATGCTTAAAGCTCCCGTTGAGGGACCAGTTCTGGAGGACGACGTCAGCAAGCCACGCACCCTCCTTTGTCTTCTCTTGGCCAATTGTGGTTGCCCTTCCCGCCAAGAGGAAGAGGCCCAGGTCACTATAAAAGGCAGATCACTGCCTCCATTGAGGGGGATGGGAGTTTCCGAGTTCGAGGGGCTCGGGACTCCAACAATCAACACCCGTGATATAACCAGACAAGCAGGAGTAGGATTTTACACCGCAACGGTGGCCTGAACCTGGGTAAACCTTGTGTGTGTTCTTGCATTGCTCGCTCCGGCCATCGCAGAGATCTCATCGGTAGGCTAGCTTTCAACCCCGTGGAAGAACATAGGTCCATCGGAACCCACCAATCCGACATTTGGCGCGCCAGGTAGGGGTTGAGGCTTGCTCTTCCTCGACAGATCTCCTCGCCACGGTCGGTGGGCGCGCGCCCGCGGACGGGCGCACCTCGCATCACCTCCACATGCGGAGCACGGTCGCGGCACCACCGCCGCTGAGCCCGCGTCCCCAGCCTCTCCGACGGCGCAGCCTACGCTGCCTCCGCCGCCTCCACCTTGACGTCCGCGAACTCCCCGCGGCAGCAAGAGTCGCCTCACCGCCACGCCATCTCCACAGCTCCAACCTCCGCCGGAAGGCCGCGTCGGTCTAACCACCGCACCCCAAGCCAGTCACGGCGCTTGCGGCGGCCCAGATCTCGGCAGGGACATTTTCGCATTGGCCCCGGGGCTCTGCGCGAGGAATGCTCCTCAAGCAGACTCTCAGGAGGAGAGGCCTACAGGGGCGCCTGGCGCGTATTAGGTGCTCGTTGGCCCGGGGGCTACTCCCGCTGCCACACACGCGGCTCGATGACCCGGGGCCGCCATCGTCGTCAACAACAAATCGAAGCATCAAGCCAAGCAAGAATAACAAGTTCATAAAGCACGAAGCAAAGTGTCCTTTCATTAAGTTCAATCACATTACAACACGCCTTCGGTGCTAGTTTACAACAAGGAAGGTTACAAGGGCGTCGCGAGAAGACTCTGGTTTTGGTTGCTGCCACCATCCCAGTCCTTCTTCCCGACAAGGGAGGACCCAGCAGAGGACCCTGAAGATAAAGAACTGCGTCCCAGGCTCGCAGGTCCCGGCGCCTCGCTCCTGCAGCATGGAAGTCTCGACGAGAGCGCGTACCTCCAGGCTTGCAGGTTTCGGCTCTTCACCTCTGCGTCGTGGAGGCAGGAGCAGATCAAGACCGTAGGCAATAGCTCCGCGACCTCTTCAAGCGCAAGGCGAGCCGGCCAGAGGGAGAGAACAGCACACGCGTTGGAAGCCTCTCCTGGCGCACCGACGAAGAAGCACGATGCCGGCGCCGTGGTGGAACGACGACAACATCTCCAGCCTCTCCCGTGCGCCCGCGCGGGCAACTCACCGGGGAAGCCAAGGTGCTTTCCACCACCTCCATGGCCGCGCCGCAGGTGCGGGTGCCGCGGCACACCCCGTCGCTTGATGTCGAGCCAAGGAGAGGGGAGCGCGCTTCCCTCATCTGCAGTGCCCCTCCAGCCAGACCGGAGGGGCCGGCGCCGCCGACCTTGTCGACAACTATGGAAGACGAGGCAGCGACACCCTGCTTTGGATTGTGGGCAGCTTCGGTTGCCTAGCAGTCCTCCGAGGGACCCTCGGGGCCTCCGCCTTCATCAGCAATGGAGGCTCCACCACCGCCGCCACGCCCGTCGCTCTGCATGGTCGCTGCCATGGGTTGTGTCCTTCTACACCAACAAACTACTAAGATGAAGATGCAAGACTCGGGGGAAGGGAGAGGCGCTCTGGTGTCTCCCTTCGCCCCCATCGCTCCCCTTTTATACTACCAGAGCGGTAAGAGGGGAGTTAATGGAGGAGAAATGCCGGCGCCCGCTCGTCTCCCAACCACCGACGCCATAAGTGCGGTGGGGCCACCCGCCCCCCAGGATTCGCCTGCACCCGCGGCACGCCTCGTCGTATCCCGTCGTCGCGGCCTCTTCACCGGCATGACACGCAAGGGAGTAAATGCTGACCGCCAGGATTCTCGCTGACAAAGCAGAAGCCGAGCGGACAGCACGTCAGGCCTTATGCGCCTTTCTATGCAGCTCTGTTTCACAAGTTTTCCTTGCTAACGCACCACCGCTGGCTTCACGTCCTCTACAGTTTTTCCTGCGTACCACGCGAGCGGGGGCTAGGACAAGCTGCCTATGCCGGGCCTAACCCACAAGCATAAACCCAAGTACGACAATGAGCTCTACCTCACGGGCTAGTCCCCATGCACGGCACCTCCTCGTGAAACTTGGCACTTGTCCTTCCTCGCGCGGCACCCAGGCTCAAACTAACGAGTCCTGCATACCCAGCCGGTGTGCAAAATCTATGCCCTATGCCTCGTCGCAATGCAGGATCACCAAGGAACGCCAAGCCTCCGGGCTAGCGCCTCGCGAGGCCTCACGCGGACAGGCCTCCCAAAGGAGCATCGGAAAAGCCCACCGCGCGGCCTCGGGAAGCCCTTAGCCGTGAAAAACAGCTAAGTCAAAACGACTTCTCGTTACCTCGCCACACATCGTCCTCCGCCCACATTCTGGAACGCCGTGGGGACCTTTTCTTGAAAATAGTATGAACCACGTTTGCGCGTCAAAGGGGAGCAACCGAGTATCACACTCGAGGATCTTACTAACCTATTGTCACAACACCCGCCGTCTTCCGTGCCGACCACGAGCGGTGACTGGTGTCTCTGGACTACGGGTTGGGACCTAAGACGCAAAACGATAGCACAACATATGGAGAAAAAGGGAAAAGGGCCCTCGCGGGGAACTAGAAAATCACAAAATACTGCAATAGGCAAACATGCGCATATACTTGGAAGCGACAAAGTAATTCATTACAACAAAATAAACATGCAGATACAAGAGGATGGCCTCAGGGGTCTACTCCTCCGCAGCATCGTGAGCCTCGTCCTCCGCGTCCCCTCCTGAGGGTCCGGCGCCCCCAACAGCGCCAGGGCCACGCTGGAAGCGGTCGCAAAGGACGCCCACAAGCTCGTCCACCTCCTCCTTCAAGGCCTCCGTGCACTCCTCGTCGTCGGCCTGTGCCGGCTCCAGGACCGCATCGAAGCAAAGGTCCGCCTGGTTGAGCGCACCAGAGTTGCGAAGCAGGCAGAGATTGGTGAAGATCAGCTTGCCCGCCTGGATGAGCAAGTCGCGGCACTCACCCTCCATGACCGCGTCCACCTCGCCGACCACCTTATCCAAGTGCTCCACCAGGCTGAGGTAGAAGAAGACATGGCTCGCGGGCGCCTCGGGTTGGAATGCGCCGTGGAGACCAAGGTTCTCCCGGCTAAGGCGTGAATAAACCCGTTGGGCGCGCTTGACGAGCTCCAGCATCATAGCCCGCTGCTCCCTGCCTAGGGTGGCGGAGGTCTCCCTCTCCAGCTTGAGCTCCTCCACCTGCTTCAGGAGGGGCTCGATCTGCTGAAGCATGTCATCGCGCTCCTTGCGCACCTGCTCCAGCTCCGCTAGCGCTAGGTTGCGCTCCACCCGCAGGGTGCCGGCCTCCTCGCGGGCGGAGTTGTGCTCCCCGCGAAGCCGCTGGGCCTCCTGCTTCACGAGGTCCAGCTCCTTCTTCAGCCCGCGCGCCTCCTGGGCCCGGATCTTCTAGTTTTAGGCGTCGTGCTCCTCGGCATGGATGTCCTTGACCTTCTGCGCAAACTCCTCATCCATGGCGTCCCATTTCCTGACGAGGCGCGCGTCCGTCTCGGCATGGAGGTTACTCTCCCTCCAGTCAAGAGCCTCCTGACGGGAGACCAGGACTTCCTCGAGTTGCTCCAATCGAGCCCTCTCCGTCTGCTGCTCCGCAGCGGTGCGTGTGAGCTCACGCTCGCACAGCGTGAGCTCCCTCTCCGCGTCCGCGGCGGCCTAGAGGCGCGCCTCCGCCTCCACCTCCTTTTCCGCCGCAGCCTGCAGGGCGGCCTCCGTCACAGCGTGCCGCCATCCCTCCTCGACTGCAGTGCGCGCCCCCGGGACCTCGCGCCGCGATGCTGCAAGGCGTCGACACTCTACCTCATGCACGCCGTGCTCAGCTGCGAGGCGCCGGCGCTCGGCCTCAGGCTCGGCAAGCCCCGCTGCAAGGCTCCCGCCGAGCCTGTCAATGGCGTGGTGGGCGCGCGCCAGCAAGCTACTGTTCGGATGGCTTGCTTCCAGCACGCTCCCAGAAACCACGATGTCCCAGCCCGTCACGGCGGGCTGGTCAGGAAGCTCCCCTGTTGCCGAGAGCTGCTCCCGGACCAGGGGCGAGCCGTCTGCTCCTGTGACGCCCCCTTCAGGCGCTGTCCCTGGCGCGTTTTCCTGAGGCTCTGCCTCAAGAGGGACGATGACCTGGGCCTCAGCGGATGGCCCTAGGTCGGTCCTCTCCTCAGCCGCGCCCTCCGTGCTCGCCACGGGGGTCTCCTCCGTGGCAGTGTTTGCTGCCGCCGCCGCCAAAGTGGTGGCCCCCGTCAGCTCCGTCACCACGTCCCCGTCCGTGGCCGCCCGGGCCTCCGGCGCCGGCCTCCTGGCAGTGGACGGCGTGGTGGCGACCGCGTCGCTCCGCGGCACCTTCGCTGGCATAGCCCTACAAGCAACTTTGGGCGTCAAGACAAGGTGTCGTGGGGTTGTCACGGCAAGTTCTTCCTCAGGGAAGATTAGTTGTTGGGCCATTGTGATTGAAGTACACAAGAGCTGGTTAATCTCGATGAGGGACAAAGAGTTTACCCAGGTTCGGCCCCTCTTGATGGAGGTAAAGACCTACTTCCTGCTTCGGCTTTATTGATATGACTTGATCTCGATTACAAGGACCCGATCTCGCTAACTCGAGATCCGGCGACTTCTATCTCTCTGGGATCTGGTGTTGCGGGTTCTATATTACTTGATCGCTCCAGGGCCTGTGAGACTTCTCAGACTTGTCGATCTAAGATCCAGGGCCCTCCTTATAAAGGTGGTCGGGTCCCTAGATTTACAACTTATGCCGAGTTACACTTGAATACGGAGTCCTACTCAGGTCTTCACCTTCCAAGTTGGTACTCCGGGTTGTATTGGGACTCCGGTCTCCGCCGGGTCCTTTCCCTTCTGGTTACTCGTAACGGGCTGGCCGGCTTGTTCCTTGTCCAGCCCATGTTGCTTGAAGTATAACCCGACTTGGGCCTTCTGGGTCTTGGCGGGTTCACTTTCGGGCTCCATGGGCCTACCTGAAAAGTATCCCCCCATCCATAGCCCCCGAATTTATCTTGGGCGCAGTCTTGGCGTATACGTCCGGCTCCTTTTTTTCGGCTTCTTTTTTTGGAGTTGATAACTCGGAAGTCGCCTGCTGCTGGCTCCAAGATGAATTCCTGCATAAACATAAACAAACTTTGAATAAAACAAGTCGGCCCTCTCCTTTACTCTGGCCTCACAATCGACCCCTACTCCCTGGTTGGTCATGTGGCTATAGCCTTTCACGAGTTGGCTAGGAGGGCAAACTTCTCCCTTATTCATACTGGGGACTCGTCTTTTAAAAACGAGTCGGCTCTTCTAATTGAAAATGTTGTCTTCTTGGGACACAGAGTCCGCGTCGATTTGTTCTCTGGCTTGTTGATATAAAGCTTGCCGAGTTGTAGACGTCGATGATGCCGCGGCACCCGGCTCAGCATTTGTCGGGTTGTCGATGTAGACGCTGCCGGGTTGTTGATGTAGACGCTCCCGAGTTGTTGACGTAGAAGTTGCCAAATTGTTGACATAAACGTTGATGAGTCGTCGATGCCGGCTTCGCCTGCCGACTCATTTATGTCGGCTTCTCCTGCCGACTTGTTAATGCCGGCTTCTCCTGCCGATTTGTTTTGAAGTGAGCCGGAATTTTTCTCCGGGTCCTTTTGATGAGCTGCTTGTCAGTGTGCATTAAAAATTTCTTCAACTTCTTCATCATACACCATATGTAGCCTCCAAGCGCCGAGTTGTTTAACTTGTAACAGCTTGGAGCTTGCACTGATAACTCTATAATTTCATCTGCTGTAGCCCCCAAGTGTCGGGTCGTTTGCCTGCGACGACTCGGGACTCCTTGATGTATAATTGCTATCCTTGAACTTCGAACGGTGTAGCCCCCAAGCACCGGGTTGTTAGCCTGCAGCAACTCGGAGCTAAAAATTTTGAACTTGATTGATGCTTACCTTGTAGAAAAAATCTGATCCGCGTGTAGCCCCCAAGCGCCGAGTTGTTGGCCTGCGACAACTTGGAGCTCCCAACTCTGAACTTCCCTTTGACTTAAACTGAAAACTTGATAACATGTAGCCCCCAAGTGCCGAGTTGTTGTTTACAGCACCTTGGGACTTATAGATCTTTTTTTGGTAATTGTAGAAAAACTGGACTTCCACTGCTCTGGCTCCTACAACTCAAGAAAAACATTGACAAGAGTCATGGGCTCGATGATTATTGAGGTGTAATACTTAACTTGTGCCGCTTGTCCGGCTTCTGGAGTAAAAACTTATGCTTTGCTGTTGTGATGCTAGAATCCTTGTATACAAGTCTTTTTTGGTTCTTATAACCCTTCTGAATTTATACTGATGAATAAGTAGGCCCCGCATGGCTTTTCTAACAGCTTGTGCTGACAAGATCACAATCTTGTAAGTCCTTTAGGCCTCATAGGAGTTCGAAACAAGTCATGCCTGTAGATTGTCCATATTATGCAGGTTGCATCTAACTTACCAGCTAAAATCAGGAACAAGTTGGCGTTTAAGCCGGGTCCAAGAGTCTTAAGCTTGAATTTTTCCTGAAAGACAAGCCCCCAAGGACCCAATGATCAAAGTTCATAAAGGCGCCCTTGATGGGTGTCTCGACAAAACTCTTACTGTAGAGAAGCCGGCTTTATCCCTTTGATCATAATAATCATGCTATAGATTGCAGAGCTCTCTAGGCTCGTTGGTATTGCAGAGCTCTCTGGGCTCGTTGGTATTGCAGAGCTCTGGGCTCGTTGGTATTGCAGAGCTCCCTGGGCTCGTTGGTGTTGCAGAGCTCCCTGGGCTCGTTGGTGTTGTAGAGCTCCCTGGGCTCGTTGTTAACTTGTACACTTATGCTTACATGCTGCGAGGCACTCTTTGGGCCAAGCTCGCTATGCAGCTTATAATACCAATTGCAGTTCGGGCTTTATCCCTTTGAAAATGTTGCGAAGCACTTTTTGGGCTAAGCTAACTTGTATAAGATGATGTCTCATGGTTGCGAGACTCTCTGGGTCTCGCTAAGCTTTGCTAAAGCACTGTTGCGGTGTTGTTTAGACGCTCTTGATGTTGATGCCACATAAACTGGAGTTTGGCTATTTGTCGGAGATCCGTCCCAGGAACTAGGGATGTCTCTCAAGGTATCGTGTAAGGGGCTGAACGCGGAGTCAAACAACCCTCAACTTGCTCCGGCGACGGTGCTCATCGGACTCGCTGCGGGACACACTGCAGAGATGGACACAAGATCTTACCCAGGTTCAGGGCCCTCTTTGGGAGGTAAAACCCCTACGTCCTGCTATGGTGTATTGCACTGCTTGGAGAGGTCTACAGTACAAGGAGAGCTTGGCGAGCTCGGGGTGGCTAACAATGGCTAGGGTTTTATCTGAGCTCCAAGATGGTGAACTTGTGAACCCAGAATGCCTACCAAAGATCGAACCCAGCCAGAAATCGAACCCTTTGCTTGGGCGTGCTCCCCCTCCTTTTATAGGTGTCTTGGACCTCTTCTGCCCAAACATTTGGGCGGGAATGGTTACCACATGACGACGCGGAAGGAGGCAGGGTGCACGATAAAGGCGGAGTCCACCATAAAGGTAAAGCTCGTGGACGCGGTCCACGGCAGGGGAGCGGCGTCACCAAAGCTGAAAAAGGCCACCGGCCAGCCGGACGGTGGGCTGGCGCTTGCTGAGGTGGGATGTGACCCACGGTGACGTCGTCCTTGGAGTGTAGCTGTAGACGGTTCCCTTGTCACCAAAGAGGCAATACTCGTTGTCCGCTTTGCTTGGTGCCGCTTTGTTGACTGCTTTATACATGGAAACGGCAACTGTGCGTCGTCGTCATCGCGCGCATGCGCGCGCGTCACTCTGCACATGGCGCAGAGCCCATGTGCGCTCTGCCGTAGAGGCAGAGATGGCTTCGTGAGGGAGGAGCCTCGCGAGGCAAAAAGCCTCGCCGAGCCCTTCGGCTTGGTCCTTAGCAGAATTGCGGGTGGCGTCGGAGACGCCTTGTCGAGGTGCGGTCCCTCGCCAAGGGAGAGAACCCTCGGCGAGGAGAAAAGATCCCTCGCGAGGAAAAACCCTCGCGAGGCTCGCCAGGCTTGGAGAGCCTGGTCCTTAGCGAAAATCATCCAAAGAATCTTGTGGGCCCTGGCAGGCCGGCCCGTGGTACCCTGGTTTCCACTGTGCCGACAGTAGCCCCCGGGCCCGCGATGGGCACGTCGAGGCCCATGGACGCAGGCGAAGCGTCGAGGGGCCAAAGGTGCCTGACAGGGCCGCGACACGTGGAGCGCTGCGGTTGCGCCCGCGGCCACGATATCCTCGGCTTCAACGGGCAACCCGGTGGGGCCCGCCACGTCCGGGGTAACCGGTCAATAAAGCCTGGCGCGCAGACTGCGCCCATCACTTCTCCCATTACTCCGCCGCCCTCTTCTTCGAAACCTCTCCTTCCTCCCAGAGCGCATCGCTTCCGAGGTCTTCGTCTTCAGGCATCCATGGCACCCAAGAGAGCAGCAGCCGACCCGAAGGGGAAGGCCACGGTGCAAGCCGGCACGTCGGCGGCGGCGGTGCGGGGGGCCGCGCTTGTGGCGGCGCTACCGCCGTCACGCATCAACGCGGCGGCGTTGGCGAAGGTGCGCTACCTGGCGGCCTCGAACACCAACGAGCATGGCGTCACCGAGATGAGGCCGACCGGTAGCAGGCTTCCTGAGGGGTATTACCCCATTTTTCTCCATACTCTCTACGCCGGCCTTGTTCCTCCCTTCTCCGACTTCCTCTTCGCGATCCTGGAGACGTACCAGATCTAGCTTCTTCATCTCCACCCCAACTCCATCCTTATCCTCGCCATCTTCGCCTACCTCTGCGAGGCCTACGTTGGCGTTCGCCCCTCGGTAGCGCTTTTTCGCAGCTTCTACTCCCTTCGGTCCACTGCGCAGAATGAGCGGCTCGGATGACTGTCCTTCCGCATTGCCGACGCCAGGAGCGAGACCTACATTCCCATCGCCTGGTGCGGCGAGAATGCCATCACCAAGGTGACGAAGAAGGTGGAGAAGTTCCGCGAGAGGTGGCTCTTCGTTGACACCAAGGGGACCAACCCTCTTCTGGAGGTGCCCGAGGCGCCGCCGAGGAAGTGGGCGCACTGGGCGAGCGCAGACTTTGAAGGCCCAGGGCTCGACAGGGTGTACGAGTGCATATGGAGGCTTCGCGTTGGTGGGCTCACCGGCCAGATGGTGGCCAAAGACTTCACGAGGCGCCGGATCGCGCCTCTCCAGCAACATTCAGAGCCGGTGTGGCGATACACCGGCAAGGGGGACAGGATGCGCCTGTGCGTGGACAACCTCGCGCGGGAGGTGCTGTACCCGATCATGGGGACCCTCTTCGCCACGAAGGACATCCCGTCCCCCTCCACCGAGGAGGCCAAAACGCTCTTCAACTTCGTTGTGGAGAGTGTGGAAGAACACCGTAGGCGCCTGCCGGTGTTCGACGAGTGGGGCATCGTGCCCGCGGGGCACCGCAGGCCCCGCACCAACCCGTGGGCGGCGGAGCCAGAGTACATGGACGAGTCGCCGGAGCCGGATGAGGGAGAAGACTCTGGCGAGGACGCGGACCCGAGGGGTGCTGACCCCTCCGGCGAGGACGAGGCCTCGAGAAACGCTAACCCCTCCGGCGAGGAAGGGGCCTCGAGAGGCGCCAATCCCTCAGGAGGCGACGCAGGCTCCTCAAGGAGCGCACCGGCTGGCGAGGACGTCGAAGTGATCTCCTTCGGCAGCGACGAGGACGCCTTCCGCATGGTTCGGCGCACCGCGGAGGAGAGAAGAGGCGGCACGGGAGGACGCTGCGAGCCCCGCTCCAAGCTCCTCCATGACAGGGACGCCGGGGCCGCCACGAGGGATGCTCCTCACGAGGAGGCAGCAACGCCTCGCGAGGGGCCCGGAGCGAGCACCCTCCAGCCACCCAAGGGGAAGAAGAGGGTGTGGAGAGCGGCCGACGAGTAAGTTTTTGGTCCTTTCCTTTTCCTTCATCATTTTGCTTCTGAGAATCCCCTCCTGAAGGGTCTTTGCTTGTTTGTGCTTCTTCAGCGTACCCGCGGCGCCGAAGAGGCGGCGTCTCCGCAAGCTTGGGGAGACCGCCAGCGCCGCCGAGGAGACGCCTGTGGCCGATGAGCTGCAGCAGGTGGCCGACGAGCCGCAGCAGGTGGTTGTCGAGCCGCAGCAGGCGGCCGACGAGCCGCAGCAGGTGGCTGACGAGCCGCAGCTAGAGGCCGTTCCTCCCGCGGGTGAGCACCACGCGGAGGTTGTGGCGGTTGAAGAGGCGATGTCGCCTCCAGCTAGGGCTGCCTCTCCCCCCACGGTTGAGCACCGCGTGGAGGAGGTGATTGAAGTGGCGACGCCTCCGCCAACTCGGGCTGTTGCTCCTCCTACGGCCGAGCACCGCGCGGAAGAGGAAGCAGTGGATGAGGAGATCGTCATGGAGCCGCCTCCAGAGGTGGAGGAGGCTCCCACAAGGGGGGCGGACGCGCCCGAGGCCGCGGCGGACGCGGCCACCATGGAAGGGGCGGGGAGCGCCCCTGAAGAGACGGAGGTGGAGGCGCCTCTGGAGCCCCCGAGCGGCGGAGCCGGGGGTGAGAGGACGCGCAGCCCCCTGAGGGCTCTTGCCTTGGGCAACGAGAGAGGCGACCGCGCCAACCCCCAGGCCGTACCAGAAACGGCTGTGAGCCCGAGGCAGGAGGCCCCGGGTGCCTCGACGAGCGTCGAGGCCTCTGCGCCCCACGACGACGCGGGGACCTTGGCGCTGCAGGAGCCGCGCCCTCGCGCGGCCCGCCGCAGGGTTGTCTTCGGCCAAGCGCGACAGGCGCTTGACGAGCTGGAGGTGCAATACGCCGAGGAAGAAAACGCCCGGGAGGAGGAGCGAGCAAGGCTTGCTGACACCTGGGACCACCTCCACGAGAGGGTGGAAATGTGCCGCCGGCAGGACGCGACGGCCCAGGCGGCGCGCGAAGAGGCGGTGCGCTTTGCCAAGGAGACCCGCGACAGCGTCAAGCGGGAGGCGGAGGAGACCATGGACCAGCTCGACGCCGCGCGTGAGGCGCTCGAGGTGGAGACCGCCGCCAAGCACCAGGAGTTAGCGGCCGCCGAGCAGAAGTTCGCCGCCGAGGCCGAAGCCGCGCGGGCCAGCTTGAAAGAACTCCGCGAGCTGTTAGACGCCCGCGAGGGGCAGCTGGCGCCTCGGGAGGCAGAGCTGAAGCGGCGCGAGGAAGAGCTCTCCCTCCGGGAGAAGGAGCTGGACCAGCGCGAGGAGCAGGTCCATCTGATAGAGGGAGCCCAGGCCACCCGCGAGGGGCAGCTGCAGGAGCGGGAGAACTCGGTGGCCAGGAGCGAGGCCACCCACAAGGAGCGTCATGACAAGGCCAACGCTGACTTCGCGCTGAAGCAGAAGAGGGTCCAGGAGGAGGCCGACGCCAGGGTCGAACGCATCCGCCAAAGCCTCGCCGACGACTACGACGCCAAGGCCAAGAAGCAAGAGGAGCGCTTCACAACAAGGCGCAACGAGCTCCTGCACCAGGTCGAGGGGCTCCAGAAGCAGGAGAAGGAGATGACCTCCTGCCTCCAGCGCGCCAAGGAGGCGCAGACCCGCGCGGAGAGGGAGATTGTCGCCCTGAAGGCGGACCTGAGCGACCTCCAGCAGCAGGTGGGGCCGGCCGCGGACCTCGCGGAGCAGGCACGAGACACCGCGCAGCACGGCCGGGCCATGACGCGCTAGCGCCAGCGCATGCTCCACGACCTAGTGCTCCGCGCGAACGCCGTCAGGGACGACATGAGGATCGAGGTCCCCCACTTTCCCTCAGGAGGGAGCGACGACGAGGCCGCGTACACGCTCTTCTTCGGGCAATTCCTCGGGAAGCTTGAAGAGGTCGCGAAGCGCTTCGACGAGCGCGTCGTGGAGGAGAGCCGCGATCTCCTCGTCCTTACCACCAGCCGCGTCTTCAGCAACCTCTTGAGGCTCTGGCCCTCATTCGACCTCGAGGCCGTGATGGCGCCGGTCGATATCCGCGGCAAGGCGCGGGAAGCCGCTGAGGTGCTCGCCAGGAAATACGACCAAGTCTTGGTCGATGAAGACGAAGGCGACGGCGAGGAAGCTGCCCGGGAGGCGGAGGCTGCCGTGGACAGAGTGGGCACCTCAGGAGGCGCGTCAGCTTAAACTCCTTCCTGAACTGGGCGTGCATGGGGCACATTTTACTTTAGTCATTTTGGTTGTAAGACTTTGTAAAGACTCGTTAAGTTTATTGGAATGTGCTTGTGGACATCCCTCGGGAGGCTTTTGTCTTTCCCCTTCATGTCTTTTTCACTCTACGTCTTAGGACCCTCTCTTAGCGCTACACCACCGCCGCTTCGGTATGTGAGAGTCAGGGCTCCACAAGGCCGGGGGTGTGTGAGGCCTCAAGAAGCAAGAGCTCCTCGAAGTGCGATGCTTGGGGCCCCCCTTCGACGTGCAAGCAGCCCATGAGGCATAGGAGAGAGAAAAGAGACTCGAGGGGCAAAAACCAGTGAGAGGAAAATCAAACAAGTGTTTAGACTTAGCTTGACGAGGCGTTTTCGCCTTGGAGAGGGTGTTGGTTCCCTGGCGAGGCGTTGCTGCCTTGGAGAGGGTGCCTGAGGCTTGTTTCCTGCACTTGGACAGACAGGCATATCCATAAGCAATAGATAGCTAGATAACTCATGGTGCTCGTAGGTTCCTTCATGTGTGTCTCGTGAGGAGAACAGGCACCAAGGTTTTTGGTGATTCTTGGTGAGTTGACATGCGCGGGAGCTGACCCATGAGTTCAGAGCTCCTTGGGAGTTGACATGCATGAGAGCTGACCCGCAAGTTCAGAGCTCGGATCCCTTGGGTTTGAGGCGCTGCCGGGATGCTCCCGTGGCATGGCACCATGCTAGCCCCCGCTCGTGAGATACACAGGAGGGATCATACGAGCGAGAATAAACAGCAATAACATAGCAGCTTACCGAAGCAACGAAAAATGCTGGCGCGATGCGCAAAGGTTCAAAATGACCTGAAACAGATGTTCATTACACTGGCATGGCTAGAAACACAAAAAATCCACCATGTCAGGCATGGGGTTCCACATGGTGTGGCTGAGACTCTCGAGGGGGCGTGCTCGTGGCGACGCATGTAGAGAGAGCTCAGAGGGGGCCCCTATGCGGGGGTGGCTTGGAGCCTGCGTTCCACCATGACCGGCATGGGGATCCACCTCGCCAAGGCATGGTGCCTGAAGAGGTTACCTTGCCGAGGCTTGGTGGCTTGGGAGTCTTCTCGAACGGCCCGCGGCAACGTATAGTAGAGAGGGAAGCCCGAAGTTTTTCCTCGTGGAGGATGATGGCGCGTGGCTCTCCCTTGATGCAAAAAATTGCTCGCCGAGGGCGATCAGGGGTAGAACTTGCGCAGATGCTGGATGTTCCAGGGGTTGGCGACAGGAACGCCGTCCTCCGTCTCGAGCCACGCAGAGCCAGGCCTGGCGATGTGCACGACTCTGTAGGGGCCTTCCCACATCGGTGAGAGCTTGTGGAGGCCTGCCCTGGAGAGGATTCTCCTCATGACAAGGTCTCCTGCTTCGAGAGTGCGCGGACGGATGTGGCGGCTGTGGTAGGGACGGAGGTCTTGCTGGTACCTTGCCGCTCTCAGGGCCGCATTTCGGCGGAGCCCTTCAAGCAGCAGCAGGTCGTCGTTGCGGAGTTCGTCCAGCTCGGCCTCCTTGAAGGCCAAGACTCGTGGAGAGCCATGGGTGATCTCGCTGGGGAGAACGGCTTCGGCGCCATAGACGAGGGAGAACGGCGTCTCACCAGTAGGCTTTGTTGGTGTGGTGCGGATGGACCAGAGCACCGAGGGGAGCTCATCGATCCAGTGCTTGCCGCTGGCCTTGAGGCGGTTGAAGCTTCTCGTCTTGAGGCCCTTGAGCACCTCGGCGTTGGCTCGCTCGGCCTGCCCGTTGCTTCGTGGGTGCGCCACCGAGGCGTAGCAGATTTGGGCGTCGAGGCTGCCGCAGTAGGACTTGAAGGCGCCGCTGATGAATTGTGAGCCGTTGTCGGTGATGGTGCGATTGGGCATGCCGAAGCGACAGACCAGGCTCCTGATGAATCTCACCGCCGATTTCACCGGGATGGTGCGCACGGGTTCCACCTCAGGCCACTTGGTAAATTTGTCGATGGCGACGTAGAGGTAGCGATAGCCCCCGAGCGCTCGCGGGAAGGGTCCCAGCAGGTCCAGCCCCCAGACCGCGAAGGGCCAGGAGAGCGGGATCGTCTGGAGTCCTTGCGCGTGCTGGTGGATTTGCTTGGCGTGGAATTGGCATGCGTCGCAGGATTGGACGATGGCGGCTGCATCTTGAAGTACCGAGGGTCAATAGAAGCCACTCCGGAAGACCTTGCCTACAAGGGTGCGCGAGGAAGAATGGTGGCCGCACTCGCCGCTGTGGATGTCGTTGATGAGTTGGCGGCCTTCCTCGGCAGGGACGCACCGCAAGGCAACCCCATTAGGGCGCTTACGGTACAGGTCTCCATCGTGGAGGCAGTAGGACTTGGCCTGGCGAGCAATTCTTTCGGCTTCAGCGTCGTCTTTGGGGAGGGCTCGGTTTTGCAGGTAGCTCTTGATCTCGTCGATCCAGCCGGTGTCTTGGCGCACCAGAGTCAGCAGCAAGCGATCGCCCGAGGGCAAACCACAGTTTGGTGCTCCGCTCGGTGGGGCTGGTGGGAGCTCCTCGTCAATGCTGATGGTGACCACTGGTTGCTTGACTGAGGCCTTGGTGAGCCTCTCCTCGAACACTCCAGGCTTCTGGGCTTCTCTTCTTGCTGCTCGCCGGGCAATTTCATCTGCCTCTTGGTTTTCTGCTCGCGGGATGTGCTTGAGCTCCATGCCCCTGAAGTGCTTCTCCAGCTTGTGTACCTCTTCAAGGTAGGCCACCATGTAGGTGTCCTTAGGCGTGTAGCTTTTGTTGGAGAAGTTGACGAGGAGCTGGGAGTCTCCCTTGATGAGGATGTGCTTGATGCCGAGGGCGATGGCAGCTCTGAGCCCGGCGAGGAGGCCTTCATATTCAGCAATGTTGTTGGAGACCTTGTCGTTGTCCTTGAAGCAGAGCTGGACGGCGTAGTAGAGCTTGTCGCCTGTTGGTGAGGTGAGGACGGCACCAGCCCCCGCACTCCTGGCCGCGAAGGCGCCGTCGAAGTACATGGTCCAGGGGCCTGGTTTCGTCCCACCTGAGGGTGTAGCTTCCTCCTCTGGAGGCTCTTCTTCTTCACGCGTGTCCGTCCATTCGGCCATGAAATCGGCCAGCGCCCTGCCCTTGATGACCTTGGTAGTGTCAAACTCCAGCTCGAAAGGTTGTAGCTCGATGCCCCAGCCTGCGACGCGGTCTGTCGCATTTGGGTTGCGCAGGACTTGCTCCAGGGGATATGAGGTGACCACCTTGATGGGGTGACCCTGGAAGTAGTGGCGCAGCTTCCTGGAGGCGATGAGGAGCGAGAAGAGGAGCTTTTGCTGCATGGGGTAGCGCTCGCGAGCATCCCGCAGCACTGTGCTGACGAAGTAGACGGGATGCTCGACGAGGGTAGTTGTTGGTGTGGCAGCGGGTGGCTCCTCTCCAGGCTTGGTGGAGTCCTCGGCAAGGGTTTCTTGAGGCTCTGCTTGGGGAGGCTCGGCAGGAGGCTGGGTGCTTGACGAGGGTGTTTCCTTGTCGGGTGGCTCTGGGCTTGGCGAGGCGGTGGTCTGGTTGGCGAGGACTGGCTCTTCCCTTTCAGCCACCAAGACCGCGCTTGCCGTCTGAGGAGTGGCTGCAAGATACAGCTTTAGAGGCTCGCGAGGGCGTGGGGCAACCATGATGGGTGAGCTCGCCAGGTATTTCTTCAGGTCCTCAAAGGCCTTTGCTGCTTCAGGGGTCCACTTGAAGGGACTGGACCTCTTCATGATCTTGAAAAATGGCAGCGCCCTCTCGCCGAACTTGGAGATGAAACGGCCAAGGCTGGCCATACATCCCGCCAAGCGTTGCATGTCCTTGAGGCGACGAGGAGGCTGCATCTGCTCTATGGCCTTGATCTTGTCGGGGTTGGCCTCGATGCCGCGGTGGGATACCAGGAACCCGAGGAGCTTGCCTGAAGGGACCCCGAAGACGCACTTGGCGGGGTTCAGCTTGATGTTGACCTTACGCAGGTTGGCAAAGGTCTCCTCGAGGTCCTGGATAAGCGTGTTTTCTTTGCGAGTCTTGACGACGATGTCATTGACGTAGGCCTCTGCATTCCTCCCCATTTGAGCCCCCAAGGCGATCCTCATGAGCCGCTGGAAAGTGGCGCCGGCGTTCTTCAGGCCGAAGGGCATGCAGACATAGCAAAACACACCACAAGGGGAAATGCTGTCTTCTCCTCGTCTTCCTTCGCCATCTTGATCTGGTGATAACCAGAGAAGGCATCCAGAAAACAGAGGAGTGCGCAGCCGGCGGTGGAGTCCACGATTTGGTCGATCCTCGGGAGGGGATAGGGGTCCTTGGGGCAGGCCTTGTTGAGGTCGGTGAAGTCGATGCAGAGGCGGCTTCCTCCGGTGTGCTTGGGGACGACCACACCGTTGGCGAGCCACGTGGGGTGGACCACTTCCTTGATGCTGACCTTCTTCAGCTTCTCTACTTCCTTGATGATGAAGTCTTGTTTCTCTGGCGCCTGGCGCCACGCTTTTTGCTTCACGGGGCGTGTGTTTGGACACACGGCTAAGTGGTGCTCGATCACCTCCCTCGGTACTCCGGACATATCTGACGGTGTCCAAGCGAACATGTCAGAGTTTGCCCTGAGGAAGGCGACGAGCGCGCTTCCTATTTGGGAGGCAGGTTGGCGCCAATGGTGACGCTAGCCCCTGATCCGCTTGCCTCCAGAGGCACTTGCTTTGTCGCGGCCTTCTCCTGAGAGAACAACTGCTTCTTCTTCGCGGGAGGGGCTCGGGAGGGGTTCCTCGTCCTCGTCGGCGGGGGACGCCACCGCGGCAGCCTTGTAGGCCGCTTGCGCGGCGTACACGGTGTCTGAGACTACGCCGCGGATGACGATGGTGCCACCCGAGCCAGGGAGCTTGACGAGGTTGTAGGCGTGGTGGGTCACCGCCATGAACTTGGCGAGGACGGGGTAACCGAGGATGGCGTTGTAGGGCAAGCCGATGTGAGCGACGTCGAAGTCGATTAGCTCGGTGCGGTAGTTGGCCTGGGTGCCGAAAGTGATGGCGAGCCTCACCTGCCCCAAAGGGGTGGTGAGACCCTCTGTCACCCCCGAGAAGGGCCTGGTGGGCATGAGCCGCTTGTAGGGCACCTGCAGCTTCTCGAAAGTCTCGACGGAGATGACGTTGAGGCCGGCACCCCCATCAATGAGCGTCTTGGAGACGGCGATGTTGTTGATGGTGGGGGTGCAGACCAGCGGGATGGTGCCCACAGTCGAGGTGGACTTGGGGTGGTCGGTGGAGTCAAAGGTGATGGGGCACTGGGACCACTTGAGGGGCCTGGAGGCCTCGACTCCAGGAAGAACTGCCGCGACCTCGCGAGCGAATTGCTTGAAGTGGCGGTTGGAGCGGGGGGCCTGAGCCCCGCCGAGGATGCAAGCGGCCCCGCGAGGTACCTGGTAGCCCTCGTCAGCCTCGGCAGGCCGGTTGTCGTTCGCGGGTTGGGCGGCGTTGGCCTGGGGGTTTTGCTGGTAGTTGTCATTGTAGTTGTTCCAGCGTCGCCCCCCGCGGCCGCCGCGGCCTCCGCGGCCCTGCTGCCGATCATTTCCCTCGCGAGCCTCGCAAGCCTCGCGAAGCCTCTTGAGGTCGTAGCAGTCCTCGGTGGCATGGGAGTGCCTGTTATGGTAGATGCAGAAAGGGCGATCGTCCTTCTTCTCGGGTCCTGCGGCTGGAGTGGCAGCTTGGCGAGGCTGCTTGGCGTCGGGCTCAGCCGCGAGGACCGCAGTGGTCTTGCACTTCTCGGAGGATTTCTTCTTCTTCTTGGACTCCTCGGCGGGGTCCCCTGGCTCATTCTTGACGAACAAGCGGCCCTCTTCAGCCTTGGCGCACTTGTCCGCCAAGTCGAAGAGCTTGACGACGGTGGTGATGTTGTCGTGGATGCCAAGCTTCTCGAGCATCCGCACGTCGATCACTCCAGCCTGGAAGGCCGAGATGACCTGCGCGTCGGTGGCGTTGGGTATCTTGTTGCGCACCTGGCTGAAGCGCTGGATGTACTTGCGGAGGGTCTCGCCAGGCTTCTGGCACACGGCGCGGAGGTCGTTGTAGGTGAGGCCGCGCTCGTACGTGCCCTTGAAGTTGGCGACGAAGCACCGGCAGAGGTCCTCCCAAGTGTTGATGGACTCGGCGGGGAGGTTGGTGAGCCATGAGGACGCAGAGTCCTTGAGGGCCATGGGGAACCAGTTCGCCATGACCCTGTCGTCGCCCCCGGCGGCCTGGATGGCCAGAGTGTAGAGCTGCAGGAACTCCAGGGGGTTGTTCTTGCCGTCGTAGCGCGGAGGAAGATCCTGCCGGAACTTGACCGGCCAGACGACGCGACGGAGGCTGCGAGTGAACGCGGCCGTCGTGCCGTAGGTGACCGTGCCGTTGGCGAGGGTGTCGCGGAGGTGGCGCCCAGCGGTGGCGACGTCCTGGACGGCGCGGTTGCGGCGGTCCTGCCCGCGCTCGATGCTCACGCGTGCGTCCTCGGGGGCTTGCTGCACGATTTGGCAGTCGTGCGGCGACGATGCGTGCGATGCAGCGCGGCCGTCGCGAGGGGGAGCCCCCACTGGAGCGGGTTGCGGTGGAGCCGGTGGAGCTGGAGCGGGAACGGGAGCGGGGTGACGAGGAGGAACGGGAGGAGCGTGAGGCGCGCCGTGGGCTACGTCCCCTGCGCGGGCAGAGAGGACCAGCGAGCGAGACGGTGCAGGAGCGGCGGCATGAGCGGCGCCGATGAGCTCGGAGACGCGGTTGAGCCAGGCCTCCTGGGCCTCCGACGTGGGGCGGTACTGCAGCAGCTCCTGCGCCATGAGAAGCGCAGTCGCCGGACTGGGCGCAGGGCAGCCCAGCGAAGAAGCAGCACAGTCCTGCGAGGGGTGCAGGGAGGAGGCTTCCTCCTCGCCGAGGTCGTCCTCAGCGTGGTCGATGTCGTCGTCCTCCGGGTGCTCGACGCGGGGCTCGGGGTCGACGTGGCGCTCCGGAGCAGCACTCCCACGCGGGCGGCCGGCAGGAGAAGCGGTGGCGACGCTAGCCATCCGGCGAGCGAGACGTTCGGCACGAGAGCCGGCCATGGCTGTGTCGAGGATGAAGACGCGCCTCAGCCCCCTACCTGGCGCGCCAAATGTCGGAGATCCGTCCCAGGAACTAGGGATGTCTCTCAAGGTATCGTGTAAGGGGCTGAACGCGGAGTCAAACAACCCTCAACTTGCTCCGGCGACGGTGCTCGTCGGACTCGCTGCGGGACACACTGCAGAGATGGACACAAGATCTTACCCAGGTTCAGGGCCCTCTTTGGGAGGTAAAACCCCTACGTCCTGCTATGGTGTATTGCACTGCTTGGAGAGGTCTACAGTACAAGGAGAGCTTGGCGAGCTCGGGGTGGCTAACAATGGCTAGGGTTTTGTCTGAGCTCCAAGATGGTGAACTTGTGAACCCAGAATGCCTACCAAAGATCGAACCCAGCCAGAAATCGAACCCTTTGCTTGGGCGTGCTCCCCCTCCTTTTATAGGCGTCTTGGACCTCTTCTGCCCAAACATTTGGGCGGGAAGGGTTACCACATGACGACGCGGAAGGAGGCAGGGTGCACGATAAAGGCGGAGTCCACCATAAAGGTAAAGCTCGTGGACGCGGTCCACGGCAGGGGAGCGGCGTCACCAAAGCTGAAAAAGGCCACCGGCCAGCCGGACGGTGGGCTGGCGCTTGCTGAGGTGGGATGTGACCCACGGTGACGTCGTCCTTGGAGTGTAGCTGCAGACGGTTCCCTTGTCACCAAAGAGGCAATACTCGTTGTCCGCTTTGCTTGGTGCCGCTTTGTTGACTGCTTTATACATGGAAACGGCAACTGTGGCGTCGTCGTCATCGCGCGCAGGCGCGCGCGTCACTCTGCACATGGCGCAGAGCCCATGTGCGCTCTGCCGCAGAGGCAGAGATGGCTTCGTGAGGGAGGAGCCTCGCGAGGCAAAAAGCCTCGCCGAGCCCTTCGGCTTGGTCCTTAGCAGAATTGCGGGTGGCGTTGGAGACGCCTTGTCGAGGTGCGTCCCTCGCCAAGGGAGAGAACCCTCGGCGAGGAGAAAAGATCCCTCGCGAGGAAAAACCCTCGCGAGGCTCGCCAGGCTTGGAGAGCCTGGTCCTTAGCGAAAATCATCCAAAGAATCTTGTGGGCCCTGGCAGGCCGGCCCGTGGTACCCTGGTTTCCACTGTGCCGACACTATTAAGCCGGAACGGCTTATTGATGACGCTGTAATAGTGAGAATAAAGTTGTTCACGGCCGTATTGATGTTGAAGCCAGACACAAAGAAGTTGACTTGTCGAAGACATGTGTGACGGGTCGATGAAGATCTCCGTGATGCCGAAGTCGCTAGAACTCGAATGCAATGTTTTTGCCGACTCACCGGTCATACGTCCACTTTTAGATTATAAGCCGGGGAGCTGCTCCATGATGATGTGCTTGATTGTTTCTTCTCCACAACACGTGAAAACTACTCCCGGCTTCACGCAATGTCTTTTTTTTTTCTCTTCTCAATTTGGAAACTTCGGGTATCTCAAATTGCTACGTCCTTCCTCAAAAATATCCCGGGGAACAAATGCTTGTGAGGAAAACTTCTCTAAGATGCTTTATTTCTTGCTTCTTAGGAACTAATCCGGTGATTATTTAAGGAGCCTTTTCCTTCTCTCTTTTCTTTGCTTGAAATCTGAATCACACGTACGTAAGCGGCCATACATGTGATTATAGACTCCTTGCTTTCCTTCATCTTGTATGTGACTCTGATCACACGTAGCAATCAATGCACGGCTTGCTTGATTGGCCTACACAAGTACACGTAGCTTCTCTTTGCTTTTCTCGATTTCTTTTCTTGCTATCTCCGTTCTCCGACTCCGTATGGAAAGAGAACTAGGTGTTTGTTCCATAACGATCTTTGACGCGGAAGTCGCTTCTTGATCTAGTAACGGAAATAATCGAGTTGATTGATCCAGCGCGTGTACGGGGGTGGTGTTGACGTCGAACCTTAATAGCCGACTTGGGAGCTGAACATGCCACAGTATGCCTTGATCCAAAAATGCAGATAGACGGCGATCTTTGCCACATGACTGCCGGGCGGACTTGATGAATACGTGTCGGTGTGCATTGAAGAATCCATGCTGTGTCCATCAGGCGAGTTGTTGATGACGATCGATTCCGCCGACTCGAACAAGAGCCGGGTGACGATTAAGAAAACTTGATGATCGTGACGACGAGGTTGTCCTAGCTGCCGTGCTTTATGTAGCGGCGATGTATCCATCAATGTTGATGAAAATTTGTGACGGCTTGTCCTTGTCTGACCGATCGCAATCTTCTTGCCGACTGGTAACAAAATACGCTTCCGGCTTCTAGCCGAAATCGCCGATGATGACTGCTTCTCTTTGGCGGGTGAAGATTTGGCTGATGACGAAATTCTCCATCCCTCGATGAGCTTCTCCTGTGATCTCAACTCCTTTCATCACAGGCCCCACGGTGGGCGCCAACTGTCGTGGGGTTGTCACGGCAAGTTCTTCCTCAGGGAAGATTAGTTGTGGGGCCATTTGTGATCGAAGTACACATGAGCTGGTTAATCTCAACGAGGGACAAAGAGTTTACCTAGGTTCGGCCCCTCTTGATGGAGGTAAAGACCTACTTCCTGTTTCGGCTTTATTGATATGACTTGATCTCGATTACAAGGACCCGATCTCGCTAACTCGAGATCCGGCGACTTCTATCTCTCTGGAATCTGGTGTTGCGGGTTCTAGATTACTTGATCGCTCCAGGGCCTGTGAGACTTCTCAGACTTGTCGATCTAAGGTCCAGGGCCCTCCTTATAAAGGTGGTCGGGTCCCTGGATTTACAACTTATGCCGAGTTACACTTGAATACGGAGTCCTACTCTAGGTCTTCACCTTCCAAGTTGGTACTCCGGGTTGTATTGGGACTCCGGTCTCCGCCGGGTCCTTTCCCTTCTGGTGACTCGTAACGGGCTGGCCGGCTTGTTCCTTGTCCAGCCCATGTTGCTTGAAGTATAACCTGACTTGGGCCTTCTGGGTCTTGGCGGGTTCACTTTCGGGCTCCATGGGCCTACCTGGAAAGTATCCCCCCATCACAAGGATCGACGTGAAGAAAATAAAGGTCGCGGGTTTCTTCGTGCGGAGCTTACGGGCTGACGAACATCCACGACCTCTTCATCGCCCGATCCGCGGGGTTGTACCACCTGGGGTGGAGGACCCCGCCTCCACCGCCTCCTCCGAGCGGTGCCTCCATGAGGGCGTCGCCTCGCCGTCGTCGCCACCGTCGGCCCCTCCGTGTACCTCATCACAGTACACAGCGCGTCTCCTCAGCCGCGCCTCCAGAGGCACCGTCTCCTCCTCGGCGTCGAAATCCTCGAGCGGGCCGTAGGCGACAAGCGGCCCGGGGGAAGGCGCCCTCCCATCGTCGTCGCTATCAAGAACGACCACCTCACGGGCGGTCCCCACCTAGGACGTCTCTTCCTCAGCACCGGCGTCCCCGGCCGTCGCGTCCGCCTCGACCTCCTCCTAAGGTAGGATGACGCCCACCAGGCCCCGCGCGTTGAAGGTCGGCATCTCTTGCCGGATTTGGCCCCGCAAGCTCTGCTTCCTCTTGTATATCGGGCGGATTTCCCCGGCGGGCTTCCCAACGCGCCCTTTCCGAAGAGCGCACGAGTAGCGGCGTTAAGCCCGCAGCTCGATAGCCGAATGTCGTCCGCTGAGCAGGTCAGCGTCCACATCGGCCTTGAGTGCTCCTGCAGCGGCGCCACGCTCTGCCACAGGAACTCCGCCACCACCATCTGCCCTGTGAGGCCCTTCTGCTTCAGGAGGGCGACCCGCTACATGAGGGGCCGCGTCACCTTGCCCCCACATAGGCGAGAGCTGCTCCACGCTGCCGGGACTTGATGCCCACAAGTATAAGGGATCGCTGAAGTCTTCGTTGGGAAGTATTACCCCAAATTTATAGTTCGACACGATAGGAACACAAGAATATCAATAAGACTTTAGCAATTGAGGCGTCACTCTCAACCACACCTGTATATCAATAACTTGCAGCAGTAGTAGTGATGGCAGTAAAGGATTCAAGCGAGCAGAAATAAAACAGCAGCAGTAACAAGTATTTCCCAGTTTTCACCGGAAAAGTGAAAGTGTAACTTAGAGATTAAAAACGTAGGCATGAGGTGACAGCGGGGCGTTGCATGAATGAGATTGATCATATAATAAAGTAAAGCTAGCAACGGGGCTTTTTCTCTAACTCCAATATATGTAGGTATGTGTTCCTTAAATAGTTATGCGCACTAACAAAGAGAATTTGCACAACATCTATTGCCTTACCTACCCATTTCACCGGGGCCAACTTGGAACTACAGGTAATTAAGGTCTACCCTTTCGTGAAGACCGGGACAATGCATTAACACTCCATGAACACATAGGATCCTCAAACTAGAACATCTCCCCCTTGTTTTCCCAAAACGTCACTTTTAGGGTTCGCAGGTTCGACATAACAGTAGGTGATACACTTTGCAGGTAAATACTAAACTCAATTATATGATGAAGCAAAAAGGTTCAGTACTGAAATCATGCCACTCGGGCCCTAGTAGCAAGCATTAAACATAGCATAAGTGCATCAACACAATACAAAAGCATCCTCAAGATAAACCCTAAGATTATCGAGCAACGGGTAGCATTACATGATCAATCTCATCCAATCCCCATCCACCTCACATGCCTACAGCAAACTACTCACACATGGTGATGGTGAGGGAGCTCATGGTTGATGGAGATGAAGGCGGTGAAGATGGCAGTGAAGACGGCCTCCGGATCCCTCCACCGGAGAAGAAATCCTGGATCGATCTGTCCCCCGAAACGAAGATCGTGATGGTGGCGGCGGTGTGTTTCGCGAAAGCTCCTCCCCCCCTAGGGCAAGTGTTTTTTCTCATATATGAAGGCATACGTCGAAGACCGGAGGCAAGACGGTGCCCGAGGCCCATTTGGGAGGGGCCCATGCGGCCAGGTACATGGGCCGCGTGGGGCCACCCCTTTTGGCCCTCCGGCACCCCCTCATGTCCATATTTTGTCCATCTTGCTTCTTTTCCATAAAAAGTGACGTGGTATTTTTCCCCGATTTTATTTCCTGCAAAAAGCCGGGGGAAGACTTTGCTAAAAACAGCGTCAGAAACAGCAGTTTTATTCGAATATGGAAGGATCTCGGAGCAAATTATGAGGCAAAATGCTTGGAAAGTGGACGCATTTTGGATGCATCAGCTCCCCCAAGCTTAGCTCGTTGTTTGTCCTCAAACAACTCAAACGTAGTGCAGAAGCGATAAAAAGACTTTGACAAGAACTTTGCATTGCATATGTACTACTGTTTAAGAGCAACAAGTATTCAATCCATAATTCCTACAACAGCTAACAAAATGCTAGCGAAGGTATATCTTATCAATGTTAAAGCATCTATACATGTCGCAAGAGAAATGGCACATAGTGTTAATACTTGGATGAGTTTGCCTAACTGTAGAGATAAACAAAGGTTCTTGCATCGCTTTTGGTTGAATCATGTATTGACTAGTGAACTCATTGTGCTTACCACTTTGCTCTCACTTTTATCCAAATATTTGATGTTCCCTACTATGACTCACATGCTTGACAAACATGTAGTTAAAAGCCTCATGCCCCGTGAATACGAGTACCTACACCATGTGCTACTCAACTCGTGTAGCTAGGCAAGCTCGAGTTTTTTCAGTCATTGCGAGAATAAAGGCATCCTTAAGAGCGTCAACCGGGGTACCTCTTGCCCCAGGACATGGACAAGCCCATGTCCCAACAACAAGACAAATGGACAATGAACAATCTCAGCACTTCTTTTATTTACTAATGGTTTAGCTTTTTATTATCAAGTGCATCACTGAATGTTCAATGTGATATGCCGTAAATTTCCACCATGAATGATGCATGGCTTAGATTGGCGGCCCGGGCGTCTCTCTAGCCAATTATTTCCACTCCTCAAACTTGCTAGTTTCCACTTTTATTTCGACATGATAGGCATCCATAGACAAAGGTACATGATATCAACTAATTTTTTTCATTTGAGTGCAATGTTAAAAGCTTTCCATGTGTCAGCACATTTAAGCTAGCTCCTAACCACTAAGCTTGTCAAGCATATGACTTCATTTTTTAACATTTGAAAAATTCTTTAATTTTCTCCATGGTTGGCAAGTTTAGTAAGCACAATGGGATGCATAGACCTTTGTTTAGAATTACAGTTGTTCAAACCATAGCCAAGTATTATCCCTAAATAATATCTCACTTACATCATCATACATACTAAACATGGAGAAGATAAACGTTTGCTACCAGTTCCCTAGATGTTAAAGAAATTAAGAAGTGCACACTTGCTGTTATTAAAAAAGTCTTCATAAGCACAGCAAAGGTGTCATACCTTTAACTACTTCATACACATCAGCTCATCATTGTTGTTCTCCTCTCCCAACTCGAACTGCACATTAAAAACTCAAATCTGCCAGAAAATGTCACTGCATACAGTACTGTTTTTACCCTACCTAAACACCTCATAAAATTTTCATGATTTACAGGTGTGTAGGTTATGAAAAGTTGCAGTTGTGGTTAAAATTTCAGCTCAATTGGCGTTGCAGAAAACAAATGAAAAATAAAACAGTGAGCATATTTTAGAAATTCCTGCATCTCCACTTTTGCATCGAATTCAAGAAAACGAAAATCTTTTTGTTCTTTTTGGTTTTTAGAAGCATAAAGCAAATGACCAGAAGTAAATACGCAAGAAGAACAAATAAAATCTTTTTGTGTTTTTGCAATTTGAAAGAAAGAAACTGAAACAAAATAAGTGTGATATAAAACAATGAAATGAGAGGGAGAGAAACACTCCCCCAAGCTTGCAGTCAAGCTAATATCCTGGGTGGTAACCATATCCACCACTTCCACCTCCAGGGTAGTAACCATATGGGTAGCTTCCCATGCTTGGGTATTGTGGAATCTCTTGAGGTTGGTACCCCTGCTGTGGTGGAGCTTGTGCCTCCTCCTGCGGTGGCTCCTCCCTCGCGATCCACTTTCCAGTGCTCCTGTCAAAGAGGTCAGGACAAGGGAGCCTAATGGACACTTTCTGTCCATTAGTACTCAAGTATGTGTAGAGATGAAACCCCCATACGGAACACTCACTCCCATGTTGGATAACAAAGCAAAATCAAGTAATGTGGATTTCTCTACAAGGGTTCCCATATTATCATCATATCCTCTTTCATTTTTAATGTATTTATAGATCAAAGTAGCAATAGCACCAGCGTAGATAGGGGCTCCATCAGAGACATTCCTACTTACAGCATTATGCAATGATCTAGCTAGAATGACCCCCAAATTATACTCACATGTCTTGTTCTCTTTCGCACATTTTAGCAAATAAACAATAGGTCCGGTGCAAGCAGAAGTGTTGTCTCTTGCAAGAAAGCCTCTTGCAAGGAACAACGCAAAGTACCTCAAACTAGGGTGCTGTATGTGAGTAAATTTGCCCCTCATTAATTTATCAAGGGAACCAACAGAAACAGAGTGCCAAAAATTAACAAGTTCAGGATTTGAATCAGCACCGGTTTCTGCCCAACTCCCCGTATTTGCTACACCTATAGCATTGCAAAACTCATCTAGAGACATAACAAGACGCTCTCCCTTCATACTAAATTTGCAAACAAAAGTGGGAGAAGGTGCCTTACTTTTATTCTTGTACTTGTAAGTCTCAGGCCCTTCGAATCTGAAGGTAGAGAGGAACTCTCGTGAGAGCTCCTCATAAGTGTCCTGCGGGTTTTGAGCAAATGCCAGCAACCCAGTTGCTGTGGCGAAGGAGTTGAAGTCCTCTTCCATTCCCCATTCTTGAAGAACATGGGGGTCTTGCCATCTCATGGTGTGAATCCTCAATTTCTCCCCCACAAAGAATGCAGAGTCCTCTCAAAGGTGATTGTCATTGTAGTTGAGGGAGACCTTGCATGCTCTTCTCTTGGGCCTTGAGCTCATCCCAAGCAATCCTTTGCCCTTGCTAAACATGGTACCTTGCTGCCCATAAATAAATTTCAACAAAACTCAAGATGTTAAACTATAATACAACATTAAGCCATCCACATCTAGTCCCCACATCAATATCATGCATCAATATCAACTAGGAAACCTAAATCCATGGATTTCTCAATCATATTTAGTGACAACTAGTGCAGCAAAATACTCCATATATAAAGCACAAGAACAAAAACTAATTGGATGAGTGGAGGAGTCACATACCAATGAGTAATCCCACCAAACAGATTTGAAAAATCTGCCCTAAACTTGAAGATCCAAGGATAGCAGGAAGAGAGCTAGGGAAAATTTGGAAAAAATACCTGGAGCTGGTTTTCTGTCGAGGGGGAGGAGATGGGCACTTGCCAGCCACCTAACTCCCTCTGTGGCCCAAGATGGAGGGTCCCACGCGGCCAGGTACTGTGGCCGCGTGGGGCACTCCCTTTTGGCCCCTGGTGGCCCTCTGGTGCTCCCCTTTTGGCAGTTAGTTCCTCTGGTAAAATAACTTACCTCCAAATTTTCTGGAATTTTACGAGAAAATTTTCTACAGAGACTTTTCAAAACAAGATTTCTGAAATTTATGCACTTTGAAATAAATATGCCCAAGCAAGTATTCTAAGAATTCTTGAGTATATAAAATAAAAAATGCAAACAATCTTTATAAGGATCAAGTTTTCATCATTTCCACATTAATAATGAGGTTGATCAGGTCTCATTAATAATATGTAAAGGATATAACACATGATCTTTATTTTATAAGTAAAGAAGAGATTCAAGTTACCTCATATTTGACTGGAATAGTTCCAATCATTATGGTTGCATATTTTGGTTCAGGAGGTGGTAGAGGAACTTCAATACTTCCAATCATAAGAGTATTTCTTTTAATGCAATTCACCATTTGGTTTACCATTGTAACAGCTTTCTTCTTGGGGAAATAGATAGTGTGCTCCTTTCCTTTAACGTTGAATGTCACTTTGCTTTCAGTGCAATCAATCACATCCCCTGCAGTGTTTAAGAAAGGTCTACCCAGGATAATAGATAAGTTATCATCCTCAGGCATGTCCAATACAACAAAGTCTGTAGGGATTATCACATTAGCAACAGAAATGGGTACATCCTCACATATTCCAATAGGTATAGCAGTTGATTTATCAGCCATTTGCAATGAAACTTCAGTTGGAACCAATTTGTTTAAGTCAAGTTTCTTATATAAAGAGATAGGCATGACACTAACACCAGCCCCCAAATCACATAGTGCATATCTCACATAAGTTTCTTTGATTTGACAAGGAATAGTTGGAATACCAGGATCTCCACATTTTTCAGGCACCTTCCCTTTGAAAGAGTAATCAGCAAGCATGGCAGAAATAGCATCAGTAGAAATCTTCCTTTTATTAGTGACAATATCTTTCATGTATTTGAATAAGGAGGAATTTTAATAGCATCAACAAGAGGAATTTGCAAATATAAAGATTTAATCAACTCAAGGAACTTCTCAAACCTAGTGTCATCCAAAGTTTTCATTACCTCTTGAGGATATGGTATGGGTCTTTGTACCCATGGATCCCTCTCTTTACCTTTTTGTGGATTTGGATGGTTTTTCTTCTTATTCTTTTCAATAGATGGTTGTGGGTCTTCCTTCTCAGCTGCTTCAGGTTCTTCAACATTTTCATCTTCTTGTGGTTCTTCTTCAGGTGAGGATGATTCCTCCTCTTCATTATTATTGTCTTCAGTCTCAGCATCAGAAATAGAGATATCATTATCTTGTTCTTCAGAATCATCTTTATCTTGGTTTTCATTGGGAGATTTGCCTGCAAAAAGTTCCTTCTTAAGAGCTTCTTGCTCTTTCCTCTTGGGATGGTCTTCAGGATAGTCAGGGTCCTGAGTACTTGCACCTCCCCTAGTATTAACTCCACAAACCTGCTTCTTCACATTAAGCTTTTCATACAGTTGATTTTGAAGAGAAATCATTTGTTCTACTTGATTATTCATCATCTCACAATGTTTAACAATTCTTTTTACCTCTCCCACATTAACATGCAAACTTTCACGAAGAAATTTAATTTTGTGAGAGTTTTCCAAGATCATCATTCTAATATTATGCTCTTCAGGCTCATGACGATAAGCAAAATCATTCTCATATGGTTTTTCAGTAAAAGATGTTACCTTTTCATTACCTTTTGCGGTGCTAATAACATTGACTGGGATAGGGAAACATGGTTGATCATCAGGAAATTTGACACCTCTTTCAGATAATTCCTTGAGATCAGAGGTTTTAATTCCCTTCTCTTTAATGTCCTTTGAGGCTACTTTCATTGCCTCCTTATTCAGTTTGAGTATACCTCCTTTTTTCTCCGGAAATATCTCATCAGTGTTCCAATCATCATAATTCTTTGAGATAGTTCGCAATAGCTCAGTTGCTTCATCAACAGTCCTTTCCCTGAAAACATTACCTGCAATACTATCAAGATAGGCTCTGGTGTTTTCAGTTAGTCCATTGTAAAATATATCAAGTATTTCATTCTCTTTGAGGCCATGGGTAGGACATTTCCTAACCATCTTATCATACCTCCCCCAAGCTTGGGGTAAATCCTCCTTCTCTTTCTGTGAAAAATTAGTAATCTCAAGAATTAGACCATGAATTTTATTAGCAGGGAAGTACTTATCAAAGAACATCCACAAACATTCTTCCTTGCTAGTAATACATCCAGGTTCTAAATAATTATACCAAGTTTTAGCACTTCCTCCCAAAGAAAAAGGAAACAATTTCAAGAAATGGTAGCGTTGGTTAATTTCACCTTTCCCAATTAACTCAGATAATTCATGCAAATCAGCAACGTGATCGAAAGGAAACTCATCCTCTCTCCCATAAAACTTAGACTTCCCAACCCTTTCAATGTGTTCAGGATCAATATTAAACTCATAGTCTTTATCATTAACTTTAATAGCTGAACCATTCATTTTATCAGTAACAGGGAAAAAGTCATCAAGAGGAGAATTTAAGTAGCTAGCAAGTTTATCCATTTCATCATAATCTGGACTCATGAAAGCCTTAATTATAGCATCCTCTTTCTCAGAAGAAGTTTCCATATCTTCACAATATTCCCTAGCTTCTAGTTCAGATTCCACATTTTTATAAATAGAAGATTCAGGATTCTCAGGTGTTTCAGTTAACTCAGATATTTCAGGAATTTCAGGTGTTTCAAGTGTCACTTCTTTGTCTATGCAACCACATGTTAAATCACTTCCATTACTAGTAGACATTTTAGACAATGGTGAACTAGAAACAATTTTTCCTCTTTTCTTAGGAACAACAGCAGAAGCAACATCAGGTGAAAAGTTTGGTCTACTTGGCAAATTGTTACCTGCACGAGTAGTTGAAGGCCTAATTTCCTTCGGACTGGTCTTTTCCTTTCCCATGGTTAGGAACAAGCAAATGCAGCAAATAAATGATATCAAGTTGTCTTACCAATAAAGCTAGGTTCCCCGGCAACGGCGCCAGAAAACGTCTTGATGCCCACAAGTATAAGGGATCGCTGAAGTCTTCGTTGGGAAGTATTACCCCAAATTTATAGTTCGACACGATGGGAACACAAGAATATCAATAAGACTTTAGCAATTGAGGTGTCACTCTCAACCACACCTGTATATCAATAACTTGCAGCAGTAGTAGTGATGGCAGTAAAGGATTCAAGCGAGTAGAAATAAAACAGCAGTAGTAACAAGTATTTCCCAGTTTTCACCGGAAAAGTGAAAGTGTAACTCAGAGATTAAAAACATAGGCATGAGGTGACAGCGGGGCGTTGCATGAATGAGATTGATCATATCATAAAGTAAAGCTAGCAACGGGGCTTTTTCTCTAACTCCGATATATGTAGGTATGTGTTCCTTAAATAGTTATGCGCACTAACAAAGAGAATTTGCACAACATCTATTGCCCTACCTGCCCATTTCACCGGGGCCAACTTGGAACTACAGGTAATTAAGGTCTACCCTTTCGTGAAGACCGGGACAATGCATTAACACTCCATGAACACATAGGATCCTCAAACTAGAACATCTCCCCCTTGTTTTCCCAAAACGTCACTTTTAGGGTTCGCAGGTTCAACATAACAGCAGGTGATACACTTTACAGGTAAATACTAAACTCAATTATATGATGAAGCAAAAAGGTTCAGTACTGAAATCATGCCACTCGGGCCCTAGTAGCAAGCATTAAACATAGCATAAGTGCATCAACACAATACAAAAGCATCCTCAAGATAAACCCTAAGATTATCGAGCAATGGGTAGCATTACATGATCAATCTCATCCAATCCCCATCCACCTCACATGCCTACAGCAAACTACTCACACATGGTGATGGTGAGGGAGCTCATGGTTGATGGAGATGAAGGCGGTGAAGATGGCAGTGAAGACGGCCTCCGGATCCCTCCACCGGAGAAGAAATCCTGGATCGATCTGTCCCCCGAAACGAAGATCGTGATGGTGGCGGCGGTGTGTTTCGCGAAAGCTCCTCCCCCCTAGGGCAAGTGTTTTTTCTCATATATGAAGGCATACGTCAAAGACCGGAGGCAAGACGGTGCCCGAGGCCCATTTGGGAGGGGCCCATGTGGCCAGGTACATGGGCCGCGTGGGGCCACCCCTTTTGGCCCTCCGACACCCCCTCGTGTCCATCTTTTGTCCATCTTGCTTCTTTTCCATAAAAAGTGACGTGGTATTTTTCCCCGATTTTATTTCCTGCAAAAATAGCCAGGGGGGAGACTTTGCTAAAAACAGCGTCAGAAACATCAGTTTTATTCGAATATGGAAGGATCTCGGAGCAAATTATGAGGCAAAGTGCTTGGAAAAGTGGATGTATTTTGGATGCATCAGGACTTTCTTTGGCTGCTCGGTGGGGAGCTCAACCAGTGCCTCATCGCCCCGACCGACGTCCACGTACACCCAGTTGCGGCAGAAGTCATCCAGCCTCCTGGTCACCGCCATGGAGATGATGTCTCCCGACACCTTGGGTTCCAGGCGGAAGGAGGCCACGAACGAGCTCATCCGAAGACTGTAGAAGTGGCGGAAGAAGGCCACGGACGGCTCTACGCCAAGGAAAGCCTCACAGAGATACGCGAAGGTGGAGAGAATGGTGATCGAGGCCGGATGGAGGTGAAGGAGGTGAATCCCGTAATATCGCAGGATCTCCAGGAGGAAGGCGGAGAAAGGCGGGATCAGACCTGCCATCAGCGTGTGGGTGAAAACAGGCTGCTGCGCCCCGCTGTGCCGCTGCGCTTCGTCGGACCCGGCTCTAACCTCCATCGAGCCGTGTTCGTTGAAGGCGTCGACGACCAAACTACGGACTTTAGCGAGAGCCTCCTCGCTACGGAAGCGCGAGACCCCGAGCGCCATAGGTGCGCACGCCTCCGTCTCCTCCACCACGTTCTTGCCCCGGCTTGCGGAGGACCTGGTGGGGGACACGGCGGTGGGAAGAAGCTTTGAAGGAAGGATTTGAGGTTGCGAAGGAAGAAGAGAGGTGGCTGGCGCTCAGGTGGAGACTCGGAAGTGCAGAAGATGAGGACCGACGTGGTTCTTCCCTCTTTATAAGCAAGGATGGGACAGTTACAGTGCCGCGACAAAGAGATCGTGGGAGCGTGCAGTGGAAGGATCGAACGCGTGGCGCAGTCGTGCCTGGCAACCTTTAGGTCCCCCGCCGCCTCGTCTTCATCGTCCAGACTCCACCTCCTCGACTCCAGCGGCGAACGTGCTTGGGCCGTGGGCCCGGGGGCTACTATCGGGACTATGGGAACCAGGGTCCCCTGTCCCAGCTGTCAGCGGCCCGAACGCTCCACATCATCGCCAAGATCCAGCACGCGCCTCGTGAGGGACCCTGCTCCCTCGCGGATCAAGACCGAAGGACCACGCCAAGCCCGTCTCGCGAGGCGTCCGAATGAAGACCCATCTGCGGCTGCCCCACGGAGGGACTAGATGATGCCAAAAGTGTGCAGCAGAGCTATGCCAGGGCGGTCTGTCCATTTTGGTGATTAAAGACTAGGACGGTGCAAGACCGGACCAAGGACGAGAGGACTCTTCCCTCTTTGATGCTTAAAGCTCCCGTTGAGGGACCAGTTCTGGAGGACGATGTCAGCAAGCCACACACCCTCCTTTGTCTTCTCTTGGCCAATTGTGGTTGCCCTTCCCGCCAAGAGGAAGAGGCCCAGGTCACTATAAAAGGCGGATCACTGCCTCCATTGAGGGGGAGGGGAGTTTCCGAGTTCGAGGGGCTCAGGACTCCAACAATCAACACCCGTGATATAACCAGACAAGCAGGAGTAGAGTTTTACACCGCAACGGTGGCCTGAACCTGGGTAAACCCTGTGTGTGTTCTTGCTTTGCTCGCTCCGGCCGTCGCAGAGATCTCATCGGTAGGCTAGCTTTCAACCCCGTGGAAGAACACAGGTCCATCGGAACCCACAAATCCGACAGCCCCGACCAAAGCCCACATTCTCGTCTCGTCTTTAATTCTCGAAACAACAATAAACATCGGAGAGGCCACACGACGAAAGACCCTACCATTACGCTCCTTCCAAATCTCCCACGAAATAAGCATGATGATGGAGGGCATGGCCTTCGTAGCAATTCCATGATGGCACGCAAGGTTAGTTGATACGTCTCCAACGTATCTATAATTTTTGAGTGATCCATGCTAGTTTTGTGACATTGTCACATATTTTTACTATCATTTATATCATTTTTATGCATTTTGTCGGACTAACCTATTGACAAGATGCCAAGTGCCAGTTCCCTGTTTTTGCTGTCTTTTTGTTTCAGAAATTTACTTCTGGAAATATTCTCGGAAATGGACGAAAATTTACGGGGAATTTTTATTTGCCACAACGAAGTACTAGTCTGAAGGAGAGTCGGAGGGGAGGCCCACAGGGCAGAGGCGCCCCCCTGCCGCGGCCTGGGGGTCACTCGCGGGTGGGGCCCGCCCCTGCCCATGGGACCTCACCTCGGCCCCCTCCGACGCCTATAAATTGCCTTTTACCTTAAAAATGTCCAGACGGCCATTATTTTCCAGAAACTCGACCCTGACGCGCCGTCACCGAAAACCCTAGTTCGGGGTCCAATCTGAAGCTGATCCCGGCAATCTGCCGAAGGGGAGATCGATCCCGGAGGGCTCTTCATCGTCATGCCTTCCTCCGGGATGATTTGTGAGTAGTCGCACCTTGGACTACGGGTCCATGGCAGTAGCTAGTTGGTAGTCTCTCTCTCTTGTGCTTCATGTCTTATGATCTTGTGAGCTGCCTAACATGATCAAGATCGATTATTGTAATGCTATGTGATGTGTTTGTTGGGATCCGATGGATTATGAAGTTATGTTTAGATTGTGCATGATTCTTATATGAGTAATTTATGTTCTTGCATGCTCTCCGATGTGCATAGTTACTTTGGCCAAGTGATTGTGTGTATCTCCAAGAGAGGGTATTTGTGCTAGATAGTGGGTTCATGCCCCCTTTTGTTCCTGGGCACGAGTGACAGCAACGTCTAAGGGCGAGGGTGTGATGTTGCTACTAAGGGTAAAACAGCGGTGTTAATGTCTCTTTTGATATTAGTATTGCTTGCTTCATGCACTTTACTTAATGCAATTGTCTGTTGCTTGTAACTCAACACCGTTGGGTGACAGGCTGGATAGCGATCCCACGGTGGACTTTTTAGACGAAGGCGCAGTTGGACTCAACGGTCTTTGTTCCTTGTGGTGATGCCTCCATAAATATTATCATGTCCTTTTTGTCATAGCTAAATTGGTTTGTGTCATGATCTTGTCAATTGCCTAGCTGTAATTCGTTCACCCATCACATGCATATTTTATTTACTTGAGAGACTCCACTAGTGAACCCATGGCCCCCTGTCCATCTTTCTACATTGTTTACGACTTCATTTACTTGCTTTTAATAATCATTACTCCTCTGGTCACTTTTCATATTTCATCTATTTCATCATACAATTAACCGCTTTGTTTTCTGCGAGACCGGAAAGATTGACAACCTTTTCGCCGTTGGGGGCAAAGTATTTTGGTTGACTGTGTGTAGGTCCATGTCTATCGAAGGTCAAGCGCCAGAGATCTTCAATATTCACCTCGTTGTTGATTTCAAAGTCCTACTGTTTCGATAAACCTCGGTTCGTTAAATGAGGGAAAACTGCTACTAGCTGCAATTCCGCCTTCGCTTGGGGCACCACTCAACTTATTTTAATACATCAGCAAGCTCTTTTCTGGCGCCATTGCCGGGGACTTTGGAGCTACAGCAAGGGTAGTCTCATACTCTCAATCTCTGTACTTTGTTTTTGTCTTGCTTGCTTTATATCTCGTTTAGTTTATTTTTCTGTTTCAAAATTTTAAAACCCCAAAAAATTAGTGTAGTCTTTATTCCTGTCTTGTTATTTTATCTTATCGTTATGTCTTCTACTGAAACCATCAAGTTGTGTGACTTTACTAGCACTAATAACAATGATTTCATATGCTCTCCAATTGCTCCACCCGCCTTGCTAAATCTTGTTATGAAAGAGCAATTTTCTGGTGCTAGTACTGATGATGCCGCCTCTCATTTAAATAACTTTGTTGAGTTATGTGATATTCAAAAGTATAAAGAGGTAGAAAGTGACATCATAAAACTGAAACTTTTCCCTTTCTCTTTGAGAGGGAGAGCAAAAGAATGGTTATTGTCTTTGCCTAAAAATAGCATTGATTCTTGGATTAAATGCAAATATGCTTTTATTGGAAAATATTATCCACCTGCTAAAATCATACAACTAAGGAGTAACATTATGAACTTTGGACAATTTGATAATGAACATGTTGCTCAAGCTTGGGAGAGAATGAAATCTATGGTTAAGAATTGTCCCACATATGGATTAACTATGTGGATGGTTATCCAAACTTTTTATGCAGGTTTGAATTTTTCTTCAAGGAACCTTTTGGACTTGGCCGCGGGAGGCACCTTCATGTCCACAACATTAGGTGCAGCAACTAAACTCTTGGATGAGATGATGACAGATTATTCACAATGGCACACCGAACGAGCTCCATGTGGTAAGAAGGAAAATTTTGTCGAGGAAATCTCCTCTTTGAGTGATAAGGTTGATATGATTATGTCTATGCTTGCTGCCAATCAGTCTAATATTGATCCTAATAATGTTCCACTTGCTTCATTAATTTCCCAAGAAAAGGATCAAGTTGATGTTAATTTTCTTAATAGAAACAACTTGAACAATAATGCTTATCGAAATAATTTTGGTAGTAACAACTATAAGCCTTATCCTCCCAATAATGGCAGGAATTTATCACTTCGCAAAAAGCTTTTAACAAAACTGTTGAAGAGAAGTTGGAAAAACTGGATAGTCTAGTCTCTAAAGTAGACGTTCTTGCTCATGATGTTGAAATTTTGAAAATTAGAACCACTCCAAATCAAGACAAACATACTGAATCTTTAAATGCTATCTCTTTTCAAATTAATGAAAATGAAAGGATGATGGCTCTCTTGAAAGCTAGGTGGGCTAGAGAGGCTGAAGAAGCTAGAATTGCTGAAATGAATAGGAAAACTGTTAAAGTTTATACTATCCAAACCACTAAAGAGGATCCTCCTAGTTTATTTAAAGATGATGAAATTGATTTTGATAATTTCAATCTAACTGAAGTCATTAAGTTCCTAAAAAAACTTTCTAAGACACCGGATGCTAGTAAAATAAATCTTGCCTTTACCAAACACATTACCGATGCTCTTATCAAGGCTAGGGAAGAAAACTAAAGCTTAAAACCTCTATCCCTAGGAAGTTAGAAGATGGTTGGAACCCACTATTAAGATGAAAATAAATGACTTTGATTGCAATGCTTTATGTGATCTTGGTGCAAGTGTTTCTGTTATGCCTAAAAGTGTCTATAATATGCTTGATTTAAATCGTTTGGAATAGTGCTATTTAAATGTTCATCTTGCTGATTCTTCTAAAAAGAAACCTTTGGGTAGAGTTGATGATGTCCTTATTGTTGTTAATGATAATTATGTTCCCGTTGATTTTATTGTTATGGATATTGAGTGCAATGCTTCTTGTCCTATTATTTTGGGAAGACCGTTTTTGAGAACTGTTGGTGCTACTATTGATATGAAAGAGGGAAATATAAGGTTTCAGTTCCCCTTAAAAAAGGGATGGAACACTTCCCTAGAAAGAGAAAGAAGTTTCCTTTTGAATCAATCATAAGGTCAAGCTATGCTCTTGATGTTGCAAAGGCCTCCGAAAAAACTTGATATTTGGCATTGTGCCTAGCTAAAAGGCGTTAAAGAAAAGCGCTTGTTGGGAGGCAACCCATCTTTTATTTTCAGTTTGCTTTTTGATTTTCTTGAGTCATGAAGTTATTACCTCTGTAGCAACTTCATTGTATCTTTTTCTTTTGGTTTTTTGTGCCAAGTTTAGCCTCTAATGCATTGAAAGTGCGAGGTATTGTGTTGCTGTCCAAAAACAGATTATGTGCGCCTGTTACATGAAAATCCTAAAATTGCCAGAATTTTATATTTTCTGATAATTTTTTTCAGCAAGCCTGATGCTTTTATCTATTTTTCTGTTAGTTTTAAGCTTTTTGATTTGAGCTGCAGAAGTGCCTCGAAAAATTCGATCTTTATAGACTATTCAGATTTTGACAGATTCTGCTTTTATTTTGCATTTGTCTCTTTACCATCATCATATGTGATACTCTAGGTGTAGAGTGCCACATTGAGGCTTAGTAAACAGTAGCTAATATCTAATGAAGTTGGTTTGCAATTTGTCATGAGTTGAACACATGTGCATTTTAATTTATGAGCACTAACCCTCTAATCAAATTATGAGAAGTTTTGTGTGAAGGGAGTTTTTAAGTTCCAAAGGAGAGGAATATGAAGAAATCGAGGATGGATCAGAGCTCAAGCTTGCGGATGCCCCCATGGCACCCCCTCTGAATATCAAGAACTATCAAGAGTCAAAGCTTGGGGATGCCCAAGGCATCCCCTCATCTTCATCAACTATCATAAGGTCGTCTTCGTTGAACTTCGTTTTTATCACTTTACATATTATGTGCTATGCTTGGAGCGTCTTTTTACTTTTAGTTTTGTTAGTTTGTTTGCTAGTCATATCTTTGTTGGATCCTAGCTTTATTTGTGTGGGAGAGAGACACGCTCCGCTTTTTCGTTTGAATACTCCTTTGCTTCGCTTATATCTTTTTGAGTATTCTTAGCTACTGTCTGTTTTCTAGTAAGCTCTCGCTTTTAGCTTTTATCTTGTTTAGTGCTGCTAGTTGTTAAGTTAAACTCTCTTGTTCTTCACTTATACTTGTTGGAGAGTTGTTGTTGAAAATTTTCTTGAATTGTCAATGCAACAAAATGCTGTTTGTGTGATGATAGAATAAAATGAAAAGCCTGCATAGTTTTGTAGATCATGGTGTGGATACTTGATGCTTCTCAATTGTTTTGTGATGTTAAGTTGAATGCTTAAACTTGCTGGTTATTTGAGTGGAATTGATTAGTAAAGAAATATGGTTGAAAGCTTGAAATTGTGTGGTTTTTCACAGTTGTTAATTCATAGTGCTAATCTTTCCATCAAAAGAATTGTTTGGTCAACAAGGGAGACGGTGTAGAGTTTTTATGGTTATGACCGGTAAATGTCTTATGTTGTTCTGTTACCGGTCATTATTAGATGTTTGCTTCAAACACCTTTTTTTTTGCTAAGCCTAAAAATTCATACTGAGTGTATGGTTCACTCGTGCATCCAATCCCCAAAGCCAAACTTTCTTGCCAGCTGAGTCCACCATATCTACCTATGCATGGTACTTCCTACCATTCCAAGTAAATTTATCATGTGCTACCTTTAAAAATTCAAAATACTTCTTTTTTGTGCCTCTGTTTTTAAGCTCATGAGGGAGCAGTAGAGAGCTAGATATAACTTGTGACAAGCGAGGTCATTTCCCCCCTTTCACCCGGTGTTGATGGATTACGTCTTCACTTGAATCAACCTGAGAGCAGCTTAAGCAAAAATATAAATATAACTCACAATTCTCCTCCGCGCAATGCAAATCTGAGAAATCAGCCCAAACATTGGACGGTGGTGAAACCAAGGAGAAACAAGAGCGTACTCGCTCTTCTAAGAACCAGCTGCTCTCACAAGTCTAAAAACCTTGCTTATCATGAGGGACTAGATAGTTTCTCTGTTCTGAAGTCGTTGACGAAAGCATGCATACCTTAAAATCATTTTACTTCTGTTTTAAAAACCAAATAGCTCTAGCACATGACTAATCCCTGCTTCCCTATGCGACGTGCCTTTCTTTTACTTTTAATGTTGAGTCAGTTTTCCCTTTTTCGTTCTATCTCCACAAAAGCAAACATCTAGCATTGACCCTGGGTATCGTTGAGCATATTACATTATCAAGATTAAACATGAATCTTTATATTGACTTTATCTATAAGATAAGCCGTTGGAAGTTGAAGCTCTTTGCTAATGCTTACATCTTCCTTTGTGTTGATTCTCAAACATTTTGTCATGGAATTATTATCCTTGTGAATTAGTCAAATATGTTGATCACATTGTTTTCATGTCTTTGACATACTATTTATGAAAGATTTTACTTGGATGATTCAACTTGTTTATTCATTGCTTTCTTGCTATCAATTATAGACAATTGTTTTGTATCTCTTCATTCACATCCTTTGATTTACATCACTATCTTGATCAAGAATGTGTTGGTCGCATGTCTCATCAAAAATTATTTGTTATCACTTACCTACTCGAGGACGAGTAGGAGTTAAGCTTGGGGGTGCTGATACGTCTCAAACGTATCTATAATTTTTGAGTGATCCATGCTAGTTTTGTGATATTGTCACATGTTTTTACTGTCATTTATATCATTTTTATGCATTTTGTCGGACTAACCTATTGACAAGATGCCAAGTGCCAGTTCCCTGTTTTTGCTGTCTTTTTGTTTCAGAAATTTACTTCTGGAAATATTCTCGGAATTGGACGAAAATTTACGGGGAATTTTTATTTGCCACCACGAAGTACCAGTCCAAAGGAGAGCCGGAGGGGAGGCCCACAGGGCAGAGGTGCCCCACTGCCACGGCCTGGGGGTCACCCACGGGTGTGGCCCGCCCCTACCCGTGGGACCTCACCTCGGCCCCCTCCGACGCCTATAAATTGCCTTTTACCCTAAAAACGTCGAGGCGGCCATTATTTTCCAGAAACTCGACCCCGACGCGCCGTCACCGAAAACCCTAGTTCGGGGTCCAATCTGAAGCTGATCCCGACACTCTGTCAGAGGGGAGATCGATCTCGGAGGGCTCTTTATCGTCATGCCTTTCTCCGGGATGATTTGTGAGTAGTCGCACCTTGGACTACGGGTCCATGGCAGTAGCTAGTTGGTAGTCTCTCTCTCTTGTGCTTCATGTCTTATGATCTTGTGAGCTGCCTAACATGATCAAGATCGATTATTGTAATGCTATGTGATGTGTTTGCTGGGATCCGATGGATTATGAAGTTATGTTTATATTGTGCATGATTCTTATATGAGTAATTTATGTTCTTGCATGCTCTCCGATGTGCGTAGTTACTTTGGCCAAGTGATTGTGTGTATCTTCAAGAGAGGGTATTTATGCTAGATAGTGGGTTCATGCCCCCTTTTGTTCCTGGGCACGAGTGACAGAAACGTCTAAGGGCGAGGGTGTGCTGTTGCTACTAAGGGTAAAACATCGGTGTTAATGTCTCTTTTGATATTAGTATTGCTTACTTCATGCACTTTAATTAATGCAATTGTCTGTTGCTTGCAACTTAATACCGTTGGGTGACAGGCTGGATAGCGATCCCACGGTGGACTTTTTAGACAAAGACGCAGTTGGACTCAACGGTCTTTGTTCCTTGTCGTGATGCCTCCATAAATATTATCATGTCCTTTTTGTCATAGCTAAATTGGGTTTGTATCATGATCTTGTCAATTGCCTAGCTGTAATTCGTTCACCCATCACATGCATATTTTATTTACTTGAGAGACTCCACTAGTGAACCCATGGCCCCCGGTCCATCTTTCTACATTGTTTACGACCTCATTTACTTGTTTTTAATCATCATTACTCCTCTGGTCACTTTTCATATTTCATCTATTTCATCATACAATTAACCGCTTTGTTTTATGCGAGACCGGAAAGATTGACAACCTTTCCGCCGTTGGGGGCAAAGTATTTTGGTTGAGTGTGTGCAGGTCCATGTCTGTTGAAGGTCAAGCGCCAGAGATCTTCAACATTCACCTCGTTGTTGATTTCAAAGTCCTACTGGTTCGATAAACCTCGGTTCGTTAAATGAGGGAAAACTGCTACTAGCTGCAATTCCGCCTTCGCTTGGGGCACCACCCAACTTATTTTAATACAGCAGCATTACTCACCACACATCCACTTTTTTCTCATTAGCCCAGGACGCCTGAAGTGCGTCATGACACGCGCACCAAGTAAGAATCTCTTTCCAAATGTGCACGGTGAAAAGATATTTAAAGAGAAGATGGTCTGCCGATTCTTGCACACGGTTGCAAAGGGGACAATTCCTTGGTTATCACTTGCGTGCATTGGTTACCTCTGGAGTTTTGGTTCATTTTTTTTTGTCTAACGAGTTCGTTGTTTACTCTTTTGTCCTAACATAAATATGATTAGCAGCTGCATCACAACGTAAATTCCATCAGGCCCAGCTTAGGTCTTAATGAATGTAATGTTTCACTATTAGGAACAATGACAGTCTGCTGTTTTCAAGTTAAAATATGAATTAAGTGAGTGTCATGAATTATATATTTGTATTGTATTTTTAAATATATCAATATAACTTTTCCCTCTTAACCATATGCTACATAATTGAAAAATGTGTCATTTAAGATGGTTTGGATGGTAGAACAAGAGTAATGGGTGAGTTTTCCTTAATTAGTATCATATGTGAAGGAGCACTCACAATGAGATTAGAGAACGTTCAACGATTCATTTGGAACAATGTTATCAAGCTTTAGCAGAAAATGTGTTCTTTGGTCTTTTTTTTTTGAGGTTTCAATTTTCTGCAGTGTTGCCAATCTGCAACCTTATTTTCAGGAGAAAATTGCAACCTTTCTTATTTCAACTCATTCGATTTTATGTAAATTTCTAAAAATGTACTTTACAAAGTTTGTTGCATTCATGAACAAGGAATCATAGAAGAAATAGAAGATAATGGATTTGAAGTGGAATTCCTCCCATGCCAGGGTTGTGGAAAACTCTTTCAGGTTATTTTGTCAGAAAGGGATCTTAAATAAGTTGCAACGTGTAAAACTAGAACACCATGGGAGGAACTCATTAGGGAAGTTGAGTACGACCCCAATGCCAATTATTAAAGATGAATGTACTCAAGTCAGCGAGTGTGCCGATGCAGGTTTTAATTCTGCACTATTGCAAAATACTGGTAGTGAGCATGACAATACTTATTAGGTGTGAATGAGTTCATATTGAAAGAGATGCAAAGGCATTTTTCTCATATTCTAAAATAAAAAGTTACGACGGTTTGAATGTGAATATACGCACAAAAATCGACTTTACAATTGCTCTTTGCGTGTCACTCGGATTCTTTTTGCAGTAAATCGGTTTCTTAAGGAATATGTTGATCCGTGGAGCTAACATTGTTGTCATTAGGGGTCATAGGCTTCTTTTGTATGGTGTATTGGTTATTAAAACGACAAGTTTGATGCTGAGTAGTTGCTTTATTATGGTTAATTGGTTCATCCAAACCCTGGACATGTCCGATTTTCCATTGTGGGATGTCAAAAACCCTTTAAATGATAACTATTTCGTCCGTTCTGATTTGTAAAATGTTTTTGTATTAAAACGCACTTGGATACATCCGAACAAAAAAACTAATATATTTTATAGTTTCGAACGGATGAAGTAGTTAACAATTGAGAGAATTCCTTATATGACACTAGTTGAAAACTTGATTCCTTATTTGGCCCCGGGAAAATTTGTCTTCCATGTATATCACTTGGGCAAATATTTTTGCCTTATATGACACTCTACTCCATTTTGAATACAATCGGTGTTAAATGGACACATAAAAGTACGCTTTTACCCCTGATACATTATCTGACCAAATTTGTGTACAAGACAAAAGCAACAATATTGTGACATATTTATTTCTGACTAAATGGGCAAATAAGACCCATACATTTTCATGGAAAACTTAGTCCATGTATGCGCCTAATATTATGACGTATCTCCTGATGCACAGTTCATTTTATTCTGACTAAAGCATCGATTTTGTCGGTTGTCATTCCATGGAACAATGCCGATTCAAGTGACGGTGCATTACAGTTAGCCTCGTTAACCACGTTCCACAACAAAGAACACCGATTGTATGCTTAATAGATTGTGCACCATGCGTCATTAACCACGTGCATTACAGTTGTCATTCCATGGAACAATGCCGATTCAAGCGACGGTGCATTAGGTGATAAGGGCAAACCCGTTGAAGAAGTTCACGCCCGAGGGAGGCCCGATATTCACGTCGTAGGATCAAAACGGGGAGGGTAACTAGCTGCAAGCAGCGGGGATAACTAGCTTTATACCTGCCAAGCTTGGATGAGACCCGTACGTTGGGGATGGCTGACCGAAGCTACAAGAACTTCAACCCGCTGTCTGAACAATCGCAGAACCACAAACCGGGACTAACCCACACAAAATGGCCGGAACCGTAGAGCACGAATTAGGGGGAACCAGAGGCTCCTTCTCGCGAATCCGGATGAACTCACAAGAGCAAAGGAAGTAAGGATCTCTCAGATCTCAAGCAGTCTTGGCTGCAAAGCTTTTAGCTGGTTTTGGTTTGACAAAAGGCTCCTAAAACGTTAGGGGAGATGGAGTTTTATAGCAGGGACAACCCCCCTTAGATAGGTGTCAAAAGAATACTAAAAGGTTCAGAATTCGAGTGGCCTCTTTGGGAGAGGAGCAGCCATCTTGGTGAGTTATTGGAGAACTCCTCGGAAATTCGCGAAGCATTAAACAGCCTGGACACCTTCCACCAAAACGGTAATTACTTAAGCTACACAACTTCAAATGATGTGAGGTTTTTTGGGTTGGAAAGTAAACTTCAAGAAGCTTCTGTTGATATACCCCAAAGGCCCCGTCTCTGATCCGTATGGGTGTGGCATAACGAAAGATCAGAGGCAAAAATCTGGCAGAAAACAGATTCACTTGAAACTTGTTTTCTTTAACTTGTTTCTTCGCGGGCTTGGAAATTGTTGAACTCCTTCTAAAATAAACCTGATTCCAAGAGAAGGAGAAGAGGTTGAAAGCATGGAAATCTCACATATATAATAATATGGATTTAGGTTAGCTTTCACCTTGGCATGTGTTAGCTTAATTCGGCTAAGCAATTCTTTCCAACTAAATTGTGCACTTTGTTGGATTGTCATGTATATCGCAGCCATGTGCTCATCATCCTCCCTCCCTTGATGAAGAGTCGTCCTCGACTCTCTTTGATCTACAAAAGACAAGTAGAAGGGAAGTAGATAGTCTCTATGCAAATGGATAATGCAATCCTCATTTGTAGCTTTCACCTTAAAATTGTGATGCATATGATCATGCATTTGTTTGTCACCACTTGCAATTTGTCCATCGATGCTTGGTGTTGTGTCCACGGCTAGGATGACCTCATCATTAGGGCATCTCCAGTCGCGCCCCCATAGGCTATGGGGCGCCCTAAGCGAAAAACGGCGCCCAGTCGCGCGCCCCATAGGCCGGTTTCGTCCGGGGCGGCCCGTTATTTCGTCCGGCGCTACCAGCCCAACCCCGCGCGCAAGGGCGTGTTGCGGTAGCGCCGGACGAAATGACGCGCGCTGCCACGTTGGATACATACAAGCGGGCTAGTCCCGTCAGTGGGAGAGGAGAATCCAACATATTTCCCCCTGCCGCGCAATCAGTTCATTGGCCCGCCTCCCACCATCGCCATCCAGGTCGCCGTTCCCACCTGCGCCTTCCCCCGGTGGCGAATCTCGTCGGACTCGGCAAACCGCATCCACGCCGACCCTCCTCCGTCCGGGTCTGGATCCCTCGCCGCGCCGGAGCTCGCTGACGGGCCTGGGAAATCCTTCGGCGAGCTCGCGCGCCCACCTGCACCGAAGGTGTTCGACTGTTTGAGTGGTAGGCGCCGTCTTCTTTTTTTTCCTGCCGCCGGCCGTCGATGTTTGGCTGGTCGATATGGTTTCATTTCTGATGATAGTTGGACAACAACGATGAGATGGCGACGCACCTGATCATGCAGGAAGAAGATGATATCGACGTCGAGCAAGAAGAGAGCATAGCAATTCTCGCTTGTCTTGCGAAGGTGCAAATTGAAGAGGACACCAATGCCAACCCCAAACGAGGAGGTTCAAAGTTTGGGAGGAGGAAGAGCAAGCAGAGGATGAGAGTGGAGGGTCATTGCATACTATACGGCGATCATTTTGCTGAAGATCCAAGATTTGACGAAAAGGACTTTCGTTGGAGATTTTGGATGAGCAGAAATATGTTCATGAGATTGGTGCAATGGGTGCGAGAGCATGACCCTTGGTTCAAGTTGAAGAAGGACGCTGTGGGAACGGTTGGCTTCTCCTCAATTCAGAAGTGTACCGCTGCCATGAGGATGATTGCATATGGAGTTCCTGCTGATAATCAAGATGACTATATACACATGTCGGAGTCTACAGCTCTCGAAGCGATATACAGATTTGCCAGAGCGGTGGTGGCTATGTTTGGCCCTCACTATTTGCGGGGACAAACCGAACAAGAAACAGCGCGCATCTTGGCAACGAACAAAGCAAGAGGATGGCCTGGAATACTTGGAAGTATCGATTGCATGCACTAGAACTGGAAGAACTGTCCGTATTCTTGGCAACGACAGTTCAAAGGTGGCCACAAAGGACATTGCAGTGTGATCCTTGAAGCTGTGGCCGATTATGAGACGTGGATTTGGCATGCTTTCCTTGGCATGGCAGGATCTCACAATGATCTCAATGTGTTGCAGCGCTCTCCGATGTTTGCAAGGCTTGTTGAAGGTCAAGTTCCTCTGCTGGACTATGAGATCAACGGCCATGCCTACACCAAAGGGTACTACCTACACTACAAGAAATATGCTACCTAGTGACCCTCCATATTGGTCACTGAAAGGTCACATTTTTGCATTTGTGAATTTTCTGTGACCAAAAACAGTTGGTCAAAAGATGAGCGTCACTAATGAAACTATGTGACCTTTTTGCGAATTGGTCATAGACGTTTGTGACAAAAAAAGGTCATAGATTTTATGACCAATTTGTTTGGTCACTGGCAATCCGGACAGACCACGTCAGATCCAACGTGGCAGAGCTGACGTGGAAAAATAGTGAACAAATGAAATAGTCACAGATTAGAATCAGCCCGGTCCAGTTTAACCGTCTAAATGGGCAAGCCCAATAATTCGGCCCATTCACCTGTTTTTTCCCGTCAATTCTGGTTGGCTACGTGGGCCAAGCCCAATAAATTGGCCTTTTATTTTATTGGCACACTTCATATCTTTTTTTATGGTCCATTTTATTCGGCCCATGGCCTCTTTATAGTCCAGTTATTATTTGGGCCTCAGCCTTTTAACAGTCCATTTGTTTTCATAAATTATTATATTTCTACTTTTTGAAAATGCAGATTCAATTTTAGATTCAAATACAGATTCAATTCAAATTCAAAATCAGATTCAACTTCAAATTGGAACAGAGATAGAAAACAAAAGTGATACTTCAAAATAACAGCAAGAATCAGTCTGTTACATAATATAACACAGATACAATGGTATCACATTATTACAAGGTCTATAGGTGGAATAGCAATCAAGAGTGTAGTGACATACTTCATTCTTCACAAACTGGGGATCCTCCTTCGATAGGAGTCACAAACTGGGATCCTCCTGTAATCTTCTTTTGCATGGAACTCCTGCAAGTGGGAGGAAACCAACACTTTTAGTGTCAGTGAATATAATGTCTACTACTAACAAGCAGTTGGGTACAGATCACTTTTAGTCAAGTTGACACAATCGGAGGACAACCAACATTTTTAGTCAACTTGACACAACACAAGGAAGGGAGCATAGATATACCAGCTTGAGTTGTTCCATCCGCTTGGAAAGGGCGACTATCTGGCCATTGAAAGCCTTCCAGGCATTATCCTTGAAGCAGAGCTTGATTATGTCGACGGCGTCCTTCCTGGCACCGGCCAGAAGGCAACGCTACTCCGCGCTCAGGAGCGACGTCCAGGTTGACCTCCTGCACCACCACTTGACTCGATACGGCTGGACGGAGGCCAGTCTTGCGTCCACAGCACCACTTACGCCCTAAAAAACCAGCAAATAAACAAAAACCTCAGATAGGATTAAACAAGATGGTTGTTCCAGTTTCTCCATTATTATACATGCTTGATGTTGACTATTTCACATTATGCATGTTGTGCCTTAGTAAATGATACGTGTCAAACGTATCTATAATTTTTGAGTGATCCATGCTAATTTTGTGATGTTGTCACATGTTTCTATTATCATATCACATCATTTTTATGCATTTTGTTGGACTAACATATTGACAAGATGCCTAGTGCCAGTTCCCTGTTTTTGCTGTTTTTCTCTTTCAGAAATTTACTTCTGGAAATATTCTCGGAATTGGACGAAAATTTACGGAGATTTTTTATGCGAAATAAGACACCTGAAGACCAAAGGGGAGCCCAAGGGGCCACCCACAGGCCAGGGACGGCCCCCTGCCACGACCCTAGGGGCGCCCGCGGGTGGGACCCATCCCTGCCCATGGGGCACCCCCTCGGCCCCTCCGATGCCTATAAATTGACATTAAACCTAAAAACGTGGAGGCGGCCATTATTTTCCAGAGAAGTCATCCCGAGGCGCCGGTCACCTCAAACCCTAATTCGGGGGTGATTCTGAAGCAAATCTCGGCACCCTGCCGGAGGGGAGATCGATCACGGAGGGCTCTTCATCGCCAAGCCTTCCTCCGGGATGATTTGTGAGTAGTCCCACCTTGGACCTTGGGTCCATGGCAGTAGCTAGATGGTAGTCTCTCTCTCTTGTGCTTCATGTCTTATGATCTTGTGAGTTGCCTAACATGATCAAGATCGATTATTATAATGATATGTGATATGTTTGCTGGGATCCGATGGATTATAAAGTTATGATCATATTGTGCATGATTCTTATATGTTGATTTATGTTCTTGCATGCTCTCCAATGCGCGTAGTTACTTTGGCCAAGTGATTGTGTGTATCTCCAAGAGAGAGTATTTATGCTAGATAGTGGGTTCATGCCCCCTTTTGTTCCTGGGCACGAGTGACAGAAACGTCTAAGGGCGAGGGTGTGCTGTTGCTACTAAGGGTAAAACAGCGGTGTTAAAGTCTATTTTGATATTTAATATTGCTTACTTCATGCGCTTTACTTAATGCAAATGTCTGTTGCTTGCAACTTAATACTAATGGGTGACAGGCTGGATAGCGATCACACGGTGGACTTTTTAGACAAAGATGCCATTGGACTCAATGGTCTTTGTTCATTGTCGTGATGTCTACTTAAATATTATCATGTTCTCTTTGTCATAGCTAGATTAAGTTTGTGTTATAATCTTGGCAATTGCCCAGCTGTAATTTGTTTACCCATCATATGAATGTTCTATTTACTTGAGAGACTCCACTAGTGAACACATGGCCCCCGGTCCATCTTTTTACATTGATTGCAACCTTTATTCATCACTTTTCACCATCATTACTCCTCTGGTTCATTTTCATAATTCATCTATTTCACTATACAATTAACCGCTTTGTTTTCTGCGAGACCGGAAAGATTGACAACCTTTCCGCCGTTGGGGCAAAGTATTTTGGTTGAGTGTGTGCAGGTCCACGTCTGTTGAAGATTAAGCGCCAGAGATCTTCAACATTCACTCTGTTGTTGATTTCAAGGTCCTACTATTTCGATAAACCTCGGTTCGTTATCGAGGGAAAACTGTTGCTTGCTACATCTCCGCCTTCGCTTGGGGCACCACCCAACTCTTTATCAGTAGCAATCAAGCTCTTTTCTGGTGCCGTTGTCGGGGATCTTGGAGCTACAGCAAGGGGAGTCTCACACTTAATCACTTTACTTTGTTTTTGTCTTGCTTGTTTTATTTCTCGTTAACTTATTTTTCCTGTTGCAAAATTTTAAAACCCATAAAAATTAGTGTAATATTTATTTCAGTTTTGTTTATCTTTTATCTAGTAGCCATGCTTTCTCCTAAGTTTGGTATGCAAGATGTTAAGGTAGGAAGTGGGGATATTGTTGGAAAGGATAATATTGAAGAATTCCTCACTTTCATTAGCAAACTCTATACTCATGATAAAAGGTCAATAGTAGAGCTAACCAATAGTTATGATTCTGCTTTATCTTGTTTGGTAGCTCGTCTTGATAAGAGGTTTGTTAATTTAAATCCCATATTACAGAAAATGTTTCTTAAGCTTGATAGCATGGAGAGAGGAAAGGAAAAAGATTTTGTGTTAGAAACTCTTCTCCATGAATTTGATGATATAGTTAAGGAAGCTAGGAAAATATTTGCTCGTTATGGTGCTCTTGGTTCATATCCTAATATTCATTACTCTTTGGATGTTCGGGATGAAAATTTAAGGAAGTGCACTCGCAAAACTGGGATTGAGGAAAAAGTTGATATTGCTATACCATTTAAACTCCTAGGGATATCCGATGCTTTGGAAGACAATTTTGGTTGGATTGCTCCTCAAAATCTATTCGATGAGAGTTGTCAACCAAAGAGAAAGGATAAGCATGACTCTCAGCCCTATATTGGTAATATCCAATGCATTTATGATAAATTTGCTAATGTTCATTTGAAGAATGATGATGCCCTCGATTTTGAAAAAACTTGATATTTGGCATTGCGCCTAGCTAAAAGGCGTTAAAGAAAAGCGCTTGTTGGGAGGCAACCCATCTTTCACTTTCAGTTTGGTTTTTACTTTTCTTGAGTCTTGAAGTTGTTGCCTCTGTAGCAACTTCATTGTATCTTTTTCTTTTGGATTTTTGTGCCAAGTTTAGCCTCTAATGCATTGAAAATACGAGGTGTTGTTTTGCTGTCCAGAAACAGATTTCTGTCCTCCACTGTTCGAAAATCCAAAAAATCTCTGAATTTTTTCATTTTCTTAAATTTTTAGACAGAAAGCCTGATACTTTTATCTATCTTTAGTTAGTTTTGAGTTTTCTTATTTGAGCTACAGAAGTTCCTCGAAAAATTCGATCTTTACAGACTGTTTAGATTTTGACAGATTCTGCTTTTATTTTACATTCGTCTCTTTACTATCGTTAAATATGATACTCTAGAGGTGGAGTGCCACATTGAGACTTAGTGAACAGTAGCTAATGCCTTATAAAGTTGTTTGCAATTTGTCTTGATTTGAACACATGTGTATTTTAATTTATGAGCACTAACCCTCTAATCAGTTTATGAGAAGTTTTGTGTGAAGGGAGTTTTTAAGTTCCAAAGGAGAGGATAATGAAAAAATTGAAGATGGATCAGAGCTCAAGCTTGGGAATGCCCCCATGGCACCCGTCTGAATATCAAGAACTATCAAACGTCAAAGCTTGGGGATGCCCAAGGCATCCCCTCTTCTTCATCGACTATCATGAGGTCGTTTTCGTTGAACTAAGTTTTTATCACTTTACATATTATGTGCTATACTTGGAGCGTCTTTTTACTTTCAGTTTTGTTTGTTATTTTTCTGGTCATATGCGTGTTTGATCCTTGCTTTATTTGTGTGGGAGAGAGACATGCTCCGCTTTTTCATTTGAGTACTCCTGTGCTTCGCTTATACTTTGTTGAGTATTCTTAGCTACTGTTTGTTTGCTAGTAAGCTCTCGCTTTTAGCTTTTATCTTATTTAGAGCTGCTAGTGGTTGATGTTAAACTCTCTTGTTCTTCACTTATATTTGTTAGAGAGTTGTTTTGGTTGCTTGGTTAATGTGTTAGATCGGTAAAATGCTATGCATGTGGTAGTGGTATGAAGTAACCTGCATAGTCTTGTAGATCACTATGTGGATAATTTGATACTTTTCAATTGTTTTGAGACATTAAAATAACTAATGGTTAAAATGTGTTGGTTAATGATGTTAGAGCTGATTAGTGGAGATGTGTTAGTAAAGCGTGGAGCCATACTTTTCGGAACTAAACAACCTAAGTCAACAATGCTAATGTGTCGTGAATTCTGCTCAGTTAAAAATAAGTTCCTAGTGGGTAGTTACTGCAACGGTCGGGGAAGCCAACGGGGCACTTGTGTCGCCGCCACGATCCGTCTCGGGGTGTCTCTAACCATTTGTGGAACATTGAAACTGCTAGTTGTTTGCAATATACGAAGTGCATTGTGAGTTTTGGTTTTTGGCACTTCCACTTCCATATTTTGCTAGCCTCTTCGGTGCTATGCAATGCCCTCTCTCACATTGAGATTGGTGCATACTTCGCGAGTACATCCAACTCCGTGGGAGAACTTCATCCTGTTCTCCTACACATAAGCCAACTATCTCCCTCAAAATAGCCACCATACCTACCTATCACGGCATTTCCTTAGCCGTTCCGAGATACATTATGATACGTCTCCGACGTATCTATAATTTCTTATGATCCATGTTTGTTTTCATACCATCTGCTACATGTTTTGTTTACATCTTATATCATTTTTATGCATTTTTGGAGCTAACATATTAACAAGATGCCCCAGTGCCAGTTCCTGTTTTCTGCTGTTTTTCCGTTTCAGAAAAGTACTTAAGGAAATATTCTCGGAATCGGACGGGACAAAAACCCAGGATCTTATAATTTCTTCACGCACACGGAGTCCAAAGGGGAGCCGAAGACGCACCAGAGGGCGACCACACCCTAGGGTGGCGCGGCCCACCTGTCTGCCGCGCCACCAGGTGGTGTGGCCCCCTCGGGCCTCCACCGACGCCGCCCTTTCGCCTATATAATCCCCCCGACGAGAAAACCCTAAGTACCCGATCAAAATTCCAGAAAAACATCCGTCGCCGCCGCTGTCGTCAACCCTAGTTCGGGAGGGTTCTGAAGCTCTCCCCGACACCCTGCCGGAGAGGGGAATCATCGCCGGAGGGCTCTACACCACCATGCCCGCCTCCGGACAGATGTGTGAGTAGTTCATCCTTGGACTACGGGTCCATGCAGTAGCTAGATGGTAGTCTTCTCCTCTTGTGCTATCATGTTTAGATCTTGTGAGCTGCCTATCATGATCAAGATCATCTTATTGTAATGCTACATGTTGTGTTTGCTGGGATCCGATGAATAGAGAAGTAACTTGTGATGTTGATTATTGATATTATCATGTCTATGTTATTTGTGATCTTGCATGCTTTCCGGTACTTGTAATTGCCTTGATCAAGTAGTTGCTTGTATCTCCAAGAGGGAGTATTTATGCTAGATAGTGGGTTCGGTCCCTGTGTGCCTTGGCTTGAGTGACAGAAACATATAAGGACGGGGGAGTGCCGTTGCTACTAGGGAGTAAACTTTATGCACAGTTCTTCATGCAATTGTCTGTTGCTTGCAACTTAATACTGGAGAGATTTTACGGTATGTTATCTCAAAGGTGGACTATTTAGGCATAGGTGTATGCTTGGAACAGCTATCTATGTATTTTGTCGTAATGCCCAAAGCATCTCATATAGACATCATCATCCTCTGTATTATGCAATGTTCATGCATTGTCATGCATTCTCTATCCTGTCAATTGCCCAGCTGTAATTTGTTACCCAGCATGTGTAGTATTTTATTTATGGAGAAGACACCACTAGTGAACTGTGGACCCCGGTCTATTCTTTTACATCTGCAATTAAATCAACTGCTCTACTGCTTTCATTTACTGCAAACAAGCTTCCTTCCACACATACATTTAATCCTTTGTATTCAGCAAGGCCGGTGAGATTGACAACCTCACTGCTTCGTTGGGGCAAAGTAGTTTGATTGTGTTCTGTAGGTTCCACTGTCTCCCCTGCAACAGCTCTTTTTCTGGCACCGTTGCTGTCAACACGCCAAGAACATTTTCTGGCGCCATTGCAGTTGTGGATAACCTTCTGAAGCATTCCTCACTCCTACTGGTTCGATAACCTTGGTTTCTAACTGAGGGAAAACTTGCTGCTGTGCTCCTCAAACCTTCCTCTTGGGGTGCCCAACGAAGCGTGATTGATTAACACCTCTCGCGCTATCAAGCTCTTTTTCTGGCGCCGTTGCCGGGGAGTTAAGAGTGCTCAGTAAGAAGCTTCTCGAAGTACCAAACTTCTCACTCCTCCGTCAACAGCTCTTTTTCTGGCGCCGTTGCCGGGGAGTAGAGAAGCTTCTGCAAGGGGAGTCTCTCAGTTCCAATCTCTTTACTTTGTTTTAGTCTTGCTTATTATTATTGCTTTGTCTTGTTTTGCTTTCTTATATCAAAAACACAAAAAATTTAGTGTAGAATTTATCTTGTTGCTTTCCTATATCAAAAACCCAAAAAAATTAGAATCTTGTTCAATTCGGTTTGCCTTGTTTTCCTCAAAAATGAGTACTGCTGAAAACATTAAGTTGTGTGACTTCACTAGTACTAATAATGATGATTTCATATGTACTCCTATTGCTCCACCTGCTGCTAAGACATATTTTTATGAGATCAAACCTGCTTTGTTAAATCTTGTTATGAAAGAGCAATTTTCTGGTGCTAGTACTGATGATGCTGCTGCTCACCTTAATAATTTTGTTGAACTTTGTGAGATGCAAAAGTATAAGGATATGGATGGAGATATTATAAAACTGAAATTGTTTCCTTTCTCTTTGAGAGGGAGAGCTAAAGAATGGTTGTTATCTTTGCCTAGAAATAGTATTGATTCATGGACTAAATGCAAAGATGCTTTCATTGGAAAATATTATCCTCCTGCTAAAATTATATCTTTGAGAAGTAGCATCATGAACTTTAAACAAATGGATAATGAACATGTTGCTCAAGCTTGGGAAAGAATGAAATCTTTGATAAAGAATTGTCCCACCCATGGACTGACTGCTTGGATGATCATCCAAACCTTTTATGCAGGATTGAATTTTTCTTCAAGAAACCTATTGGATTCAGCTGCTGGAGGAACCTTTATGTCCATCACTTTGGGTGCAGCAACAAAGCTTCTTGATGATATGATTGTAAACTACTCTGAATGGCACACTGAAAGGGCTCCACAAGGTAAGAAGGTAAATTCTGTTGAAGAAACCTCTTCCTTGAGTGAAAAGATTGATGTGATTATGTCTATGCTAGTTAATGGTAAATCTTTTGTTGATCCAAATAATGTTCCCTTAGCTTCTTTGGTTGCCCAAGAAGAGCATGTTGGTGTGAACTTCATTAAAGATAACAATTTCAACAACAATGCCTATAGGAACAATTTTGGTAACAACAACTATAAACCATATCCTCCTAATAACAATTATGGTTATGGTAACTCTTATGGTAATTCTTACAACAATAATAAGAGTGTTTCCTCTGATCTTGAAGCTATGCTAAAAGAGTTTATCAACACACAAACTGCTTTTAACAAAACTGTTGAGGAAAAGTTGGGTAAAATTGATGTTCTTGCTTCTAAAGTTGAAAGTCTTGCTCTTGATGTAGATCTTTTAAAATTAAAAGTTATGCCTAACAATGATAAAGCGAGCAAACCTTTTGCTAAAATTAATGCCATCGAAGTTAAAATTGATGATAATGTTAGAATGTTGGCTGAACTGCATGCTAGGTGGGAAAGAGAAAGAGAAGCCACTAAAAAGAACAATATGGTTAAAGTTTATACCATCACCACCACTAGTAATGTTCAGGTTTCACATGATAACAAGTCTCTTAATGATAATGGTAAATTTATCAATGTTGGCAATGTCTCCACTTCCATGAAAAACGTCTAAAACTGCCAAAAGACACCAAAACTGCTAGTGATAAAGGAGCTGAAATTTTTCGAACTATGGGAGATCCTTCTTCCATTACTTTTGATGATAATGATTTTGATTTTGATAATTTTAATATCTCTAAAGTCATAATGTTGTTGCAAAAGCTAGCTAAGATTCCTAATGCTAGTGGTATAAGAATGGCTTTTACAAAACATATTACCAATGCTCTCATGAAAATTGGGGAAGAAAAGTTAAAACTTGAAGCTTCTATCCCTAAGAAATTAGAAGATGTTTGGGAACCCATCATTAAACTGAAAGTAAATGATTTTGATTGTAATGCTTTATGTGATCTTGGTGCAAGTGTTTCTATTATGCCTAAGAAATTCTATGATATGCTTAACTTGCCACCATTGGAGAGCTGTTGTTTGAACATTCATCTTGCTGATAATTCTACAAAAACACCTTTGGGAAGGCTTGATGATATTCATGTTATGGTTAATAATAACCTTGTTCCCATTGATTTTATTGTCTTGGATATTGAGTGCAAAGCTTCTTGTCCTATTATTTTGGGAAGACCTTTTCTTCGAACTATTGGTGCTGTTATTGATATGAAAGAGGGCAACATTAGATATCAATTCCCTCTTAAGAAAGGTATGGAACACTTCCCTAGGAAGAGAATGAAGTCACCTTTTGACTCTATTGTTAGAGCAAATTATTGTTTTGATGCTTCTTCTCTTGGAAATACTTGATGTTCACTTTCTGCGCCTAGCTGAAAGGCGTTAAAGAAAAGCGCTTATGGGAGACAACCCATCATTTTATTTTTAGTATCTTTTCTTTTACTTGAGTCAAGAAGTTTGTTTACTTCTGTAGCAACTTCTTTGTATCTTTATTTTCTTGCAATGTTGTGCCAAGCAAGGTCTCTAGTAGAAAGTTTTTGCTATATTTGGATTTCTGCACAGGAAACAGATTTCTGGCTGTCACCGTTAAATTCGTCATTTATTCCAGAAGCGACGAAATGCTTTGAGATTTTGTGTGCTGAATCTTCATATATGTATGAAACTTTTTCTAGTTCAGTGATTTTCGATTTGAGCAACTCTAGTGCCTCGAAAAAATTCGTCTTTACAGACTGTTCAGATTTTGACAGATTCTGCCTTTTATTGTGCATTGCTTCCTTTGCGATGTTTATTTGGACCTTTTTGATTCTTTGAGCATCAGTGGCTGTAGCTAATGTTATAATGCATTAAGGTGTGCTTGTGTCACAGTAGAACTTGTGAATTTTTGGTTTATGCACTAACCCTCTAATGAGAATTACTTTGAGTTTGATGTGGTGGAAGTTTTCAAGTAAGCAAAAGGGACGATATGATGAGATCAAGAAGAGTGAAAAGCCTAAGCTTGGGGATGCCCCGGTGGGTCATCCCCAGCAAATTCAAGAATACTCAAGCATCTAAGCTTGGGGATGCCCAAGGCATCCCCTTCTTCATCGACAAAACTATCAGGTCATCTCTAGTGATCTATATTTTTATTCCACTACATCTTATGTATTTTGCTTGGAGCGTCTGTTTTTATTTTGAGTGTGTGTTTTAGTTTGCTTAATAAGTTGGATCCTAGCATTCTTGTGTGGGAGAGAGACAAGCTCCGCTTTTTCATATGAATACTCTTGTGCTTCGCTTATATTTGTTGAGTATTCTTAGTTACTGTCTGTTTTCTAGTAAGCTATCGCTTTTAGCATGTTATCTTGTTTAGAGCTGCTAGTTCTTTGTGTTAAGCTCTCTTGTGTTTCACTCCTATTTGTTAGAGAGTTGTTTTAGTTGCTTGGTTGATGTGTTAGATTGGAAAATGCTATGCTTGTGATAGTGGTATGAAATAGAGAAAAGCTGCATAGTCTTGTAGACCTTTGTGTAGATAACTTGCTCTGCTTCAATTGTTTTGAGGTATTAAAATAACTAATGGTTAAAATTGTTGGCTAATGTTGTTAAGATCTGATTAGTGAAGATGTGTTAGTAGAGCGTGGAGCCGTACTTTTCTGAACTAAAAACAACTTAAGTCAATAGTGCTTTAGTGTCGTGATTTCCTCTTAGTTGAAAAGAAGTTTCTAATGGTATAGTTACTGCAACGGTCGGGGAAGCCAACGGGGCACTTGTGTCGCCGCCACGATCCCTCTTGGGGTGTCTCTAACCATTTGTGAGACTTTGATACTGTTAGTTGTTTGCAATATACGACATGCTATGTGAGTTTTTGGTTTTTGGCACTTCCACCTCCATATTTTGCTAGCCTCTTCGGTACTTTGCATTGCCCTTTTTCACATTGAGATTGGTGCATACTTCGCAAGTACATCCAACCCCGTGGGAGATCTTCATCTTGTTCTCCTACACATAAGCCAACTATCTTCCTCAAAACAGCCACCATATCTACCTATCACAGCATTTCCATAGCTGTTCCGAGATACATTGCCATGCAACATCCATCATTTACATTACATGACTTTATGTCATTTTTACTTCATTGCCATATAGTATTGCTTGACCATTTGAGTTAGTGTGATGCGTGGTTTTCCACATGTGTTACATCTTTTCCACACTACGCTCGGTCTTGCATATCCACCATACACCATGTATTAGTCTTTGAGTTTTGAGTACACCAAAAAGTGTGATGATCATCTTGTAAAATAGAGTGTTGCCTCTACCTGTGAGCATATTGAAAAGAGTCCAAAGTGGCCAATCAAAAGAGTCCAAAAGAGACCAATGAGAGAAAAATATAAAAGAGCCACAAAGGCCTCAAAAAGCAAAAAGCAAAAAAAGAGAAAAAGAAAAAGAATATAAAATGAGAGAGGGGGCAACACTACTATCCTTTTATTCCACACTTGTGCTAGTAGCACCTACATCATTGTAGTGAGTTTTCATGCTTCATTAGTATAACTATGTGGGGACCAAACGTTATAGAACTTGGCTTGTATATTCCAACGATGAGCCTCCTCAAGTGAGCTCTAGGTCTTCATGAGCAAGCAAGTTGGATGCACCCCCACTAGTTCCATTGGAGAGCTTCCATTCATATAGCTCTATGTGCATCCGTTGCATGGCAATCACTACTCCTCATTCAGTATCTACTACGGGACTTCCTCTTGTCTTGTGGTTACCTCTTCCACTGTTTGAGCCTTTCTTTTTGGCCTTCCAAACCCCCATTATTATTCTCTTTGCCATAACCTCATGGTGCCAAGCCTTCTTCTTGCTTGTATTAGTTGAGTGGACTACATAACAGTTGATAAGTTAAGTGGATGGATTAAGGACACTTGACTTGAGCTTGGCTATTTCTATTATTAACTGAATTTGATGCTTTGAAGATTGATTGACATTTTACATTGGAGACACAATTTACTATTCTTCTTTCTAAACCTTATGTATGGTTCCTAGTCTCCAACACGCTGATTCATGAAAAGTTCTAGCTTCTTTTAGCTAGCATTTGTTAATCATTGTTTGCTTAATGTCAACTATAAACAATTGTTTTGGATCACCTTATTCACATCATGTGTTTAGCATTACTATGTTGATCTAGATTGTGAGTTTGCATGTCTCCTAAGAAATTATTTGTTATCGTTCTACCTACTCGAGGACGAGTAGAACTAAGCTTGGGGATGTTGATACGTCTCCGACGTATCTATAATTTCTTATGATCCAAGCTTGTTTTCATACCATCTGCTACATGTTTTGTTTACATCTTATAGAATTTTTATGCATTTTTGGAGCTAACATATTAACAAGATGCCCCAGTGCCAGTTCCTGTTTTCTGCTGTTTTTCCGTTTCAGAAAAGTACTTAAGGAAATATTCTCGGAATCGGACGGGACAAAAACCCAGGATCTTATAATTTCGTCACGCACACGGAGTCCAAAGGGGAGCCGAAGACGCACCAGAGGGCGACCACACCCTAGGGTGGCGCGGCCCACCTGTCTGCCGCGCCACCAGGTGGTGTGGCCCCCTCGGGCCTCCACCGACGCCGCCCTTTCGCCTATATAATCCCCCCGACAAGAAAACTCTAAGTACCCGATCAAAATTCCAGAAAAACATCCGTCGCCGCCGCCGTCGTCAACCCTAGTTCGGGAGGGTTCTGAAGCTCTCCCCGGCACCCTGCCAGAGAGGGGAATCATCGCCGGAGGGCTCTACACCACCATGCCCGCCTCCGGACAGATGTGTGAGTAGTTCATCCTTGGACTACTGGTCCATGCAGTAGCTAGATGGTAGTCTTCTCCTCTTGTGCTATCATGTTTAGATCTTGTGAGCTGCCTATCATGATCAAGATCATCTTATTGTAATGCTACATGTTGTGTTTGCTGGGATCTGATGAATAGAGAAGTACCTTGTGATGTTGATTATTGATATTATCATGTCTATGTTATTTGTGATCTTGCATGCTTTCCGGTACTTGTAATTGCCTTGATCAAGTAGTTGCTTGTATCTCCAAGAGGGAGTATTTATGCTAGATAGTGGGTTCGGTCCCTGTGTGCCTTGGCTTGAGTGACAGAAACATATAAGGACGGGGGAGTGCCATTGCTACTAGGGAGTAAACTTTATGCACAGTTCTTCATGCAATTGTCTGTTGCTTGCAACTTAATACTGGAGAGATTTTACGGTATGTTATCTCAAAGGTGGACTATTTAGGCATAGGTGTATGCTTGGAACAGCTATCTATGTATTTTGTCGTAATGCCCAAAGCATCTCATATAGACATCATCATCCTCTGTATTATGCAATGTTCATGCATTGTCATGCATTCTCTATCTGTCAATTGCCCAGCTGTAATTTGTTACCCAGCATGTGTAGTATTTTATTTATGGAGAAGACACCACTAGTGAACTGTGGACCCCGGTCTATTCTTTTACATCTGCAATTAAATCAACTGCTCTACTGCTTTCATTTACTGCAAACAAGCTTACTTCCACACATACATTTAATCCTTTGTATTCAGCAAGGCCGGTGAGATTGACAACCTCACTGCTTCGTTGGGGCAAAGTAGTTTGATTGTGTTCTGCAGGTTCCACTGTCTCCCCTGCAACAGCTCTTTTTCTGGCACCATTGCTGTCAACATGCCAAGCACATTTTCTGGCGCCATTGCAGTTGTGGACAACCTTCTGAAGCATTCCTCACTCCTACTGGTTCGATAACCTTGGTTTCTAACTGAGGGAAAACTTGCTGCTGTGCTCCTCAAACCTTCCTCTTGGGGTGCCCAACGAAGCGTGATTGATTAACACCTCTCGCGCTATCACATTACCATGCAACATCCATCATTACATTACTTGACTTGATGTCGTTCTTCATTACCATATAGTTTGCTTGATCATTGAGTTAGTGTGCTGCGTGGCTTGCCACATGTTCTACATTTTTTCCACACTACGCTCGATCATGCATATATCCTTTTATACATCATGTATTATTCTTATGAGTTATGAGTACCAAAAAGTGTGATGATCCAATTGTAATATAGAGTGTTGCTCCTACAGTGAGGTATAAAATAAAAAAAGAGAGAAGAATAAAAGAGCCCAAAGGAGGCCAAATGAGCGAGCATTTAAAAGAGCCAAGGAGGCCACCCAAAATCCAAAAAAATAGAAAAAGAGAGAGGGAGCAACACTACTATCCTTTTTACCACACTTGTGCAAGTAGCACCTACACTTCATTGTAGAGAGTCCTCATGTTGTTTTAGTAGTATAACTAAGTGGGGAACTAACGTTATAGAACTTGGCTTGTATATTCCAAGGATGAGCCTCCTCAAGTGAGCTCTAGTTCTTCATGAGCAAGCAAGTTGGATGCACCCCCACTAGTTCCAATGGAGAGCTTTCATACACTTATAGCTCTATGTGCATCCGTTGCATGGCAATCAATACTCCTCATACAATGTCAACTACGGGACTTCCTTCTGTCTTGTGGTTACCTTCTCCACTGTTTGAGCCTTTCTTTTTGACCTTCCAAACCTCCATCATTGTTCTCTTTGCCATAACATCTTGGTGCCAAAGCCACTTCTTACTTGCACTAGTTGAGTAGACTTCGAAACAGTTGATGTGTGAAGTAGATGGATTAGGACACTTGACTTGAGCTTGGCTATTTTCATGAATGAATAATTAGATGCTTTGAAGAATGATTGATACTTTACATTGGAGACATAATTTGCAATTCTTCTTTCTAAACCTTATGTATGGTTCCATGTCTCCAACGCACTTATTCATGAAAAGTTTTTAGCATTTATTAGCTAGCATTTGTTAATCATTGTTTGCTTAATGTCAACTATAGACAATTGTTTTGGATCACCTTATTCACATCATGTGCTCTGCATTACTATCTTGATCAAGATTATGTTGGTTGCATGTCTCATCAAAAATTATTTTGTTATTACTTACCTACTCGAGGACGAGTAGGAGTTAAGCTTGGGGATGCTGATACGTGTCAAACGTATCTATAATTTTTGAGTGATCCATGCTAATTTTGTGATGTTGTCACATGTTTCTATTATCATATCACATCATTTTTATGCATTTTGTTGGACTAACCCATTGACAAGATGCCCAGTGCCAGTTCCCTGTTTTTGCTGTTTTTCTATTTCAGAAATTTACTTCTAGAAATATTCTCGGAATTGGACGAAAATTTACGGAGATTTTTTATGCGAAATAAGACACCTGAAGACAAAAGGGGAGCCTGAGGGGCCACCCACAGGCCAGGGGCGGCCCCTGCCGCGGCACTAGGGGCACCCGCGGGTGGGACCCTCCCCTGCCCGTGGGGCATCCCCTCGGCCCCCTCCGACGCCTATAAATTGACATTAAACCTAAAAACGTGGAGGCGGCCATTATTTTCGAGAGAAGTCATCCCTAGGCGCCATCACCTCAAACCCTAATTCGGGGGTGATTCTGAAGCAAATCTCGGCACTCTGCCGGAGGGGAGATCGATCCCGGAGGGCTCTTCATCGCCATGCCTTCCTCCGGGATGATTTGTGAGTAGTCCCACCTTGGACCTTGGGTCCATGGCAGTAGCTAGATGGTGGTCTCTCTCTCTCTTGTGCTTCATGTCTTATGATCTTGTGAGCTGCCTAACATGATCAAGATCGATTATTGTAATACGATGTGATGTGTTTGCTGGGATCCGATGGATTATAAATTTATGATCAGATTGTGCATGATTCTTATATGTTGATTTATGTTCTTACATGCTCTCCAATGTGCGTAGTTACTTTGGCCAAGTGATTGTGTGTATCTCCAAGAGAGAGTATTTATGCTAGATAGTGGGTTCATGCCCCTTTTTGTTCTTGGGCACGAGTGACAGAAACGTCTAAGGGCGAGGGTGTGCTGTTGCTACTAAGGGTAAAACAGCGGTGTTAAAGTTTATTTTGATATTTAATATTGCTTAGTTCATGCGCTTTACTTAATGCAAATGTCTGTTGCTTGCAACTTAATACCGATGGGTGACAGGCTGGATAGCGATCCCATGGTGGTCTTTTTAGACAAAGATGCAGTTGGGCTCAACGGTCTTTGTTCATTGTCGTGATGCCTACTTAAATATTATCATGTTCTCTTTGTCATAGCTAGATTAAGTTTGTGTTATAATCTTGTCAATTGCCCAGCTGTAATTTGTTTACCCATCATATGAATGTTCTATTTACTTGAGAGACTCCACTAGTGAACCCATGGCCCCCGGTCCATCTTTTTACATTGATTGCAACCTTTATTCATCACTTTCACCATCATTACTCCTCTGATCCATTTTCATAATTCATCTATTTCACTATACAATTAACCGCTTTGTTTTCTGCGAGACCGGAAAGATTGACAACCTTTCCGCCGTTGGGGGCAAAGTATTTAGTTGAGTGTGTGTAGGTCCACGTCTGTTGAAGATTAAGCGCCAGAGATCTTCAACATTCACTTCGTTGTTGATTTCAAGGTCCTACTGCTTCGATAAATCTCGGTTCGTTATCGAGGGAAAACTGTTGCTTGCTACATCTCCGCCTTCGCTTGGGGCACCACCCAACTCTTCATCAGTAGCAATCAGTAAACAACATATAAGTAGGAGTAACATTTTATGAAGATACAAAAAGCTCTGTGCAGAGTGGGAAGAGATCCATGTGCAGATGCAAAATGAAACATGTCAAACAGAAAAGTTACTAAATCTTGAGTAAGTAACTAGTACAGATTAATTTCTTGAAGATAAACCAAAAAACCAAGTCATTATAAGCACCCATGAACATACAAATATGCACTCCAATACCACCAGACAACATAAGGCACAACCATAACTTACACCAATTTATTAACCATAGTGTCCAGATAACTTGGCAAGAGAGTTCATAATCACAAGCACAAGAGAGTGACAAACCAAAATCTCACACAGTGGACAGATGCAAGAATTCACTTCCACTTTCTCAGTAGACAGTACAGGTAGGGCAGGGTTAAGGAAAGATAGTAGAGTAATATGATACATTGAAGCAATAGTAAGCTGATCATATAACAATAGTACATGAAGAGCATCAGAAGGAAGATTATTTTAAAGTGTTGCCCATGACATAATCCTGTTATCTTAATGCAATGATCATCCGGAAAATGAACGGCATGTGCTGCTCAACACAGTTCTCTCGAATTTTTCTGCAAAATTACATACTAAAGTGACAATTACAGTCGCTGCCCAACCAAAAGTCAATTCAATAACTACTGATCACAAGTATTTCGAACAGATAACGTAATTTCTGGTATCAAAATTTGCAATCCTTGTGTGAAGCTACTGGTGTGTGCACGCCTTGGCCTAGCTAAGACGAATACAGATGACTACATGCAAAATTGGACATGAAATCAGAAAAAAAGAGGGTGCATAACACTGAAATCAGACCAGCACCACAGATCGACCAGACATCGGCACGATGGCCCGTCACAGGAGTGTGCTCACCTCGTTGAGTTGTAGTCGAGAAGGCAGGCATCAGAGCCGAAGCATCAACTCCACCGCAAGCGGAAGTAGCAGCACGGCCAACCTTGAGGTCAGGCGCATCCACGGCCTGCCTCGCATCGGGCGCTCTCATGGAGACGCCGCCGGAGGAGGCCGGTGAAGCAGCGGCGACCGGGATCGACTGCCGGGGTGGGGAATGATTTACACGGCCATCCCCTCCTCCGAGGAGAAGACCGATCCCCTCCCTACAACGCGAGGTGGACGACGGCCGTCCGAGGATCCCGTCGACATCATCGCCGTCCTGGTTGCCGGAGGGCCGTGGCCGGCATGGGGCAAAGCGATCGCAAACCCAGCTAGGTCACGCGCCACCGCGGTTCGGCCCGCTCGACGGAGCGGCGTGCATCAAAGCATGCTCGCGCCGGCGAGCCAGCCGTCCGCGACGCCTTAGCTACTGGGCGCCGATGCATCTGTCACCGGTGAGGTTGGGTGGCGAGCTCCATCTGATGTGTGAGGTCGAACAGGAGAGGAGAGGTTGGGGGCGGAGGCGAGGAGGGGCTGGGTGCAGGGAGGAGGGTCCGGAGCTAGGGGAGGAGGTGGCTGCGGTGGAGGGGACCTGCAGTGGGCGGACGCGGCGGCGCCGATATGAATAAAGGATGGGATCGAATGGTTAGGGTTTCCCCGGGGACGGCGACGACGCGGTTTTATTCCAGACGCGAGCGCTTTCAACCGTCGGATCAGCATCTGACGGCTCGCGGTGCTCCATCAGATGTCCAACGGTCCTACATTTCAGGCAGGGAGCTGGGCTGTGCCAGTTTCAGCCTAGTTCGACAGAATTGTTAAGACAACAAAAAAAAACTTTTAACCTAATCTTGGAATGCCTAACCCTAAACCTAACCGTAACTCCGTTTTAGCAAAAAGCGTCAAAGATCTCTAAAGAAAGGAAATATTTTATAGATCTAAAAGTGATTTTTATAAAAAATCACGACCAAACTATGTGACACTCGTAGTTCAAATCGGATCCACTTCCAGCGAAATCGGTAGGAACTCATGTAAAATGTTAGAAATACCTACAAATGTTTCTATATTCAAACCCAAGGTTCTATGTACTTATAAAGTGGTCTATTATTTTCTATTCCTTTGGATGTTCCGCTTTCGGTGAGCCGTTTTGGTAGATGTTTCACAAAAAAGCTATTTGGACACTAAAAAAATGAAAAATGGGATTTTTATTAAAAGAAAACCCTGAACCCCTTATTCAACACAGTTCTACATCCAAGATACACGAGTGTATGAAATATGGCCTCATTCCGACAAACTATGCTATGTTAAAGGCCATACCCTAGCTTATTTGAGTCGAAAGCCATACATCTTCGTACCTCGTAGCTCATTTCTGAAAAGAGTTTTTGAGAAAAACTTCCATACCCCAGGTTTGTTATTTTTCCTAGGTGGTAGGTCGCATAAAAGGATGCCATGTGAAGGTTTCCCATTTATTTGATTTTTTTGAATTAGTTATGCCTAACCCTAACCCTAAACCGTGACTATAAACCCTAACCCAAAACCTAAACGAAACCGTAGTTTCGTTCCAGCAAAAAGCGTCAAAGATCTCTAAAGAAAGTACATATTATGTATCTAAGAGTGATTTTTATAAAAAATCACGACCAAACTATGTGACACTCGTAGTTCAAATCGGACCCACTTACATCGAAATCGGCAGGAACTCCTGTAAAATGTTAGATACCTACAAATGTTTTTATATTCAAACCCAAGGTTCTATGTACTTATAAAGTGGTCTATTATTTTCTATTCCTTTGGATGTTCCGCTTTCGGTGAGCCGTTTTGGTAGATGCTTCACAAAAAAAGCTATTTTCGACACTAAAAAAATGAAAAATGGGATTTTTATTAAAAGAAAACCCTGAACCCCTTATTCAACACAGTTCTACATCCAAGATACACGAGTGTATGAAATATGGCCTCATTCCGACAAACTATGCTATGTTGAAGGACATACCCTAGCTTATTTGAGCTGAAAGCCATACATCTTCGTACCTTGTAGCTCATTTCTGAAAAGAGTTTTTGAGAAAAACATCCATACCCCAGGTTTGTTATTTTTCCTAGGTGGTAGGTCGCATAAAAGGATGCCATGTGAAGGTTTCCCATTTATTTGATTTTTTTGAATTAGTTATGCCTAACCCTAACCCTAAACCGTGACTATAAACCCTAACCCGAAACCTAAACCAAACCGTAGCTTTGTTCCAACAAAAAGCGTCAAATATCTCTAAAGAAAGTACATATTATGTATCTAAAAGTGATTTTTGTAAAAAATCACGACCAAACTATGTAATACTCGTAGTTCAAATCGGACCCACTTCCAGCGAAATCGGCAGGAACTCCTGTAAAATGTTAGAAATACGTACAAATGTTTTTATATTCAAACCCAAGGTTCTATGTACTTATAAAGTGGTCTATTATTTTCTATTCCTTTGGATGTTCCGCTTTCGATGAGCCGTTTTGGTAGATGTTTCACAGAAAAAGCTATTTTCGACACTAAAAAAATGAAAAATGGGATTTTCATTAAAATAAAACCCTAAACCCCTTATTCGACATAGTTCTACATCCAAGATACATGATTGTATGAAATATGGCCTCATTCCGACAAACTATGCTATGTTAAAGGCCATACCCTAGCTTATTTGAGTCGAAAGCCATACATCTTTGTACCTCGTAGCTCATTTCGGAAAAGAGTTTTTGAGAAAAACTTCCATACCCTAGGTTTGTTATTTTTCCTAAGAGGTAGGTCACATAAAAGTATGCCATGTGAAGGTTTCCCATTTATTTGATTTTTTTGAATTAGTTGTGCCTAACCCTAACCCTAAACCGTGACCACAAACCCTAAACCTAAACCAAACCGTAGCTTCGTTCCAGCAAAAAGCATCAAAGATCTCTAAAGGAAGTACATATTATGTATCTAAAAGTGTTTTTTTGTAAAAAATCACGACCAAACTATGTGACACTCGTAGTTCAAATCGGACCACTTTCAGCCAAATCGGTAGGAACTTCTGTAAAATGTTAGAAATACCTACAAATGTTTTTATATTCAAACCCAGGGTGCTATGTACTTATAAAGTGTTCTATTATTTTCTATTCCTTTGGATGTTCCGCTTTCGGTGATCCGTTTTGGTAGATGCTTCACGAAAAAAGCCATTTTCAACACTAAAAAATTGAAAATTGGGGGTTTTATTAAAAGAAAACCCTAAACCCCTTATTCAACACGGTTCTACATCCAAGATACACAAGTGTGCGAAATATGGTCTCATTCCGACAAACTGTGCTATGTTAAAGGCCATACCCTAGCTCATTTGAGTCGAAAGCCATACATCTTTGTACCTCGTAGATCATTTTTGAGAAGTATTTTTAAGAAAACTTCCATACCTCACGTTTGGTATTTTTCCTAGGTGGTAAGTCACACAAAAGGATTCCACGTGAAGGTTTCCCATTTACTTGATTTTTTGAATTAGTTGTGCCTAACCCTAACCCTAAATCGTGACCGTAAAACCTAACCCTAAACCTAAACCAAACCGTAACTCTGTTCCAGCAAAAAGAGCCAAAGATCTCTAAAGAAAGCACATATTATGGATCTAAAAGTGATTTTTGTAAAAAATCACGACCAAACTATGTGACACTCGTAGTTCAAATCGGACCCACTTCCTGCGAAATCGGCAAGAACTCCTTCAAAATGTTAGAAATACCTACAAATGTTTTTATATTCAAACCTAGGGTGTTATGTACTGATAAAGTGGTCTATTATTTTCTATTCCTTTGTATGTTCCGCTTTCGGTGAGCCGTTTTGGTAGAGCTTCAGAAAAAAGCCAGTTTCAACAATTAAAAAATATGAAAAATGGTTTTTCTTCTAAAAAGAAAACTCTAAACCCCTTATTCAACAACGTTCTACATCCAAGATACACGAGTGCGCGAAATATGGACTCATTCCGACAAACTATGCTATGTTAAAGGCCATACCCTAGCTCATTTGAGTCGAAAGCCATACATCTTTGTACCATATTTGTTCAAATATCTTGGCATACGACAAATATCTTGAAAAACTAGGAACACGGCAAATTATTCGTGACATTGTTTGTTCAAATATCTCCATAATGTGCACAAGTGTGCATCTTGCAATGGAGAACAATGTTGCCGAAGGAAGTTTTATTTTTTTTTGCACAAAAAATCATTTACTATTATTCGAACGCCAAAAGTGGGGTTTTTTGTGAAGAACCTAGCACAAATATGTTGCAAAAGTAGACCACACGAATTTTAAAAACAATACCTATAATAGTATATGATGACATAGGGCACTTATACAGAAGTTTGAAAATTTATTTGGTTGAAATTGATGTTCAAAATCAAAAGTTATAAAAGAAAACAGAAAAAGGAAAAAGAAAGAACAAAAAAAACAGAACCCGCTATGCCGTGCCGGCCAGCCCAGCAGCTCAGCCGAATCGGCCCATTCTCCTCACCACACAGGCCCGCCCGAAACAGGCCTAGGAGCACAATGTATAGGATAAAAAGTACCAGCGCGGATGTATGTCACGAACTTGCTGTTGGCCTGGTGGTTAGAGGGGCAGAGGAGTGTAAGGAGCGCGCTTGTTCGAGTCCCCACCTCCCCATTTTTGCCAATTATTATACATTATATGGTGGGTTCACTATGTCAACAAGTTGGGTCCCACTCGTCAGCAGCGTGTGTCCCACATGGAGGGTTCCACTCATTAGCAGGGTAGGTCCCACTGGTCAGTAGGGTCAGCCCCAGGTGGCAGGTCCCATATCTCAGTAGGGTGGGTCCCACGTGTCAGTTTGTGGGGTCACATGTCATGTATGTGGTAGGTCCCGTATGTCAGGTTAGCGGTGGGTCCGAACTGTCATTGAAAAGGCGGTTGAGTTGGATTTTATAGTCCAAACAGGTCAATATGTGGGTCCCACGTGTCAGACACGTAGACGAAAATGCTGAGTTGGTTGCCCAGTCATTTCAATGAATGATAAATTAGGAGGTATGACCATTTAAATTGGTCGTAATCGGTTAGAAAAAAATCGTAATAGGTTATGACCAATTCGTGGAATAAGACTATGACCTTACAAATTTTGGTCATTATGTTTTCGGGTTTGAACCCTACAAAACAGCTTACGGCCAAGTTATTCGAAATGGTCATAGATCTATGACCAATATTTTCAAGGTCACAATCAAATGGTCATAGGATAGCACATTTCTTGTAGTGCTAGCCGATGGCATCTATCCAAAGTGGTCTACCTTTGTGAAGACAATCTCTGCGCCGCTCAGCAACAAGAAATCTTGGTTTGCCTCAATGCAAGAGAGTACAAGAAAGGATGTCGAGCGTGCATTTGGAATTCTCCAGCAGCAATTTGCTATTATGCGGTACCCTGCTCTCACTTGGTCAAACGACGAGATGGCGAAGATCATGAATGCATGTGTCATCATGCACAACATGATCATTGAGGATGAGCGTGAAGAGCCGGTGAATGATGTGGACGCTGATGGGAATATGATCAATTATAATCGGGGTGATCTCGTTGATGATACTGGACACAATGTGGCAGCGGATTGGAGTGATTTCATCGCCATGCATATGGAGATTCGAGATGAAAATGCACACAATCAACTACAAAATGATCTAGTTGAGCATTTGTGGGAGCGCAAAGGGATGGCCGCAGAATAGTTGAACTTCAATTTATTTTAAATGTATGAATAATTTTTATTTTATTTTTATTCATGAAACTAGAATTTAATTGAAAAACTCATTTGAATTATATTTTTTTGGTTAAATTCTTGTTTGGGGCACCCTTTTGGGGGAGACGGCTGGGAGAGGGGCGGACCCCACAGCCGGCATCTCGTCCGGACGCCCCCATAGCGCTCGTTCGGGCGGCGATCCGGACAGCCTATGGGGGGCGCGACTAGAGATGCCCTTACAATTAGAGCAACTCCAGCCGCCCCCCGAGAGCCCCCCAGGACCACTTTTTTTTATGCCGGCGGGCGATTTTACTCCCAGTCGCCCCCCCCCCCCAGGGTCTCGTTTTTCGCCAGATTTGTCCCAAAAGTTATCTGGCGTTCCCAGCCTGAACCCACCGCGCTAGGTTCGGCCTGGGGGCGCCGGTATAAGGGAAAATCCACGCGGGCCAGTCCTGTCGGCGAGAAAACACTGATTCCCGCCGGGTTTTTTTCGGCTCCCTCCATTTCCTCCTCCATATCCCGCACCTCCCGCCATTTATCGCCGCGCGCACCAGAAACCACTTCCAATGGCGCCGAAAAAATTCAACACCCCACGAGCCACCGGCGAAGAACCACCGGCGGCGAAGAGGACGGGGGCGGCCGCCGGGAGGGGGAGGGGGAGGGGGCGGCCGGCGGGCGTGAGCAACACCGAGTGGTTGGAGGAAGTCGAGCGAAGGAAGACGATCACCACCGACCACAAGGGAAGGGGCGAGAGGAAGAAGGCCAAGGAATCGCAGGAGGCGAAGGAGGCACGACGGGTGGTGTCGGACCTGGCGGCGGCCTGATGTCAAATACATGCTTCTATTCTTGTAGACTTGTTGGGCCTCCAAGCGCAGAGGTTTGTAGGACAGCAGCAATTTTCCCTTAAGTGAGTAACCCAAGGTTTATCGAATCCACGGGAGGTAGAGGTCAAAGATATCCCTCTCAAGCAACCCTGCAATTAAGATACAAGAAGTCTCTTGTGTCCCCAACACACCTAATACAAGTATCAGTTCACATTTGTATGGGTGCACTAGTTCGACGAAGAGATGGTAAAATGCAAGTGATATGGATGGTAAAAGGTGATTTTGTAATTCTGTAATAAAAATGGCAGCAAGCAAACAAGTGACAAAAGTGACTAAAAACGGTGTATCAATGCTTGGAAACAAGGCCTAGGCTTCATACTTTCACTAGTGACTACTCTCAACATCATTAACATAATTAAACACATGATAGTTCCCACAAAAATACATGTGTGGTAGACGTTACTCGGAGATCATTCTTTTGTGGATCAAATAGGATGAGAATTGCGTAGGGCTACGAAAAGCACACCATAAAGTTCGTATCTCACATCTATGGACACTTCATGCTGTCACTATCCGCATCCAGAGATAGTACTAACAAACACCACAACCTATTTCTTGAATAGTCTCTTTCTTCAATAGCACAAGCATCAAGAAACCTCATCATCTACTCAATCCAACAAATAAAGAACAAACTCATGATGAAGATCCTTCCAATCTATTATCCATAGAGTCACACACGGCACCCATCCTGTCACCGAGGTACCATGATCACAACGGTGGCTCCGGAAATTGTACTAAATAAGACCACTTGAGCAACATCATATCCATTACACATAGGGAAACATCATGTATTCAACTACACTAACAAAGCTCATGATCACAACGAAGATCACATCATGGGAGAGAGAGATGACCACATAGCTAATTGTATAAGCCTCAGCCCCGGTGAGGGACTACTCCCTCCTCATCGCGGGAAGCAGCGGTGTTGATGGAGATGGTCCCAGCGGTCGATCCCCGTCCCGGCAGGGTGCCGGAACAGGACCTTCTGAACCCCCGAAACTTGTCGGCGATGGCAGCGGAGCTCTGTTGCGTATTTGGGAAAATCCTTCGTGGGTTAGGGTTTTTGCATCGGATGTGATTTTATAGGCGTCGGAGGCTGCCGAGGGGTGCCCCACAGGGCAGGGGCGGGTCCCACCCGCGGGTGGGTTGTAACAGCCCCAGTTTGGTACCCTAAAATATGGGCCAATTTTTCACTTTTTGCTTTGCATTGCATCATGGCATACATATTTAAATTGCTATTTTTAAATAAAGCAACACCTGGAAATTAAAACAAAGGAAGCAAAACCCTTCCTCAAATTTCCAAACTAAATGCATTGCCCAAAATGGCCAAACCAAATTATTCTTGAATTTCCAAATTGTCCCGGAAGTTCCAAGAATATATTTTATAAATATTTGTCAAAGGCAATTTCTTGCCAATCAAAGAAATAAATTTGAGACTTCAAAATTGGTTCAAATCAAATTCTAAATTTAAAACCAAGTAAACTTTCCAAAAATTCAAAATAAAATTATGGGGAGCTTCATTAATATATTATGAGCCTCCATAAATATTTTTATAATTTATTGAAATGTATAAGTGCTCCAAATAAATACATTTTGCAAATTATCGAAAATGACCTTAATCAAACTCTATTAACAAAAGTGGTGCAAAACATTTTAAATTGCAACTCCAAATTTTGTGGAGCTCCTTCATGTTATGAGAAGACTACATGATTATTTTCAGAATTTTATAAATTGTCTAAGTGCCCTATTTAAATGCCTCAAGCAACTGGAGTTATTTAAGCTGGAAATAGAAAATGTTGTCAGGGGGTTAAGCGCAAAGTGTCGTCTCTTTCCTCTGTAGCGACCGAGCACGCACGCGAGCTCGACCCGACGACGCCGTCCCCGCCACACCGTTCACTGGAGCCATGCCGCCATGTTTCCCCGACCGCTGGTGGATAGAAACGACGCCCTCGCACCTACCCTCTCTCTCTCCCCCCGTTCCCCTCCACCTGCTCCCTTTTCCTCCCCCTCCTTGAGCTCGCCTTGCCGCCGCGCTCGTTCGCGTGCCTGCCGACGCATCGCCGCCGCTACACGCCACCCCGGACGAATCTGAGTGCGCCACCCTTTTCCCCGCATCGCCCTCTCCGACCCCACCTTCCCGGAGCTTCCGAGGAGGCTCGGTGTCGAGCAAATCGTGCGCTCCTTCGCCGTCGGATGCCGCCGCTCGCCGCGCTCTTCCCCGGCTAAATACGGCCGTCGTAGTCGCCCCCGTCCGCTCCGACCACGCCACAGAGCTCCAGGGTGAGCACCGCGTCCTCTCGAACCTCCTCCCTCTTCCCTTTCCCCTCACCCTCGTCTCGCCGCAGCCCCACACCGCCGCGGTCGCCGTCACGCGCCGTGCCGGTCGTGGCTTCCCGATGTGGCCGCTGACCCGGCCTGGCATTGGTCTGGGCCGGCCTGAGGCCGGAGCCTTCGGGCTGGTGCCCGGCCGTTTGCCCAGCCTAGGCCGGCCACAAGGCTGGCCTCTTCGGGTTGCCCCCCGGCCTTGAGCCCGGCCTGGCCGGCTCGGAGGCTGGCCTGTCTGGCCCTTTTAGCTTTTTCCTTTTTGAATTAAAAAGCAAATTTAAATATTTGATATCTATTTGAATAATGCTTCAAATTTGGTAAATTAAATATCAAATTGTTTAGAAAAAGAAAACCTATCAGTTGGTAATATTTTCATGTTCTCTTGAGTAAAATATTTTCCCTTTAATTAGGAACCCCTAAAATGGTATAAATTACCTAATCCGGAAAAATTCATAACTCGAGAAATATTTAACCAAAATTTATGAATAAAATATCAAAGTGATCCTCATGTAAAATGCTATCAAACCATGCTAATATCACATCATGATCACAAATATTTCTTTGATGTTATTCTTTAATTGATTAAAAGAATTAAATTCGAATAATTATTTAATTCACTATTTAATCTTGGATAATTGGAAATTCACAAATGAGGTACCAAAATGGTCGGAAGAACAAACCCTATCCATTCATGTCATATTCATGCATATTTAAACCACTTGAGTAATTTAACAAATGTATAAATAATGTGGTCACTAAGACAAATATGGGGTTGTTTCCAAATAATTGCACTAATTATTTGGCTCACCATTTAATTTTGCTTTTTAAATTATATGGTGATATCTATGCATAAACTTGTCATGTCATCATGTGATTGTGCATTGTACCTTGACTTCGTGTGATTTATTTGTTCCTTTGTTATTATTTTGGGTATCGATAGATTCCGGATTCGAGGGTCCCTCTACCTACCCCGACGAGCCGTACTACACGCCCCGGCAGCAAGGCAAGAGATAACCTAACCTTCTTGGCATCTAGCATCCAATTGCTTTATAAACTTATTTTATCCACCATAATATTGCATGCGATTCCAATGTCAATTTTGGTTAATACTAGAGTATCCTATGAACGCATGTTTTCCCCGAGCCAATACATGTATCCCTACCTATGAACCATAGGGTTGATGTGTTGGCCTGAGAACAAGATATCATTGCTGTTATTTATATGCTTAGCTATGCTTAGCCATGCTTAGTCAAATGCTAGTTATGTCCGTTGTTTAATTCCATAATTGTTGATGTTGATGGAATGATGCGGGCATGGTGGTTAATGGTGATGCTTAATTGCTAAGAAGGCTTGGATGAGTTGCCATCGGGGATGGTGTTTTGTCTCATTCTTGCCCCTAGGTGCGACTTCTTTACCTCTTGAACCAAGACGATCGTGCTTCCAATGGTGGGGACATATGGAATCCCCTTTAACTAAATAACTTGTGCGGGCGTATCCAAGGGTCCTCTAGTTCGATTTTCCATTTGCGTGTGAGTGGAAAAGAAAATGTTGCGGAGGATTTGTGTTTAGGACGTAGCGATGGGGGAAGGGGCTGAAATAGGCTGGCTAAACTTGCCCTATCGCCACAGATGACTCTTGGATAGTCTCACGCGAGGTAAAGGTTTAACCGCGCCCACTCGCCGGCCTTCCCCGGAAGAGGGCCAATCAGGTGAGCCGGACGGTACCGGTGGGTAAATTAGTACACCCCTGCAGGGTAAATCTTTTCGAAAAGCCGTGTCCGCGGTTATGGACGACTTGGGAATAGACGATAAGATCATAGAGAACCTTAACTTAATTGATATGGCAACTAAAGGTTGCATAATCAACGTGTGATAAAGGTTCATTTCCTCGAGGGTGATTCGAGGGGGTGCCTTTGGTGGAGATGAGAGATGTTTTGGCTACAAGTTGGTTCGACGAGAACCAAAGATGAAAAGTTTACTCTCTTATCCCCTTTCGAAAAATATTGAGTAGACAATGCCATTTGAGTCACTTATACTTTTATAAATGAAAACTAGCTTTATGCAAAATAGCTACATTACAGCTTTAGAGCCTCCGTCAGCATTGGGCCTATATCGCCCTACTAAACTTGCGAGTACGTCGTACTCAGTCTCTCTTTGCTGCCTATTAATTTGTTTCAGAGGAGGACGACACCGAGCACACATGTGGGTTCTTCGTGGACGTCGACGAGTAGTTCGGGGTTCCCAGGTGGCAGCTTGGGACCGTGGAACAAGCTGGCTTGGGTTATGCTTATTTGTAGGCCTCTTAGGCCATATTTGCATCTTGTTGTACTAGACAACACTACTTTGCTTCCGCATGTTGTATTGATGGTCTGTGACCCTTTTGTGAGTAATATTTGTATCTTTCTCATATATGAGTTGCTATATGAATCTTTGTGTCGTAGAGTCTGTGATGTGCCAGTTGTTCCACAAGTCTTCTGAGCTTATGGTAAGATCGAAGTGTTGTGTGCCGATGATCCATTCCGAGCACACCTGTCAAAGGTTTTGGCCTGAGATTGGTAAACCCAGTAACCTTCGATTGCGTAGCATGACCGGTTGCACAAAGCTTCATTGTATAGTTCTGGGGGTCGGGGCGCTACATGGGCCCTAGGCCGCGGCAGGGGGCCGCCCCTGGCCTGTGTGGGTCCCCTGGAGTCGCCCTACTGGCTCCCTTCCTCATTTCTTCAATAAAAAATCTCCGTAAATTTTCGTCCAATTCCAAGAATATTTCCAGAAGTAACTTTCTGCAACAAAAACATGACAAAAATAGGGAACTAGCACTGGGCATCTTGTCAATAGGTTAGTCCGACAAAATGCATAAAAATGATGTAATATGATAGTAAAAACATGTGACAACATCACAAAACTAGCATGGATCAATCAAAAATTATAGATACGTTTGACACGTATCAGCATCCCCAAGCTTAACTCCTACTCGTCCTCGAGTAGGTAAGTGATAACAAAATAATTTTTGATGAGACATGCAACCAACACAATCGTGATCAAGATAGTAATGTAAAGCATAGGATGTGAATGAAGTGATACAAAACAATTGTCCATAGTTGATAGCAGGAAAGCAATGAATAACCAAGTTGAATCATTCAAGCAAAACCTTTCATAAATAGTATGTTAAAGACATGAAAGCAATGTGATCCACATATTTGATTAATCCAAAAAGGTAATAGTTCCATGAAAAAAGTGTTTGAGAATCAAAAAAAAGATGTAAGTTTTAGCAAAAAGATTCAATTTCCAATGGTAAAGTCAATATAAAGTTTCATGTTTAATCTGATAATGCAATATGATCAATGATACCCAGGGTCAATGCTAGATGTTTGCTTTGGTGGAGATAGAAGGAAGAGGAAAACTGACTCAACATTAAAAGTAAAAGAAAGGCCCTTCGCAGTGGGAAGCAGGGATTAGTCATGTGCTAGAGCTTTTTATTTTTATTAAATAGAAGTAAAACAATTTTGAGACATGCATGCTTTCGTCAACGACTTCACAACAGAGAAGCTATCTAGTCCCCCATAACAAGCCAGGCTTTTAGACTTGTGAGAGCAGCTGGTTTTTAGAGGAGCGAGTACGCTCCTCTTTCTCCTTGGTTTCACCACTGTCCAATGTTTTTTAGCTGATTTCTCAGATTTTCATTGCGCGGAGGAGAATGGTGAGTTATATTTATATTTTTCTTAAGCTGCTCTCAGGTTGATTCAAGTGAAGACGTAATCCATCGACACCGGGTGAAAGGGGGGAAATGACCTTGCTCATCACGAGTTATATCTAGCTCTCTACTGCTCCCTCATGAGCTTAAAAACAGAGGCACAAAAAGGAGTATTTTGAATTTTTAAAGATAGCACATGACAAATTTACTTGGAATGGCAGGAAATACCATGCATAGGTAGATATGGTGGACTCAGCTGGCAAGATAGTTTGGCTTTGGGATTTGGATGCACGAGTGAACCATACACTCAGTACGAATTTTTGGGCTTAGCAAAGAAGGTATTTGAAGCAAACATCTAAAATTAACCGGTAACATAGTAGCATAAGACATTTATCAATCATAACCATAAAAGCTCCACACCGTCTCCAATGTTGACCAAACAATTCTTTTGATGGAAAGATTAGCTTAAAGAATTAACAACTACGAAACACCACACAGTTTCAAGTTTTCAACAGTATTTCTTTACTAATCAATTCCACTCAAATAACCAGCAAGTTTAAGCATTCATCTTAATATCTCAAAACAATTGAGAAGCATCCATTATCCACACAATGATCTACAATACTATGTAGGCTTTCGTTTCATTCCAATATCATATGCATAGAATTTCACCGTTCTAACACATTAACCAAGCAACCATAGCAACTCTCTAACAAATATAAGTGAAGAACAAGAGATTTTAACATCAAAAACTAGCAGCTCTAAACAAGATAAAAGCTAAAAGCGAGAGCTTACTAGCAAACAAACAGTAGCTAAGAATACTCAACAAGATATAAACGAAGCGCAGGAGTATTCAAATGAAAAAGCGGAGCATGTCTCTCTCCCACACAAACAAAGCAAGGATCCAACAAGCATATGACCAGCAAACAAACAAACAAAACTGAAAGTAAAAAGATGCTCCAAGCATAGCACACAATATGTAAAGTGATAAAAACTTAGTTCAACGAAGACGACCTCATGATAGTTGATGAAGAAGAGGGAATGCCTTGGGCATCCCCAAGCTTAGACGCTCGATGGTTCCTGATATTCAGAGGGGGTGCCATAGGGGCATCCCCAAGCTTGAGCTTTGATCCATCTTCAATTTCTTCATTATCCTCTCCTTTGGAACTTAAAAACTCCCTTCACACAAAACTTCTCATAAACTGATTAGAGGGTTAGTGCTCATAAATTAAAATGCACATGTGTTCAACTCAAGACAAATTGCAAACAACTTTATTGGGCATTATGTAACATCCCAAAAATAATCCCCTTTTAATTTCTTTGTTTGTGAATTTAATTTGTTGCATAATCATGGCATCATCTTTGTTTGTTGCATTTTTGTGGTTTTATAAAATTTTCAAATTAATTAATAGAGTTTGACATTTTATGTGATTATCACATGTGACACTCTTATTTATTTTTTTGAAAACCAAACTATTAAAAACCAAAATTATTTTGGACAAACAAATTTAAAATGTTATTTGAAATTTGCAAAATAACAAAATATTTTGAGGAAAAATGAAACCCTAACCTTTTATAATTTTTCCCTCTCTTTCTTCTTCTCTACTTCTAATTCTGTTAAAAAAATGCAAAAACAGAAAAAAAAAAACCAGACTAGGCCGAAGCCCAGCTTCTCTCTCTTCCTCTCCTATCTTTCCCTCGCGCACCAGCCCATCAAAGGCCCGGCCCAGCCTGGCCTTTCACCTTTTTCCTCCTCCTCCTCCTCACCCCCCTTCACGCGTACATCGCCGACGCCACTCTTCCATCGCCACCGGCTTCACCTATCCCGCATCTCACCTCCACCCACTTCCCTCTATAAAGCACCAGCATCAGAAGCGCCCTTCCCCAGTCCTAGCTTCCCCCTTCACCTTTCCCCATTGCCGCCACCATCTCCTTTTCTTCCTCCCTGTTTTCTTCCATCCGAGCCACAGCAAAACCCAGCCGGAGGAGGTCGACGCCATGGAGCTCGCGTAGGAGTAGAGGAGCACGTCGACGAGGAACACACTCTAGAACAGGAGCGGAAGCCGATCGACTACACGCGTGAGCGGAGCCGGAGCCGCCCGAGATCATCTTCTTCGTCTACGTCCGTCCCTGAGGAGGAGCCCGTCTACCCCGGGACCTGCACGCCACCGTTGCCGACCCCTGCGCCGATCTGCTTCCTCCGACGACCCCGGTGAGCCTCACGCCACCGGGCAACTTCCTCCTCCTCTCCCCTTTGCTCTGGGATGCTTGTCTTCGTGCGGCTCCACCGAGGCCAACGCCATGGCCGAGCTCGGTCTGCTCCTGCACCCGCACCTTTGCACAGCACACATGCACGCACGAGCACACGCACTCACGCCTCACGGACAAGCACCCACACACATGCGGCACCTCGCACCGCACGCGCACGAGCGTTGTCCCGGCGCCGCCAGCCCTTGGTCGTCGCCGGCTGCACCTGTCCGTCGCCGCCGATCCTCTGTTATCTGAACCTTGGGTTCAGTCAAATTCAGTTAACACTCGCAGATCCAGTACTTAGGCCGCCGAGCACCTCTTCTAGACAACGATCCGCAGCTAGCCCAGTGGTTCTGAGCTCGAGCCCCGGCCGGCCGAATAAACCCACCTTTTTTCCCCTTTGGCCAACCACTGACAAGTGGGCCCCTGGGTCCCGCATGTCATCCTCTGGTGTACGTCTAGCCCCGGTGACAAAAGCGTCCCAGATCCAGATCCAGATCTGGGCAATGTGCAAATAGCCCCCTGTTTTTGAAAAATCTTTGCAAACTAGTCCCTGGTTTTATGCTTCTGTCCTGTTTTTGCAATATTTAAATACCACATGTTTCTTTGTCAAAAATTACAATAAAAATATGTTTTGAACTCATGAAATTGTAATCTGTTCAAATATAATTTTTGTTTAATTTTTGGAATTAATTTAAATGGATAAAATAATTAAAACTTTTGCTAATTAATTAATTTTGCAAAATTCATAACTATTGAACCACACCTCCAAAAATTATGAATTTTATATCAAATTAAAGCTAAAATTGCAATCTGTTCAATTCTAATTTTGCATGCATAAAATAATTAATTTAACTTTCGGGTAAATTGGAAATTCAATTAATTAAATTAATTAAATGCCCTAATTGCCATATTTGTTTATTAAATTGCTAAACCCTAATTTAAAATGCCTAATTAAAATGTATAACACTTAAATTGCCACATATTTAATTTTGTCATGTCATCATGCTTGATTGAATGCATTTGTATTGATTTGCCTTTTGTTATGTTTTGGGGTTACCGTAGACGACGACGTTGCTGAGTACCCCGACACCTCCAAGGATCTTGCCCAGTACCAGGCTACTGAGCTAGCAGGCAAGCAGCCCCTCCCCAACTTTCTCATGTGATGCCTATTCTTGTCTTGCATGCTTTAGGACTTCCGTTCTGTTGTGTCTTACGATTCCTAATAGAATTGCATAGCCTGTTAGAAGTCCAGTTATTCCTGATATGCCTGCCTATATCCTATGCTTGTTTTCCAGTTACTATCTACTAGCATGCTTAGGATTTGATTGTGGTCTATCATATGTTTATCTGGTATATCTTAATAATTGAAGACTTGCTATGTGGGAATCACCTTATTATATTAAAGATAAGGCACCGGCGGAAGGCCAATTATGGTGATTTGTTCTGCCAGTGTCGCCTAGGAAAAAACCGTTCTTTTCCGCTTATCCAAGAATGAGCGCCCTACCCACACGTGGGAAGACTTATGGAACCCCCCACAACTCAGTACCGGATCTGCTATATTGGTTAGGGAGCCACAAAGTAGTTCGGGTGTTTACCATTTGGAGCATACGCACGATGCATGTTGAAGATGAGAGGTTACAACTATGGGGGGCGCATATAGGTTTGCGGCACGTGGCGTTTACCGCATTTTGACGGAGGAGCAATCGTATGAGTGTTTCCTCCCGAGACCGTCCTCGCAACGTTTGGGCCCGCAAAGGAGTTTCGGCCGGGCTCCCCACGTGGATCAGTCTCAGATAGGTGGCTCTCTATCCAATGTAGTAGTGAAGGGGAAGGTCGTGTTGAGATACCTTTTGCCTTTGTGGCGTGTGGTTGATCGAACGTGTATGGTTACATTTGGGCACCCCTGCAGGGTTAAATCTTTTCGAAAAGCCGAGTCCGCGGTTATGGACGACTTGGGTAATGTGCTGGCTAAAAAGATCATAGACATCACCGTATATCTTAATTAGCTAAATTGACTAGTAAATAGCCATATTTAAATAATAACCTGCTAAAACTTGATCAACGTGTGAGTGTCCGGACTTCTTCCTCGTGGGATATGATATGATGGAGTTGTCTCAGGACGGGTATTGTTTGGTGAGTAGTTTAGCCCAGTAGCGCAAGCGCTCTCTTCCCTTATTCTAATCAGACGCAAGTTGTAGCGTGTCTTCTGTAGTTGTTAGGTGCTGCTGCTGCAAGTCCACATACAGCCTTTTCAACCCCAATGCATGTGCATCGTAATTCGTTTACTCTTGTGCATAAGACTTGCTGAGTACCCCCGTACTCATACCATCGGGTGTCCGGTGCCCGTGTTTTCACCGATGCAGGAGCGACAGCAGAGTTCGACGATCCAGATGGTGGCTACTACGTAGAGTTCGATGCCGACTACGACGAGTAGATCGAGATCCTAGGCGGCAGCCTGAGACACCTTGGGCGGGTCCCCTCTTTTATTTTCCGGCCTTTGGCCTTTGATGTAGTCTGTACTCAGACGAGTGAATGCTTCCGCTGTATTCGGGACGTATGATCCCCTGTGATGTAATAAAAGTATTTGAAACTATGTTTATTTATCCTTTTGTGTCGTACTTGTTCTTGTAATGATTTCCAAATTGTGGTTCCACTTGTGAAACGTGGTTTTCGCTAAGTGAGGCTTACACATTAGCTCTTGTTTACTAAGCCTCAGTGTGGCACTCCTTTTCTAGAGTATCACATTTGACGATAGGAAAAGAGACGAATACAAATAAAAGCAGAATCTGTCAAAAACTGAGGCACAAAAAGGAGTATCTAGCTCTCTACTGCTCCCTCATGAGCTTAAAAACAGAGGCACAAAAAGGAGTATTTTGAATTTTTAAAGATAGCACATGACAAATTTACTTGGAATGGCAGGAAATACCATGCATAGGTAGATATGGTGGACTCAGCTGGCAAGATAGTTTGGCTTTGGGATTTGGATGCACGAGTGAACCATACACTCAGTACGAATTTTTGGGCTTAGCAAAGAAGGTATTTGAAGCAAACATCTAAAATTAACCGGTAACATAGTAGCATAAGACATTTATCAATCATAACCATAAAAGCTCCACACCGTCTCCAATGTTGACCAAACAATTCTTTTGATGGAAAGATTAGCTTAAAGAATTAACAACTACGAAACACCACACAGTTTCAAGTTTTCAACAGTATTTCTTTACTAATCAATTCCACTCAAATAACCAGCAAGTTTAAGCATTCATCTTAATATCTCAAAACAATTGAGAAGCATCCATTATCCACACAATGATCTACAATACTATGTAGGCTTTCGTTTCATTCCAATATCATATGCATAGAATTTCACCGTTCTAACACATTAACCAAGCAACCATAGCAACTCTCTAACAAATATAAGTGAAGAACAAGAGATTTTAACATCAAAAACTAGCAGCTCTAAACAAGATAAAAGCTAAAAGCGAGAGCTTACTAGCAAACAAACAGTAGCTAAGAATACTCAACAAGATATAAACGAAGCGCAGGAGTATTCAAATGAAAAAGCGGAGCATGTCTCTCTCCCACACAAACAAAGCAAGGATCCAACAAGCATATGACCAGCAAACAAACAAACAAAACTGAAAGTAAAAAGATGCTCCAAGCATAGCACACAATATGTAAAGTGATAAAAACTTAGTTCAACGAAGACGACCTCATGATAGTTGATGAAGAAGAGGGAATGCCTTGGGCATCCCCAAGCTTAGACGCTCGATGGTTCCTGATATTCAGAGGGGGTGCCATAGGGGCATCCCCAAGCTTGAGCTTTGATCCATCTTCAATTTCTTCATTATCCTCTCCTTTGGAACTTAAAAACTCCCTTCACACAAAACTTCTCATAAACTGATTAGAGGGTTAGTGCTCATAAATTAAAATGCACATGTGTTCAACTCAAGACAAATTGCAAACAACTTTATTGGGCATTATGTAACATCCCAAAAATAATCCCCTTTTAATTTCTTTGTTTGTGAATTTAATTTGTTGCATAATCATGGCATCATCTTTGTTTGTTGCATTTTTGTGGTTTTATAAAATTTTCAAATTAATTAATAGAGTTTGACATTTTATGTGATTATCACATGTGACACTCTTATTTATTTTTTTGAAAACCAAACTATTAAAAACCAAAATTATTTTGGACAAACAAATTTAAAATGTTATTTGAAATTTGCAAAATAACAAAATATTTTGAGGAAAAATGAAACCCTAACCTTTTATAATTTTTCCCTCTCTTTCTTCTTCTCTACTTCTAATTCTGTTAAAAAAATGCAAAAACAGAAAAAAAAAAAACCAGACTAGGCCGAAGCCCAGCTTCTCTCTCTTCCTCTCCTATCTTTCCCTCGCGCACCAGCCCATCAAAGGCCCGGCCCAGCCTGGCCTTTCACCTTTTTCCTCCTCCTCCTCCTCACCCCCCTTCACGCGTACATCGCCGACGCCACTCTTCCATCGCCACCGGCTTCACCTATCCCGCATCTCACCTCCACCCACTTCCCTCTATAAAGCACCAGCATCAGAAGCACCCTTTCCCAGTCCTAGCTTCCCCCTTCACCTTTCCCCATTGCCGCCACCATCTCCTTTTCTTCCTCCCTATTTTCTTCCATCCGAGCCACAGCAAAACCCAGCCGGAGGAGGTCGACGCCATGGAGCTCGCGTAGGAGTAGAGGAGCACGTCGACGAGGAACACACTCTAGAACAGGAGCGGAAGCCGATCGACTACACGCGTGAGCGGAGCCGGAGCCGCCCGAGATCGTCTTCTTCGTCTACGTCCGTCCCTGAGGAGGAGCCCGTCTACCCCGGGACCTGCACGCCACCGTTGCCGACCCCTGCGCCGATCTGCTTCCTCCGACGACCCCGGTGAGCCTCACGCCACCGGGCAACTTCCTCCTCCTCTCCCCTTTGCTCTGGGATGCTTGTCTTCGTGCGGCTCCACCGAGGCCAACGCCATGGCCGAGCTCGGTCTGCTCCTGCACCCGCACCTTTGCACAGCACACATGCACGCACGAGCACACGCACTCACGCCTCACGGACAAGCACCCACACACATGCGGCACCTCGCACCGCACGCGCACGAGCGTTGTCCCGGCGCCGCCAGCCCTTGGTCGTCGCCGGCTGCACCTGTCCGTCGCCGCCGATCCTCTGTTATCTGAACCTTGGGTTCAGTCAAATTCAGTTAACACTCGCAGATCCAGTACTTAGGCCGCCGAGCACCTCTTCTAGACAACGATCCGCAGCTAGCCCAGTGGTTCTGAGCTCGAGCCCCGGCCGGCCGAATAAACCCACCTTTTTTCCCCTTTGGCCAACCACTGACAAGTGGGCCCCTGGGTCCCGCATGTCATCCTCTGGTGTACGTCTAGCCCCGGTGACAAAAGCGTCCCAGATCCAGATCCAGATCTGGGCAATGTGCAAATAGCCCCCTGTTTTTGAAAAATCTTTGCAAACTAGTCCCTGGTTTTATGCTTCTGTCCTGTTTTTGCAATATTTAAATACCACATGTTTCTTTGTCAAAAATTACAATAAAAATATGTTTTGAACTCATGAAATTGTAATCTGTTCAAATATATTTTTTGTTTAATTTTTGGAATTAATTTAAATGGATAAAATAATTAAAACTTTTGCTAATTAATTAATTTTGCAAAATTCATAACTATTGAACCACACCTCCAAAAATTATGAATTTTATATCAAATTAAAGCTAAAATTGCAATCTGTTCAATTCTAATTTTGCATGCATAAAATAATTAATTTAACTTTCGGGTAAATTGGAAATTCAATTAATTAAATTAATTAAATGCCCTAATTGCCATATTTGTTTATTAAATTGCTAAACCCTAATTTAAAATGCCTAATTAAAATGTATAACACTTAAATTGCCACATATTTAATTTTGTCATGTCATCATGCTTGATTGAATGCATTTGTATTGATTTGCCTTTTGTTATGTTTTGGGGTTACCGTAGACGACGACGTTGCTGAGTACCCCGACACCTCCAAGGATCTTGCCCAGTACCAGGCTACTGAGCTAGCAGGCAAGCAGCCCCTCCCCAACTTTCTCATGTGATGCCTATTCTTGTCTTGCATGCTTTAGGACTTCCGTTCTGTTGTGTCTTACGATTCCTAATATAATTGCATAGCCTGTTAGAAGTCCAGTTATTCCTGATATGCCTGCCTATATCCTATGCTTGTATTCCAGTTACTATCTACTAGCATGCTTAGGATTTGATTGTGGTCTATCATATGTTTATCTGGTATATCTTAATAATTGAAGACTTGCTATGTGGGAATCACCTTATTATATTAAAGATAAGGCACCGGCGGAAGGCCAATTATGGTGATTTGTTCTGCCAGTGTCGCCTAGGAAAAAACCGTTCTTTTCCGCTTATCCAAGAATGAGCGCCCTACCCACACGTGGGAAGACTTATGGAACCCCCCACAACTCAGTACCGGATCTGCTATATTGGTTAGGGAGCCACAAAGTAGTTCGGGTGTTTACCATTTGGAGCATACGCACGATGCATGTTGAAGATGAGAGGTTACAACTATGGGGGGCGCATATAGGTTTGCGGCACGTGGCGTTTACCGCATGTTGACGGAGGAGCAATCGTATGAGTGTTTCCTCCCGAGACCGTCCTCGCAACGTTTGGGCCCGCAAAGGAGTTTCGGCCGGGCTCCCCACGTGGATCAGTCTCAGATAGGTGGCTCTCTATCCAATGTAGTAGTGAAGGGGAAGGTCGTGTTGAGATACCTTTTGCCTTTGTGGCGTGTGGTTGATCGAACGTGTATGGTTACATTTGGGCACCCCTGCAGGGTTAAATCTTTTCGAAAAGCCGAGTCCGCGGTTATGGACGACTTGGGTAATGTGCTGGCTAAAAAGATCATAGACATCACCGTATATCTTAATTAGCTAAATTGACTAGTAAATAGCCATATTTAAATAATAACCTGCTAAAACTTGATCAACGTGTGAGTGTCCGGACTTCTTCCTCGTGGGATATGATATGATGGAGTTGTCTCAGGACGGGTATTGTTTGGTGAGTAGTTTAGCCCAGTAGCGCAAGCGCTCTCTTCCCTTATTCTAATCCGACGCAAGTTGTAGCGTGTCTTCTGTAGTTGTTAGGTGCTGCTGCTGCAAGTCCACATACAGCCTTTTCAACCCCAATGCATGTGCATCGTAATTCGTTTACTCTTGTGCGTAAGACTTGCTGAGTACCCCCGTACTCATACCATCGGGTGTCCGGTGCCCGTGTTTTCACCGATGCAGGAGCGACAGCAGAGTTCGACGATCCAGATGGTGGCTACTACGTAGAGTTCGATGCCGACTACGACGAGTAGATCGAGATCCTAGGCGGCAGCCTGAGACACCTTGGGCGGGTCCCCTCTTTTATTTTCCGGCCTTTGGCCTTTGATGTAGTCTGTACTCAGACGACTGAATGCTTCCGCTGTATTCGGGACGTATGATCCCCTGTGATGTAATAAAAGTATTTGAAACTATGTTTATTTATCCTTTTGTGTCGTACTTATTCTTGTAATGATTTCCAAATTGTGGTTCCACTTGTGAAACGTGGTTTTCGCTAAGTGGGGCTTACAAATTGGTATCAGAGCATGGACCGCCTTTAGGAGCCTTTTTCTACTGGTCGTAGTTGAGTCTAGAAATTATTTTAGTAGCTATTAAGGAAAAATTAAACGCGAGAGTAGGAACTCTGTTCTCTTTATTTCTTTCCCCATCCACGCTCTCTTTTTCTGGTAAGGAAGTGAAACGAATTTCTCTCTCCTTTCCTAAAATTTTCAAATTTAGGTTTTCACGTGTTCGGGGTTTTCTGTAGTACCTTAGGTTGGACCTATGCTTATGGTGAAAAGAAAAGTTGCTTCGATCACTTCGCATTTGTGTTGAACCTTTCTTGCATATACAATTCCACTACCGTCCACACACTTATTAGTTTTATGCTAATTCGTGTTCCTTTTGAACCGGTGCATAGTCAACTTTTGTCCTTGCTGTCCACCTCTTTACTCCAAAAGTCGACCCTCTCCAAGTCAATCAAGTTGTTCCTATGGTCGGCAACTTTCCTGATGTTTTTCCGGAGGAGCTCCCGGGTATGCCACCTGACAGAGCTGTCGAATTTTTCATCGACCTTTGAACCAGGCTTTTGCAAGCAATCTCATGATCTTGGACACGAAAATCATCTTCGATCCGAATATCCCGACCTTTTCTTTTCTTTTTGGAATCTCGGGGCGCGATTCCTTCGAGAGGTGGCGAGTTGTAACATCCCAAAAATAATCCCCTTTTAATTTCTTTGTTTGTGAATTTAATTTGTTGCATAATCATTGCATCATCATTGTTTGTTGCATTTTTGTGGTTTTATAAAATTTTCAAATTAATTAATAGAGTTTGACATTTTATGTGATTATCACATGTGACACTCTTATTTATTTTTTTGAAAACCAAACTATTAAAAACCAAAATTATTTTGGACAAACAAATTTAAAATGTTATTTGAAATTTGCAAAATAACAAAATATTTTGAGGAAAAATGAAACCCTAACCTTTTATAATTTTTCCCTCTCTTTCTTCTTCTCTACTTCTAATTCTGTTAAAAAAATGCAAAAACAGAAAAAAAACAGACTAGGCCGAAGCCTAGCTTCTCTCTCTTCCTCTCCTACCTTTCCCTCGCGCACCAGCCCATCAAAGGCCTGGCCCAGCCTGGTGATGTCTACACACGCTTCTATTCTTGTAGACAGTGTTGGGCCTCCAAGAGCAGAGGTTTGTAGAACAGCAGCAAGTTTCCCTTAAGTGAATCACCCAAGGTTTATCGAACTCAGGGAGGTAGAGGTCAAAGGTATCCCTCTCAAGCAACCCTGCAATCACAATACAAAAAGTCTTTTGTGTACCCAACACACCCAATACACTTGTCAGATGTATAGGTGCACTAGTTCGGCGAAGAGATAGTGAAATACAAGTAATATGGATGATTATAAGTAGTAATTGCAATCTGAAATAAAAATGGCAGCAAGCAAACATGTAGAAGAACTTGTTGTAAACGGTGTTTCAATGCTTAGAAACAAGGCCTAGGGATCATACTTTCACCAATGGTCACTCTCAACAATGCAATCATAATTGAATATAAATATAAGCACTTCAATATACTACTCCGAAGTATTCTCCGGATGGATAACGAACACTAATTCATTGTGTAGGAATGCAAAAGCACGCCTCAAACATATATTCCCAAGTACTAATGAATACCCTACACTGGACCATGAGCATTCATAGGAGGTACTAACACACCACAATTTCATAGAGACATCCAACTCAAATAATAAATCAGTGAACAAGTATCTTGTGAAATATAGCCTAAAGACCCACACGGTGCACACACTGTCACCTTTACACACGTGGGACAAGGAGTCTCCAAAGATCACATAAATAAAGCCCACTTGAGTAACATAACAACATCTAGATTGCAAAGCTCATGATCACATATAGATCACATCATGGGAGAGAGAGATGAACCACATAGCTACCGGTACGGCCCTCAGCCCCGAGGGAGAACTACTCCCTCCTCATCATGGGAGTCAGCAACGACGATGAAGATGCTGGTGGAGTCGATGGAGATGGCTCCGGGGGCACTTCCCCGTCCCGGTAGGGTGCCGGAACAGAGACTTCTGTCCCCCGAAACTTGTCGGCGATGGCGGCGGCGGCTCGGGTGTTTCTGTCGAATATGGCGTATCCCCTTAGGGTTGTCGCGTCAGGGGCAATATATAGGCGAAAGGGCAGCGTCGGAGGGCTCCCGTGGCCCCACACCACCTGGTGGCGCGGCAGGCATGGGTCCCGCGCCACCCTATGGTGTGGCCGGCCCACGGCCCTCCAGGTCCTCTCCTTCGGGCTCCGTGTAGTCCATTGAATTATAAGACTGCTGCTTTTTGTCCCGTCCAATTCCGAGAATATTTCCTTAAGTACTTTTCTGAAACGGGGAAACAGCAGAAAACAGGAACTGGCACTGTGGCATCTTGTTAATAGATTAGTTCCAGAAAATGCATAAAAATGCTATAAGATGTAAACAAAACATGTAGCAAATGGTATGAAAACAAGTATGGATTAAGAAATTATAGATATATTGGAGACGTATCAGCATCCCCAAGCTTAGTTCTACTCGTCCTCGAGTAGGTAAAACGATAACAAATAATTTCTTAGGAGACATGCTAACTCACAATCTAGATCAACATAGCAATGCAAAGCACATGATGTGAATAAGGTGATCCAAAACAATTGTCTATAGTTGACATTAAGCAAACAATGATTAACAAATGCTAGCTAAAAGAAGCTAGAACTTTTCATGAATCAGCGTGTTGGAGACAAGGAACCATACATAAGGTTTAGAAAGAAGAATAGTAAATTGTGTCTCCAATGTAAAATGTCAATCAATCTTCAAAGCATCAAATTCAGTTAATAATAGAAATAGCCAAGCTCAAGTCAAGTGTCCTTAATCCATCCACTTAACTTATCAACTGTTATGTAGTCCACTCAACTAATACAAGCAAGAAGAAGGCTTGGCACCATGAGGTTATGGCAAAGAGAATAATAATGGGGGTTTGGAAGGCCAAAAAGAAAGGCTCAAACAGTGGAAGAGGTAACCACAAGACAAGAGGAAGTCCCGTAGTAGACACTGAATGAGGAGTAGTGATTGCCATGCAACGGATGCACATAGAGCTATATGAATGGAAGCTCTCCAATGGAACTAGTGGGGGTGCATCCAACTTGCTTGCTCATGAAGACCTAGAGCTCACTTGAGGAGGCTCATCGTTGGAATATACAAGCCAAGTTCTATAACGTTTGGTCCCCACATAGTTATACTAATGAAGCATGAAAACTCACTACAATGATGTAGGTGCTACTAGCACAAGTGTGGAATAAAAGGATAGTAGTGTTGCCCCCTCTCTCATTTTATATTCTTTTTTCTTTTTCTCTTTTTTTTGCTTTTTGCTTTTTGAGGCCTTTGTGGCTCTTTTATATTTTTCTCTCATTGGTCTCTTTTGGACTCTTTTGATTGGCCACTTTGGACTCTTTTCAATATGCTCACAGGTAGAGGCAACACTCTATTTTACAAGATGATCATCACACTTTTTGGTGTACTCAAAACTCAAAGACTAATACATGGTGTATGGTGGATATGCAAGACCGAGCGTAGTGTGGAAAAGATGTAACATATGTGGAAAACCACGCATCACACTAACTCAAATGGTCAAGCAATACTATGGTAATGAAGTAAAATGACATAAGTCATGTAATGTAAATGATGGATGTTGCATGGCAATGTATCTCGGAACAGCTATGGAAATGCTGTGATAGGTAGATATGGTGGCTGTTTTGAGGAAGATAGTTGGCTTATGTGTAGGAGAACAAGATGAAGATCTCCCACGGGGTTGGATGTACTTGTGAAGTATGCACCAATCTCAATGTGAAAAAGGGCAATGCAAAGTACCGAAGAGGCTAGCAAAATATGGAGGTGGAAGTGCCAAAAACCAAAAACTCACATAGCATGTCGTATATTGCAAACAACTAACAGTATCAAAGTCTCACAAATGGTTAGAGACACCCCGAGAGGGATCGTGGCGGTGACACAAGTGCCCCGTTGGCTTCCCCGACCGTTGCAGTAACTATACCATTAGAAACTTCTTTTCAACTAAGAGGAAATCACGACACTAAAGCACTATTGACTTAAGTTGTTTTTAGTTCAGAAAAGTACGGCTCCACGCTCTACTAACACATCTTCACTAATCAGCTCTTAACAACATTAACCAACATATTTTAACCATTAGTTATTTTAATACCTCAAAACAATTGAAGAGGAGCAAGTTATCTACACAATGGTCTACAAGACTATGCAGCTTTTCTCTATTTCATACCACTATCACAAGCATAGCATTTTTCAATCTAACACATCAACCAAGCAACTAAAACAACTCTCTAACAAATAAGAGTGAAACACAAGAGAGCTTAACACAAAGAACTAGCAGCTCTAAACAAGATAACATGCTAAAAGCGAGAGCTTACTAGAAAACAAACAGTAGCTAAGAATACTCAACAAATATAAGCGAAGCACAAGAGTATTCATATGAAAAAGCGGAGCGTGTCTCTCTCCCACACAAGAATGCTAGGATCCAACTTATTAAGCAAACTAAAACACACACTCAAAATAAAAACAGACGCTCCAAGCAAAATACATAAGATGTAGTGGAATAAAAATATAGTATCACTAGAGATGACCTGATAGTTTTGTCGATGAAGAAGGGGATGCCTTGGGCATCCCCAAGCTTAGATGCTTGAGTCTTCTTGAATTTGCTGGGGATGACCCACCGGGGCATCCCCAAGATTAGGCTTTTCACTCTTCTTGATCTCATCATATCGTCCCTTTTGCTTACTTGAAAACTTCCACCACATCAAACTCAAAGTAATTCTCATTAGAGGGTTAGTGCATAAACCACAAATTCACAAGTTATACTGTGACACAATCATATCTTAATGCATTATAACATTAGCTACAGCCACTGATTCTCAAAGAATCAAAAAGATCCAAATAAACATCGCAAAAGAAGCAATGCACAATAAAAGGCAGAATCTGTCAAAATCTGAACAGTCTGTAAAGACGAATTTTTTCGAGGCACTAGAGTTGCTCAAATCGAAAATCACTGAACTATAAAAAGTTTCATACATATATTAAGATTCAGCACACAAAATCTCAAAGCATTTCGTCGCTTCTGGAATAAATGACGAATTTAACGGTGACAGACAGAAATCTGTTTCCTGTGCAGAAATCCAAATATAGCAAAAACTTTCTACTAGAGACCTTACTTGGCACAACATTGCAAAAAAATAAAGATACAAAGAAGTTGCTACAGAAGTAAACAAACTTCTTGACCCAATAAAAGCAAAGATACTGAAAATAAAATGATGGGTTGTCTCCCATAAGCGCTTTTCTTTAAAGCCTTTTAGCTAGGCTTACTTACCTGTTATCAAATGGTTGGAGTGAGGTGGCTTGGCTTCCCCAAGCTTAAATTCTTGCACTTACTTGATATATGTAGGGTGAGCTTAGGGGTAGCATCCCCAAGCTTGAATGGTTGTCCCTCTTGATCTTTGTTTGTCTCCCTCAACTCTTCCACTTGAAAGTTCTCTTCACACACAACTCATAAAACTTGATTAGAGGGGTTAGTGTCTGCATAAGTTAAATCCTCATAAGTACAGCAAAGACATATCATGAATGGATTCTAAACATTAGCTACTGTTACTTATGGTTTTGCATTGCTCTTTAATCAAAAGAACCACACAAAACACAAGTAATGAGAGTAATGCAAAATAAAGACAGAATCTGTCTAAAACTGAACAGCCCATAAAGAGTGAATTGTTTGAGGCACTTACCTTGCTCAAATCAGAAAACGTGGAACTAATGAATTGTGTGTTAATACCTGAAGATTGCTGTCACAAAGTTTCAGCACAAAATTCCCTTCCTTTGATTTTAAACATTTTTCTCAGTGAAGCTTAGGAATCTGTTTTCTAGACAGCAATGATAGTTTTAATGATGCTCACATAGGAATAAGAATGAAATACAAAGGTGAGCATCAAGAGAAGAATATGAAGCACATTTAAGTCTAACTCACTTCCTATGCATCGGAATCTTGTAAGTAAATAAATTTATGAAACATAAATTGACTAGCATAGGAAGATAAAGCAAGTGGTACTTCAAAAATTTCAACATATAGAGGTGAAACTTAATATTATTGAGATGCATATATCCATGTTTCCCTCTCTCATAATAACTTTCAGTAGCATCATTGATAAATTCTACAATATAACCATCACATGTAAAATTCTTATCATGAGCCATATGCATAAAATTATTACTCCCCTCATAAGCATAGTCATTCTTATTAATTGTAGTGGAAGCAAATTCAACAAAATAGCTATCATTATTATTCTCATCACCATAATCATCAAATATAGGAGGCATATTGAAATCATAATTAATTTTCTCCTCAATAGTAGGTGGACTGAAAATATCATATTCATCATTGTAATCATCATATATGGGAGGCATTATATCATCAAAGTAAATTTTCTCCTCAAAGCTTGGGGGACTAAAAAGATCATTTTCATAAAAACTAGCTTCCCCAAGCTTAAACTTTTCCATAGCATTAGCAATAATGGTGTTCAAAGAATTCATACTAATAACATTACTACCACTATTATGCAAACAAACTTCCATAGGTTTTTTAATTTTCTCCTCAAAAGCATCATGTCCTAATTCAATATAAAGTTCATAAAGATCTCTAATTTTGTTGTTGTTTTCCATTAAGCCTAACTAGTGAAATTAAAAACAAGAAACAAAAAGATATAATTGCAGAATCTAAAGGGAATAACTTTGAGCACTCACACGGCGTCAGAAAATAGCTTCGTTGCCGGATAGCTTCTTTGCTGGAGTGTGAGTGCCGCTTACCTTACCTCCCCAGCAACGGCGCCAGAAAATAGCTTGATGTCTACACACGCTTCTATTCTTGTAGACAGTGTTGGGCCTCCAAGAGCAGAGGTTTGTAGAACAGCAGCAAGTTTCCCTTAAGTGAATCACCCAAGGTTTATCGAACTCAGGGAGGTAGAGGTCAAAGGTATCCCTCTCAAGCAACCCTGCAATCACAATACAAAAAGTCTCTTGTGTCCCCAACACACCCAATACACTTGTCAGATGTATAGGTGCACTAGTTCGGCGAAGAGATAGTGAAATACAAGTAATATGGATGATTATAAGTAGTAATTGCAATCTGAAATAAAAATGGCAGCAAGCAAACATGTAGCAGAACTTGTTTTAAACGGTGTTTCAATGCTTAGAAACAAGGCCTAGGGATCATACTTTCACCAGTGGTCACTCTCAACAATGCAATCATAATTGAATATAAATATAAGCACTTCAATATACTACTCCGAAGTATTCTCCGGATGGATAACGAACACTAATTCATTGTGTAGGAATGCAAAAGCACGACTCAAACATATATTCCCAAGTACTAATGAATACCCCACACTGGACCATCAGCATTCATAGGAGGTACTAACACACCACAATTTCATAGAGACATCCAACTCAAATAATAAATCAGTGAACAAGTATCTTGTGAAATATAGCCTAAAGACCCACACGGTGCACACACACTGTCACCTTTACACACGTGGGACAAGGAGTCTCCAGAGATCACATAAATAAAGCCCACTTGAGTAACATAACAACATCTAGATTGCAAAGCTCATGATCACATATAGATCACATCATGGGAGAGAGAGATGAACCACATAGCTACCGGTACGGCCCTCAGCCCCGAGGGAGAACTACTCCCTCCTCATCATGGGAGTCAGCAACGGCGATGAAGATGGTGGTGGAGTCGATGGAGATGGCTCCGGGGGCACTTCCCCGTCCCGGCAGGGTGCCGGAACAGAGACTTCTGTCCCCCGAAACTTGTCGGCGATGGCGGCGGCGGCTCGGGTGTTTCTGTCGAATATGGCGTATCCCCTTAGGGTTGTCACGTCAGTGGCAATATATAGGCGAAAGGGCGGCATCAGAGGGCTCCCGTGGGCCCCACACCACCTGGTGGCGCGGTAGGCATGGGTCCCGCGCCACCCTATGGTGTGGCCGGCCCACGGCCCTCCAGGTCCTCTCCTTCGGGCTCCGTGTAGTCCATTGAATTATAAGACTGCTGCTTTTTGTCCCGTCCAATTCCGAGAATATTTCCTTAAGTACTTTTCTGAAACGGGAAAACAGCAGAAAACAGGAACTGGCACTGTGGCATCTTCTTAATAGGTTAGTTCCAGAAAATGCATAAAAATGCTATAAGATGTAAACAAAACATGTAGCAAATGATATGAAAACAAGCATGGATCATAAGAAATTATAGATACGTTGGAGACGTATCACCTGGCCTTTCACCTTTTTCCTCCTCCTCCTCACCCCCCTTCACGCGTACGTCGCCGACGCCACTCTTCCGTCGCCACCGGCTTCACCTGTCCCGCATCTCACCTCCACCCACTTCCCTCTATAAAGCACCAGCATCAGAAGCGCCCTTCCCCAGTCCTAGCTTCCCCCTTCACCTTTCCCCATCGCCGCCACCATCTCCTTTTCTTCCTCCCTGTTTTCTTCCATCCGAGCCACACCAAAACCCAGCCGGAGGAGGTCGACGCCATGGAGCTCGCGTAGGAGTAGAGGAGCACGTCGACGAGGAACACACGCTGGAACAGGAGCGGAAGCCGATCGACTACACGCGCGAGCGGAGCCGGAGCCGCCCGAGATCATCTTCTTCGTCTACGTCCGTCCCTAAGGAGGAGCCCGTCTACCCCGGGACCTGCACGCCACCGTCGCCGACCCCTGCGCCGATCTGCTTCCTCCGACGACCCCGGTGAGCCTCACGCCGCCGGGCAACTTCCTCCTCCTCTCCCCTTTGCTCTGGGATGCTCGCCTTCGTGCGGCTCCACCGAGGCCAACGCCATGGCCGAGCTCGGTCTGCTCCTGCACCCGCACCTTTGCACAGCACACATGCACGCACGAGCACACGCACTCACGCCTCACGGACAAGCACCCACACACATGAGGCACCTTGCACCGCACGCGCACGAGCGTTGTCCCGGCGCCGCCAGCCCTTGGTCGTCGCCGGCTGCACCTGTCCGTCGCCGCCGATCCTCTGTTGTCTGAACCTTGGGTTCAGTCAAATTAAGTTAACACTCGCAGATCCAGTACTTAGGCCGCTGAGCACCTCTTCTAGACAACGATCCACAGCTAGCCCAGTGGTTCTGTTCCCTTGACGCTGGAATCGATCCTGAGCTCGAGCCCCGGCCGGCCGAATAAACCCACCTTTTTTCCCCTTTGGCCAGCCACTGACAAGTGGGCCCCTGGGTCCCGCATGTCATCCTCTGGTGTACATCTAGCCCCGGTGACAAAAGCGTCCCAGATCCAGATCCAGATCTGGGCAATGTGCAAATAGCCCCCTGTTTTTGAAAAATCTTTGCAAACTAGTCCCTGGTTTTATGCTTGTGTCCTTTTTTTTTTAATATTTAAATACCACATGTTTATTTGTCAAAAATTACAATAAAAATATGTTTTGAACTCATGAAATTGTAATTTGTTCAAATATAATTTTTGTTTAATTTTTGGAATTAATTTAAATGGATAAAATAATTAAAACTTTTGCTAATTAATTAATTTTGCAAAATTCATAACTTTTGAACCACACCTCCAAAAATTATGAATTTTATATCAAATTAAAGCTAAAATTGCAATCTGTTCAATTCTAATTTTGCATGCATAAAATAATTAATTTAACTTTCGGGTAAATTGGAAATTCAATTAATTGAATTAATTAAATGCCCTAATTGCCATATTTGTTTATTAAATTGCTAAACCCTAATTTAAAATGTATAACACTTAAATTGCCGCATATTTAATTTTGTCATGTCATCATGCTTGATTGAATGTATTTGTATTGATTTGCCTTTTGTTATGTTTTGGGGTTATTGTAGACGACGTTGCTGAGTACCCCGACACCTCCAAGGATCTTGCCAAGTACCAGGCTACTGAGCCAGCAGGCAAGCAGCCCCTCCCCAACTTTCTCATGTGATGCCTATTCTTGTCTTGCATGCTTTAGGACTTCCGTTCTGTTGTGTCTTACGATTCCTAATAGAATTGCATAGTCTGTTAGAAGTCCAGTTATTCCTGATATGCCTGCCTATATCCTATGCTTGTTTTCCAGTTACTATCTACTAGCATGCTTAGGATTTGATTGTGGTCTATCACATGTTTATCTGGTATATCTTAATAATTGAAGACTTGCTATGTGGGAATCACCTTATTATATTAAAGATAAGGCACCGGCGGAAGGCCAATTATGGTGATTTGTTCTGCCAGTGTCGCCTAGGAAAAAACCGTTCTTTTCCGCTTATCCAAGAATGAGCGCCCTACCCACACGTGGGAAGACTTATGGAACCCCCCGCAACTCAGTACCGGATCTGCTATATTGGTTAGGGAGCCACAAAGTAGTTCGGGTGTTTACCATTTGGAGCATACGCACGATGCATGTTGAAGATGAGAGGTTACAACTATGGGGGGCGCATATAGGTTTGCGGCACGTGGCGTTTACCGCATGTTGACGGAGGAGCAATCGTATGAGTGTTTCCTCCCGAGACCGTCCTCGCAACGTTTGGGCCCGCAAAGGAGTTTCGGCCGGGCTCCCCACATGGATCAGTCTCAGATAGGTGGCTCTCTATCCAATGTAGTAGTGAAGGGGAAGGTCGTGTTGAGATACCTTTTGCCTTTGTGGCGTGTGGTTGATCGAACGTGTATGGTTACATTTGGGCACCCCTGCAGGGTTAAATCTTTTCGAAAAGCCGAGTCCGCGGTTATGGACGACTTGGGTAATGTGCTGGCTAAAAAGATCATAGACATCACCGTATATCTTAATTAGCTAAATTGACTAGTAAATAGCCATATTTAAATAATAACCTGCTAAAACTTGATCAACGTGTGAGTGTCCGGACTTCTTCCTCGTGGGATATGATATGATGGAGTTGTCTCAGGACGGGTATTGTTTGGTGAGTAGTTTAGCCCAGTAGCGCAAGCGCTCTCTTCCCTTATTCTAATCAGACGCAAGTTGTAGCGTGTCTTCTGTAGTTGTTAGGTGCTGCTGCTGCAAGTCCACATACAGCCTTTTCAACCCCAATGCATGTGCATCGTAATTCGTTTACTCTTGTGCGTAAGACTTGCTGAGTACCCCCGTACTCATACCATCGGGTGTCCGGTGCCCGTGTTTTCACCGATGCAGGAGCGACAGCAGAGTTCGACGATCCAGATGGTGGCTACTACGTAGAGTTCGATGCCGACTACGACGAGTAGATCGAGATCCTAGGCGGCAGCCTGAGACACCTTGGGCGGGTCCCCTCTTTTATTTTCCGGCCTTTGGCCTTTGATGTAGTCTGTACTCAGACGAGTGAATGCTTCCGCTGTATTCGGGACGTATGATCCCCTGTGATGTAATAAAAGTATTTGAAACTATGTTTATTTATCCTTTTGTGTCGTACTTGTTCTTGTAATGATTTCCAAATTGTGGTTCCACTTGTGAAACGTGGTTTTCGCTAAGTGAGGCTTACACATTAGCTCTTGTTTACTAAGCCTCAGTGTGGCACTCCTTTTCTAGAGTATCACATTTGACGATAGGAAAAGAGACGAATACAAATAAAAGCAGAATCTGTCAAAAACTGAACAGTCTGTAAAGATCTAATTGTTCGAGGCACTTCTGTAGCTCAAATAAGAAAAGTCAAAACTAACGAAAGATAGCTAAAAGTATCAGGCTTGCTGTCTAAAAATTTCAGAAAAAGAAAAATTCAGGGATTTTCTAGATTTTCGAACAGTGAAGGACAGAAATCTGTTTCTGGACAGCAAAACAATACCTCACACTTTCAATGCATTAGAGGCTAAACTTGGCGTAAAAAACTAAAAGAAAAAGATACAATGAAGTTTCTACAGAGGCAACAACTCCATGACTCAAGAAAAACAAAAATCAAACTGAAAGTAAAAGACGGGTTGCCTCCCAACAAGCGCTTTTCTTTAACGCCTTTTAGCTAGGCGCAATAATTTTAATAATGCTCTCGTAAGAATAAGAATTGAAACACAAAAGAGAGCATCAAGAAGCAAATATCAAACACATTTAAGTCTAACTCTCTTCCTATGCATAGGCATCTTGTAAGAAAATAAATCATTGGAGCATAAAGCATTAAACATAGGAAGGTAAAGCGAGTGCAACATTAAAACCTTCAACGTAAAGAGGGGAAACATCATAAGATGAAAATTTATATAACCACGCTTCCCTCTCTCATAATAACTTTCATTAGAATCATAAGAAAACTCAATAACATAATCATCACATAAAGTATTTTTCTCATGATTCACATGCATAAAAGTATTATTATTACTCTCCACATAAGTAAAATCTTTATTATTAGTAGCATTGAGAGTAGGACTATCATATAGAACTTGGACATGATAGACTAATTGTGTATTAGAAAGATGATGTTCAATAGGAGAGTAATAATTATGACGAGTCTCGTAGGGATGATTAAAATCATTCTTTATGGCATAGTTATCATCACAATAATCATCAAAAATTGGAGGCATAATATCATCATAAGCAAGGGGATAGTCATCTTTCCAAGCATATATTTTTGTAAACAAATCATCATGACTTTCAATACCAAAAGGATTTTCAAACCCATCATCCCCAAGCTTGGGGTTTTCCACATTATGATTAGAAGAAACATGAATATTCCCAATAGTATAACAATTATCAATATCATCATTTTCAAAATTGGTGCCAAAAAGATTTTCAAGATCATAAGTAGTATTATTTTCCCAATCATGATCATCACAATAAGTAACAGGCATAACATAATCTTCTTCAATAGTGCCTATAGACTTAACATCAAGATAATAATGAATACAATTATGTGGATCATTTTCAATAATTTTTTATTCATGCTCATTAGGAACAACCATGATGGGATAAATATGCTTAGGGGATGATACCGTTTCCTCTTTATTTTTACTCCTCCCTCTCTTCTTCTTCTTCTTCACCACCTTAGGAGGGAGTGGTTGGAAAGGGAGATTCTCCACATAATCTGATTCATTATTAGAAAAGACAGGAGAAACTTGGGAGAATCTCTCCCTTTCATTATTGGCAACATAAGAAACATATGTCCTTTTATACTTTGGTGAAGTGATATTCTTTCTAATTTTTGCAATGTAAGCATTGTCACGGCAATTCACAACACAATAATGATAAGCTCCCTTGAGAATGCTATTTTTCCCAAAAGTACTACTATCTAACCAAGAAGTTTTTTCTGATAACTCTTCACACCCCAAAAATAATTTAAGTTCATCATAAAGACTAGAGGTGATCATGTTATCACAAAACTGGCTAATAATTCTATCATTAAAGTACGAGCATTGAAAATTAAAATGACCTTCTTCATTGCAAAGTTCAGACATAAAAGGATAGAGGTCATTTAATTCTCTAGCAAATTTATATAAATCCTTAAGCCATTTGCTAGTTCTTTCATGCTTATGTCGCTTACAATATTTATCTTCTTCAACCTGAGTGCTTTCACAAGGTCTATGCACTCCACAAAAATTAACATGCTTATATGGAACATTATTTGTAGAGATTGGATCATGTCTATTGCAATCATCATTAACAATTTCATTTTGTTTGCGAATGTCTTTGAAAGGTTCATGATGCTTAGACCATTTCTCTTTAGGAATATTAATATGAGAAGCCAAAGATTTATAGATATCAACAACTATATGAGAGTCAAGTCCAAACTTAGCACTGAGCTTATTAAAACTATCAGTTTCAACAGAAGACTTAATACAATCATACTCATAATTTATACCTGACTCTTTATCTTTGTCGATCTCCCAATCTTCAATGTTGTGTTGAATCTTTTCAATAAGATCCCATTTAGCATCAATCTTCTTACTGGTAAAAGAACCATAGAAGAAGCATCAAGTATTTCCTTGTCATGACGAGATAGCCTTGCATAAAAATTGTTAACAATAATATCCTTGGAAAGATCATGGTTAGGACATTTAAGCATTAATGATTTCAATCTCCCCCAAGCTTGAGCAATGCTCTCTCCGTCATGTGGCCAAAAATTGTAGATATAATTTCTATCTCGATGATTTTCATGAAGAGGATAAAATTTAGAATAAAAGAGAGACATAAGCTCCTTGCAATCCAACAAGTGAGAATTGTCTATCAGCCTATACCACTCCAATGCTTTCTCCTTAAGTGATAAGGAAAATAATTTCCTCATGATTACCTCTCTTGGTACACCTGCAATCTCAAACAACCCACATAACTCTTTAATATAAAGCAGATGATAACTAGGATGTATAGCTCCATCTCCTGCATAGCAATTACTCATAACACGATCAATTATCCCCATCGGTATCTTGAAAGGAATACATTCAGTATGTGGAGTAACCTTATCCACCATGGGAGTGGTGGAGAGGTCACTCTCAAAAAGCAAATTCAAATAACAACGTTCCGTAAGCCAAACTAGTGAAATAAAAACAAGAAACAAAAAGATATAACTGCAGAATCTAAAGAAGATACCTTCAAGCGCTCACCTCCCCGGCAACGGCGCCAGAAAAGAGCTTAGTTGCCGGAGGATGTGAGTGTCGTTTACCTTACCTCCTTGGCAACGGCACCAGAAAAGAGCTTGATGTCTACTACACGCTTCTATTCTTATAGACTTGTTGGGCCTCCAAGCGCAGAGGTTTGTAGGACAGCGGCAATTTTCCCTTAAGTGAGTAACCCAAGGTTTATCGAATTCACGGGAGGTAGAGGTCAAAGATATCCCTGTCAAGCAACCCTGCAATTAAGATACAAGAAGTCTCTTGTGTCCCCAACACACCTAATACAATTGTCAGTTGTATGGGTGCACTAGTTCGGCGAAGAGATGGTAAAATGCAAGTGATATAGATGGTAAAAGGTGATTTTGTAATTCTGTAATAAAAGTGGCAGCAAGAAAACAAGTGACAAAAGTGACTAAAAACGGTGTATCAATGCTTGGAAACAAGGCCTAGACTTCATACTTTCACTAGTGACTACTCTCAACATCATTAACATAATTAAACACATGATAGTTCACACAAAAATACATGCGTGGTAGACGTTACTCGGAGATCATTTTTTGTGTGGATCAAATAGGATGAGAATTGCGTAGGGTTACGAAAAGCACACCTTAAAGTACGTATTACACATCTATGGACACTTCATGCTGTCACTATCCGCATCCAGAGATAGTAGTAACAAACACCACAACCTATTTCTTGAATAGTCTCTTTCTTCAATAACACAAGCATCAAGAAACCTCATGATCTATTCAATCCAACAAATAAAGAACAAACTCATGATGAAGATCCTTCCAATCTATTATTCATAGAGTCACACACGGCACCCATCCTGTCACCGAGGTACCATGATCACAACGGTGGCTCCGGAAATTGTACTAAATAACACCACTTGAGCAACATCATATCCATTACACATAGGGAAACATCATGTATTCAACTACACTAACAAAGCTCATGATCACAACGAAGATCACATCATGGGAGAGAGAGATAACCACATAGCTACTTGTATAAGCCTCAGCCCCGGTGAGGGACTCCCTCCTCATCACGGGAAGCAGCGGTGTTGATGGAGATGGCCCCGGCGGTCGATCCCCGTCCCGGCAGGGTGCCGGAACAGGACCTTCTGAACCCCCAAAACTTGTCGGCGATGGCGGCGGAGCTCTATTGCGTATTTGGGAAAATCCTTCGGGGGTTAGGGTTTTTGCGTCGGATGTGATTTTATAGGCGTCGGAGGCGGCCGAGTGGTGCCCCACAGGGCAGGGGCGGGTCCCACCCATGAGTGGGCCGTAGGCTGCGGCAAGGGGTCGCCCCTGGCCTGTGTGGGTCCCCTGGAGTCTCCCTTCTGGATCCCTTCCTCATTTCTTCAATAAAAAATCTCCGTAAATTTTCGTCCAATTCAGAGAATATTTCCAGAAGTAACTTTCTGCAACAAAAACATGACAAAAACAAGGAACTAGCACTGGGCATCTTGTCAATAGGTTAGTCCGACAAAATGCATAAAAATGATGTAATATGATAGTAAAAACATGTGACAACATCACAAAACTAGCATGGATCAATCAAAAATTATAGATACGTTTGACATGTATCACGTTCTCGGCAGGGTAACCGTGCTTCCTTGCGCCGTCGCCTCTGTTTGCGCCGTACGAGCTGTATTTGCCGCCCGATGCGTGGGGAACCCAAGGAAGCCAAGCCAGCGTGGCATCGCCCTCCGCCTTCTCACCGGCGTCACCGGCCACACCCCACTGGAGGGGCTCGCCCGACTACGGAGACGGTGACCCGCATGGTGGATTCAACCCCAACATCGCCTTCCTGTGTGTCCCTTCGGCATTCAGCGCCGGAACAAGCCTTCCATACGGGGGCTCGTCTACCTGCGCAAGCTCGCCGATCATGCACCACCGCGGCCCTCTGTTCCCCCCTTCGGTGAATCCGCTTGAGTCCAGCGGCAGCGCCCGCAACGTGTTCGGCCAAATGCCCGGTGATGACTCGCAGGAAGCCTTCATGGACGACATCATCGCGTCCGGTTCAGCGGCGATGACGTCATACCCACGGGGAGAGGATGAGGCTAAAGAGGAGTTCGCCGGGGATGAGTTCGGCGGGGAGGAGAAGTATACGGCAACTTCGACAAGGAAGAAGAAGAACAGCCTGTCACTACGGTCAAGGGGAAGAACAAGAAGAAGAAGGCCGCCGACAAAGCCGAACCTCGCCTCAAGTGGACCTCCAAAGAAGACGAATGCCTGGCCGAAAGATGGTGAGCATCGACCCGATTACCGGCGCGAATCAGAATTCGGACAGCTATTGGAAGAGGGTCAAGAGGACGTTCGACGAGCGCAAGCTTTGCGACCCCGAGTTCAAGACAATCTACATGGAGCGCGGCGAGAAAGTGATGGCGAACCATTGGGCGATCGTCCAGGCGGCCTGCAGCAAATGGCACGGGATCGTCGAGGAGGTCGAGCGTCGCCCGGAGAGCGGCCCCGACGTCGAGCGTCAGGTAACCCCGTTTTCGGTCGCCCATGGATTGTGCGCTTGTCTTCGGCTGACATATTTTTCTTTGTTGCACGCTGGCAGACGGTCCGGATGTTCGAGATGTACCGGCAGGACACCAAACACGCCGAATTCAAGTAACTCCATGTGTTCACCAGGATTGAGAAGTGCGAGAAGTGGGCGGAGGTTCGCCTGAACGTCGACAAGGGGAAAGAACCCTACAACCCCGACACGCCGGGAACGGCAGCCTCGGATGGACGCCAGGAAGGAAACAAGAAAGCGAAGTCGGCGAAGGCGAGTGCACGGGCGACAGAAAGGCTGCACACATCGATCCAGAAGTGCATCGCCGACGCCAAGACTCACGCCATCCAGAGGGAGGAGAAGTGCGAGGCGAGGTGGTCGCAGATGATGGAGAAACATGACGTAAAGATCGAGCTCCTCAAGACCAACGTCGCGGCCAAGAAGAGGAACACGGATCTGGCGTTCCTCATGAGCGCCGACCCAATGACGATGGACGACAAGGTCAAGGCGTGGTACCAGCGCCGACACCGACTCCGACTCCGACCCCGATGATGACCCCGACGCCGACTCCGCCAACGGAAAGCTCTACCACGAAATCGTCTCCGAGCTCCGTCGCAACGCCGGCATCATCATCGCCGAGCCCTGCACCACCATCGGCCGACCCCGTCGTGGTGCAAGTGGATGACGACGAGCCGGCTGTTTGAGTTCGACGGCCGATTTGTGGCCGCTTTTGATCGCCGAATTGTGTCTATTCGCCAAACTTGTGTTTTTTTTCGCCAAACTTTGCGGGTTGGATCACCGAACTTGATCGCCGATTTGTATCGGGAACATGTTGATTCAAACAAAAAACGTCTTTGGGGGGGGGGGGGACTGGGAACCGTGGCCTCTCCAAGGCTTGGGGAGCGCCGGCGGAAGGGCCAAAAGGCCATCGCCAGATACCCTGAGGGGTTCAACGGCTGGAGTTGCTCTTAGCCTCGTTAACCACGTTCCATGGTATCCCATCGCGCCGGACGCCATCTCGGAGCCGTTGACCCGGTTGAGCGAGCTGTGCACCATGCGTCTGCATCCGTGACATCGGCGTGAACTAGACATTGTGAGTGAGATGTGCACTTGCTTGCCGAAACGCACACATGGTAATCGAGACCTCGTGTTGTGCGTGAACTGGACAACTAATTAGACCGCGCTGTCGTTATATGCCAGCATGTCGCGTCGACGTAGGGCTCCTATCCGACTGGTTGGTGGATACGGACGAGAGAATTGCACAACACTCACGGAGGGATAGTTTGGTCCAAGAAAATATAAACTTAGGAAGATCCTAACGGAAACAACCAGGGTCAAATATATCTCTCTAGCGTGGCGTGGCGTGGCGGTACCAGTCCATCCAGCCGTCCTCTAGACGTCGCGCTCCGCTTCCGCCACCTTCCCAACGTTTCTAGAGTCATCTCCAGTTCTCCACCCTTCCACCGCCACCGATAGCCCCGCCGCCTACATAAGCCTCGCCGCTTTCGCGTCTCTCTCCCCATACCCCATCGCATCATCCATACGTACAGTCCACTCCAATCCAGAAATAGCTTCGATCGACTCACTCAGTCGATCAGTCGATCAACTCCAAACCAAGGATCGATGGCGCACATGCGCGTGGTGCACCGCGACGAGGAGGGGCACATGGTGAAGGAGAAGGTGCCGATCCCGGAGACGCGGCACGCGGACACGGCGAAGCACTTCGAGCGCAAGTTCGAGGAGCAGGGCCTGCACCGCCTCGAGCGCCACCCGGTCAACGGGCCCCGCAAGGGCATCGGCGCGCCGCCGCCCAAGTCGGGCCGCGGCGGGAAGTTTACCTGGGAGGGCCCCGACGGGATCGTCGACAGCGAGCTCGACCCTCTGCCCGCCGCCGTCGACCGCAACGACCCCAACTACGAGGAGGAGGGGGAGGTGGAGCTGGACGAGGTGGCGAAGGAGGCGCTGGTCGGGGAGGTGGAGGTGGCCAAGGTTGCCGAGGCCAGGGCCGGTGTCGCCAGGGTCGATGTCGCGCCGCCGCTCCTGCAAAACCAAGACCCGCAGTAGGACTTGCTAGGAGGAGCTGGCTGAGCGCCGTGTGAGCGTTTGTCGTGTGTGTGGTGTGATCTTGTCTTGCTTAATTACCATGTACTAATAAATCAATAATTGAGTGTAGAACAAGCTCTAATTAACCTCTGCCTTCCTGTTAACTTCAGTGGAAATGTTCGATTCTTCTTGGCTTAAACGTTCGAATCGGTAGTTCGTTCTCAGTAATGGACGATGTGCGCAACTGGTATAGACGGTATCACGGTCACCATGTTGCGTTGACACTTGACACCATAGCAGATTTTCTTCCGCCCTGCTCTTTTTCTTCTGTCAGAAGAATCGCTGGTTCTGTTGTGGACGAAGAAATCTCTTCCTCTGCCTGCAGGCCCAGAAGAGGGAAGTGATAGGATGATGGATCTAGGGGCCTGTTTCGACACGTTAAAAGTTGGCCCATTAAGTGTCGCTCGAAGGCTCTGGGCTTCGGCCATGCACAGCTGATTGGTGATTGGCGTCGTGGACTGCCTTTTTACCCAACGTTTCGGGTTCCCCTACCGGGGACCCCTTATACCTCGCTCGCGGCGAGTCGTACTCGTACCATCGACTCGCCCGCATTTCACCGGGCGTCCGCCATCCAAATGGGCCGGCCCATTTACTTTATTTCGTTTTCTTTCCTGGCAAAACCACGCGAGGCCACCATCTGGGCCGGACCATTTGGACCGGCCCATTTATTATTTTTTCTTTTTATTTCTTTAGTTGTTTGCTGTTTATTTCTTTTCTATTTTTAAATCTTATATTTTAAAAAAGTTTGAAATTTTCTAAAATAAAAGTAGTTTTTACAAATTAAAAATTAAAATTTGAACATTTTTAAATCTTAACATTTTCAAAAAAATAAAACGAAAAAAATAAAAAATTACTAGTGTACCAAAAAATCCGGTAAATAAAAATATTAGTGAACCAAAATGTCGGTGAACCAAAAATACTGGTGAATAAAACATAATAGTGAACTAAAATGTCGGTGAACCAAAACTAATAGTAAACCAAAAATACCGGTGAAACAAAAATAATAGTGAACCAAAAATGCCGGTGAATCAAAAATAATAGTGAACCCAAAAATAAAGTGAACCAAAAATAATAGTGAACCAAAAATACCGGTGAATCAAAAATAATAGTGAACCAAAAATAATAGTGAACCAAAAATGTCGGTGAACCAAAATAATAGTGAACCAAATATGTCGATGAACCGAAAATAATAGTGAACCAAAAATACTGGTGAACAAAAAATAATAGTGAACCAAAAATCGGGTCAACCGAAAATAATAGTGAACCAAAAAACCGCCGAACCGAAAATAATAATGAACAATAAAAAACTAAAATTGGGGTGAACCGAAAGTAACAGTGAACCGAAAGTAGATTTTCGAATAATGGTTCATATTGAAAATGAACATATTTGAGAATTATTCATTTTGAAAAATTGTTCATATTTCAAAATAATTCATATATGAAAAATGTTTATTTTCAAAAAAGTTCAGATTTTAAAAAATTGTTCATTTTTGAAAAATGGTATAGAATTGAAAAATAATCATTTTTGTAAAAGAAATAAAGAAGAAAAATGAAAACATGAAGAAGCAAAACAAAAATGAACGAGCGATCCTGTAGCGGGCCGCAGCCCATCTGCCCCATGCCCGACGAAGAAGAAAAAAGCAAAAAACAAAAAAGGAACGAGCGTTTACTAGGCCGCGGCCCATCTGCTCCGCGCGCGGGCGAGTCCGAGTTAGGACTCGCAACGGGTGAGATATAGCGCCTGCGCCCCTACCTATCGCTCTTAACGAGTAGTAACATTCGACTCGCCCGTGTATTTCTGTTCGACGCGAAGGCCCAATGTTACGCGAGCAACGTCCAAGCGTTTCCATCGCCTCTCTAGCTCGCTCTGCAGTTAGGAAAGAAGGAACAATTTGTTTTTTTTATCGGTTCTGCTGTCGGCGTCTTTTGCCGTACGAGAATTCCCGGAGCCATCTCTGCCGTCGGCTGCTCGCTCGCTTCAAGGTGCGTTGAAACTTTTTTCTACCTACAACGTAACATGATGACGTACGAATCTTCTGTAAGATTTATCTCTTAGTATACTATATTTCGAGAAAAAATATTCTATTTAAACTTTCAAATAAATGTTTGCACCACATTTCCCCCTGGTAAATTAATACAAAAGAGTATTGTACAAAAATACGCATGTAGGATAATAGTGAAACAAAAATACGGGCATGTAGGATAATAGTGAAACAAAAATACGGGTAAACAAAAAATAATAGTGAATCAAAAATACAGGCAAACCGAAAATAATAATGAGTCAAAACTAAACTAAAATTCGAATGAACCGAAAATAATAGTGAACCGAAAAAGGAACAGAAATGCCGGTGAACCGAAAATGTTAGTGAACCAAAAAGGAACCAAAATACATGTGAACTGAAAATAATAGTGAACCAAAAATTCGAGTGAAGCAAAACACGGGCGAAACGAAAATAATAATGAACTAAAAAAACTAAAATTTGAATGAACGAAAAATAATAATGAACCAAAAAGGAACCAAAATAAGGGTGAGGCAAAAATAATAGTGAACCAAATATTTGGGTGAACCGAAAATAATAGTGGACCAAAAAATTATAACGAACCAAAAAGAAACAAAATTTCAAATGAACAGAAAAATAACAGTGAAGCGAAAAGAAAAGGAACTAAAATGCCGGTGAACCGAAAATGATAGTGAATCGAAAAGGAAACAAAATACGGGTGAACCGAAAATAATAGTGAACCAAAAATTTGGGTGAACCAAAAGTACCGGCGAACCAAAAACAATAGTGAACCAAAAATACCGGTGAACAAATAAGTGAACAAAAATGTCAATGATCCTGAAAGGAACTAAAATTCGGGTGGACCCAAAATAATAGTGAACCAAAAATTTAGGTGAACCGAAATAATAGTGAACCAAAAATACCGGTGAACCAAAAATAATAGTGAAACTAAAATAGTAGTGAACCAAAAATATCGGTGAATCGAAAGGAACCAAAATTCGGGTGAACCAAAAAAAATAGTGAGCCAAAAATTTAGGTGAACCGAAAATAATAGTGAACCAAAAATACTGGTAAACCGAAATAATAGTGAATCAAAAATATCAACGAACCGAAAGAAATAATTAACCAAAAATGCGGGTGAATTGAAAATAATAGAGAACCAAATAGAAACCGAAATTAGGGTGAACGTAAAATAACAGTGAACCAAAAATATCGATAAACCGAAAATAATAATGAACCAAAAAATGTTTATTTTTTAAAACAGTACAAACTTTAAAAAACGGTTCAGTTTTGAGAAGACTTGATAGTGATAAAAAATATAATGAACCATAATTAATTCGCTAAATTAGGGTGAACCATAATAATAATAATAATTAACCATGCATCATATTCATATTTTTAGAAAATGAAATGTAAGAAAAAGAAAATAAAAATATACAATGGAAACTAAAAAAAAGGAAATGGAAGAAGGACCGAAAAAACTAAAAAAAGAAGAGAAATGGAAGAGACAGCGGAAAAAAGAATCGAACGGAACCAGGAACATAACGTCATAACAGCATAACAGAGATACCATGATTGCTTGTTGGGCCGGCCTGTAATGGACAACGTGTAGGCGAGTCGGTGATACACCTCGCAGTGAGCGAGAAATAGCGCCTGCGACGTTTCACCGGCCCCTCTCCCTGGACAAATCCCATTTGCTTGCTGCCTATGCATATCACCGGCAAATCCTATTTGCCGCGCACCTACACCATAGTTTTATTTGCCGCACCCGGTGAGCGGTAAATGGCTCCGCGTTTGCTCCCTCCATCTCTAGATCACACCCATTTATGGGCACACGGCTTCTGTTTCCGGTTTTTTTTCTTTTTTTCTTCCTATTTTCTTTCTTTTAGTTTTGTATATTTTTTCGTTTTTATTTTAGTTTTTCTTCCTTCTTTTTTTTTTTTTTGGTTCTGTTTCCTTATTTATTTTTGGTTTTTTGTGTTCAAAAAGTTGGTTTGTTTGTTCAAATAAGATAAATTTGATTTTTTCTGTTTAAATAATACAAATATTCTTTTCGAAAAGTCGTCCATATAATATAAATAGAACAAATAGTTTTTTGAAAACATCAAATAATATAAATATTCATATTCAGAAAATTGTTCAAATAACATAAATGTTTATTTTCATTTGAAAAGATAAATGTTTTTATTAGTTTTTTATATATGTGATTTTTTCAAAGATTTATTTTTTATTTTCACAAAAGGAAACATAGTTTTTTACAATAACAAGGAAAAAAAAGATAACTTGTATTAGCACGGCAAATAGGAGTGCCCTCCCACATAAAACGGGCCAGCCGAGTAGGTTTTTTCCCACCAGTTTTGAATTGTTGTTACTCCCTCCGATCCGATTTATGCGTCGTGGGAAAAATATTAAATATGTATAACTTATAGCTCAACTTCTCTTCTAACATTTTTTTTTGCGACACACAGTATAACACATGCGCTCACATACACGCGCATACACTCATTCCTATGAACGCACGCACGTATACTCTACCCCTATGAGTACCTCCGAGATACTGAGCTCAACTTACACTTAAATCGGATTAGAGGGAGTAGAAACTTCCGAGATATGTTCCTGTCGTGCATGCACAATAAACGGATAGATAACGCAACGGATCGCTGGTGGTGGGTGGGAGAGCGGAGCGTATGGCCTAGTGTGGACTAAAATCTGATCACTGATCGATGGTGCATGGCCCAGAAAGGACATATATCTCATGGAGATGGTGGTAGGTCAAACAGATATCTCTAATAAGCCGGATATTCAGTTCAGACAGGAACACGTACGTCAGATGCCAAGTGCAGGATGATTGTGATGCCATCTCCTCGAATCGCATGCGCGCTATATATTAGGGTGCGTGTGTGATGAGGACATGAATCCAGGAATTAGTGCGTGATATATATGCTACACTACACTAACATAGCCAGCTGAAAACGATAGGCCAAGTTCAGCACTTGCAGCAAAATAAAACGGATGGTATACAATAGTTCCTGGCATGGCATGCGAGTTATCCATCTCACAATCGTGTTGCTGATAGGTACTTTGGTGTGCATGACATGCTTGATTACGACACACTACAGATTCACTGTCTAATTTTGGTTGATTTGGTAATTAACATACTATTAGTTTCTATGGATACTCCAGATTGGATCTTGGACACGCGTAGGGAGGATGTAAAACGATCGTGCATGCATTATAAATAATGCATCGCGGTTGGATAAGGAAAACGGCGCCGCATGCTTGCACAAACACGCGTGTAGGGGCTATTCGCACGAGTAAATTGCACAAACACACAAATTTTTAGGGTCGCATATAGCAACAAAAAAGATTGACTATTGAGGAATTGTAATAAGAATACCTACTATTTAGTTCAGGTGTAAGAATACCAAGCTTCAATGGTGTTGCCCTTTGCATATTCAGAGACATTTGGCTACAGAGAAATAGGCATATCCCCGAGGACAAGAGCTCCTCGACTTGGGATGTGGTGGAGAACACATCTAGTGCTCTCACCTTATAAGGTGTTGTTGTGCTACCATTTAAAAAAATCAAATTTAAATGTTTCAAAAAATTCAATGAAAATTTGTGTGCATTCTCAAGTTATGTTTCTACGACTTCCAAAAAAAATCAGCTCCAAACATGGAGAAACAAAAAAGGACAAATCTGTCATGAATAGTGCCATTTTTTCCCTTTTCTCTTTTTGTGACACGAGTGACACTATTCATGCCAGATTTGCCTTTTTTTTTGTTTCTCAATTTTCATTTCAAAACCGGAGCTGAAACTTTTAGAAGTTGTAGAAACATAACTTGTGAATGCACATGCTTTTTCATAGATTTTTTGAAACATTTAAAATTGATTTTTTCAACGGGAGCACGTGGAGCACCAAAAGTGCCAGTAGAACTAGATATTTCCCCAAAGATGGGGGGAGCTACTTGGAGTATAGAGAATAATCTTGTAGAACGGTAGGGCAGTAGAGTGGAGTAGCATAGTCTCTATGCTCTGGTATGTGGATTCATCAGTCTGTCGTCAAGGGTGATGGACATACCTCTTTTTGTTTAACAAGGAGAGGCCTCGAAGGGCCTAGATATTGTTATTCATAAAAGCGGTGCAGGTACATCTTACATATAAGCCCTCAAGAAAGTAGGAAAATAGAAATAAGGCCACAGGAAAAGTAAAAAGGACCCTACAACAAATGTGGAAAGCACAACCAAGTCCTTGAGCACAACCATCTAGGCGGTGGACATACTTTTGTAGATCACTCTTTCAGTCGTCTTAATCATCGAACAGAGGGAGTAGCAGACATGTTAGCTCTCTTTCTTATCTTCTCAACCTCTACCAATTAAATTGAAGAAGATCAATGGGGATTGGGATGTTTTATTTGTGGAAACAGTAGAACTCTACTACGTATTTTCATTGAAATTCAAATGAAGCTATATATTGAGGCTGCAAAGACACCATATTTATTTTTTTGTTTTTTCTATACTTTAATAATTTAAATTCATACTTTAAAATTGTCCTGCTTGCATAGTTCGATCCCCTTAAAGATGTCGACATTCCGAGTCAGCCATTTCGCCCAAGAGCAAATGATAAGTATTTCCATAAAAACAAAATTATGAAAAAACATGGATTTTTTTGTGGAAAAAAACAAAATTATGACACATGGGTCCACTTACCGTAATTTTAAAAACATGGATGAATCTAAAATCGTACCTATGAAACAAAGAATCCATGTGAAAAGAATGTTTCAAGATTAGTGAATCGGAATGGTAGGCCGGGCAAATATGGTCTTGACTTCCAAGTCCATGGACTAGCTAGTGGCAATAACTAACTGGAGTGCCCACGAATAGAGTGCTGGTTATTTATCCGGCAGTGACATCTCACGATCGTGTTAGTGGTTGCTTGATTGCTTCCACGTAGTAGTATATACTTTGCTCTCCGGTGCATGCATTGTATTGTATGCTCACATAGTCACATACAAACTTTTGGGAACTCATGCTGATGCTCACGAATCACGAACGCATATAGATATATTATTTGCCATTTCGTGAAGAAGAACTTAGAGTTAGAGAGAGAGATTTTTTTTCTTTCTGGCTTTCTTACCACGTATGTCACGTGGTACGTAGAGAGATGCTGATTTGGTAAATAAGCTAACTTTACGGATATTCCCAAATCGGATCTTGTACGTACACGCGTGGAATATGAGCAGGGGAGTGACGAAGTTCTATTTTAGAGCATCTCCACGGGGTGTGTCTAAATTGTGTCCGACACACCTACATTAAAGACTCAATTGGAGGGTGCCGGACATTTGTCTGCCGCTTTTTTTTCCCGTCCCACACCGGCACTGCCTAAACGAATTCCCTAAACACAATTAAAAAAACAAAATCTGCGAAACGGTTCCAATTTCATTCAAATTTTGTTATATATTATAATATTTGAACGAAATTTAAATAAAAACAAAACCTAATCTACTTCGAGGCGACGGACCAGTCGAAGCTGTCGTCGAGGAGGATGAGGGTGGAGGAGGAATCGGCACGGGAGGTGGACGCGCCGTCGTGATGCGCCCGGGAGGTGGACGCGCCGGCAGCTCCGACGGAGGTGCAGCCCGAGGCCGCCATCGCCGAGCGCTCCACGGTCTCCAGGAAGCCGGGGGAGTCCCGCTCGATCTCGGTGGCCGACGCCACCAGAGTGAAGCTGAGGCCGGGGAACTCCCCGTCGTGCGCCTCGTCGTGTGCAGTGCGGGTGGCACCTCGAACCCCGCCGGAATCACCGGGTTCTTCACGTCCTCCGGCTCCTCCTTGACCTCCTCCTTCACCGGCGTGTCGTCACGCCGGCACAGGCGGAGGCTCCCTCGTGGTGGCAACCGGCGATGCTCGACATCGGGGATCATCACCCCACCGCCTTTGTTGCGCCCTCCTCCGCTGCTCCCGCCGCCACGAGAGCAGAGGGAGAAGAAGCCGCCGCGTCGCTGACACTTTGGTGGTGGCGAAGGTGGCGGCCGCGGGATCGGCATCAGCCGCAAGGGCATCGGGTTCCCCGTGGCGGCGGGCGGCCTCGATGGCAGAGGCTACCGTGTGGCGGTGCGCCCCGACCAGTCGTGGCGGCCCTCGGAGTTCCATCGTTGCGGCTTCGGCAGGTGCCGGGCGTACTCTAGCACCTCCTCCTCGCGCTCCTGCACGAGCCGCGCCCACCAGGCGTTGCGGTTCTAGACCGCATTCTCTGGGCGGTTGCGCTCCGCCTCCGTCATCCTGTCCCGCCGCTCGAGGACGGCGTAGCGGAAGGCCTCGTCGGTGTTGGGGAGCGGCGGCACGGCGAGGCCGCCCCAGCTGATGGACCAGTCCTTCAGGAGGCGGAAGTCACGAGGAGGCCGTACCGCTGGAAAAGCCTGCGCATCCCCGATCAGGAGGGTGCCCCCCCCCCCCCCCCCCCCCCCCCCCCGGTACAATCTGCCTGAGCTGCGTTCCATGACATGTGAGCTAGCTAGGCGAAGGTTGGATGGACCGTTCCACGAGATACGGCGGCGTGGCATGGGTCGCCGTTACGGGCGCGACGCGAGCACTGCACTGCAGTTGCCAGCCCAGCCAAGCCCTGACCCGTCGCCGCGCCGTCCCCGTCTGGAGTGCTGGCGCATGATGTATCACTGCAACTGCATGCTCAGCTGAGAACTACAGACACCGACGACCGGAGCCAGCTAGCCGTTGTTGACTCGCGTATGGATAAAACCCGGACGGACGCGATCCTAGCCATCTACTGTATCTATGTAGCCCCACCGCTGCTGCAGCAGCCGTCGATCGGTCGACAACGACACGATCGCACGCGGACATGATGCGCCTCGATCTCGCGTCACACGTACGCTGCGTGTCCCGCTACTATCGGACGCCGCATGCATGCGTCCATGCGTACAGAAACTAAGCATGGCTATTTCTTTATTTATTACGGGCCGGCGTCGACGGTATGGCGATCCGTATCTATCGTGTGGTACCGTACCGTAGGAGGAGTATCTCACAACTCATATATACTCTAGTAGGATTCTAACGCGTCAGTCTCCTCGGTAGTCAAGATCGTGTAGGGCATATAATAATAATTCTACTATTGTATATGTTATGAAAGAATCAAATGGCACGGTGCGTTCTGACAACCGGGAGCATATGGTCTCGTTATTTTTAAATTTTATTTTAAAAGTAAGTATTTGAGATGTCAAAAAAATCAAAAGAAAACTTCGCGGCATCCTATAAACTCACCAAGTCGTTTCACGATTTAACCATTCACTTTTCTTGTCTTTTTAGTTTTTACACAACCGAAGAAACATGTCGGTTTTGCGTGAAACTTGGCGTGTGCACACGACGTCGTCGAGATATTCACGCCAAATTTTCGTTAGCAATTTTTGACATTTAAAAATATTTTTTCCTGATGACAGGAGCATATGATCCCGGATATCCGTAAATTGGCAATATAGAAAGGTGAAGACGGAGGAAACTTAAAATGGAGCCCGAACTTCACATGGCCCTTTATTTTGAACTATTCAAAATCATATTTTTATGTGTAAAAAATAGATAAAAAAAGTACGTATGTTGTCATCGATATATACTATAAAATACATCATTGACTACATCCCGAGTTTTTTCTTTTTAGATTTTTCTTCAAACATCAAAATATGATTTTCCGAATTATACAAATAAAGTGAACCCTCAAGCTCGGGAGCCATTATAGGATCATGTGATCCTGGTCTTAGAAAGAGAGCTAGGACCTCTATCTGACGCTGCTACTAGCCGTGGAGAGTGGCGCCAATGATGCAGGGACTGATCGAGATAGCTGGGTCGACTAGGGTGCATGCGGAGGCAGAGCAGAGCACACAGGGGAAGAAGAGGAACAGAGCATGGCTACGATCGATCGACTAGTGCCAGCCAGCCTTGTGAGCGGAGTGGAGTGGCCAAACCAAAAGGGGGCTTGGCAGCTTCCATTATAGTACGTCTTGTTGCTTGCTGCTGCTGCTGCTGCTGCTTGCCGGTCATGGTGGTGCCTGGGCCCCTTGGATGCACTAGTAGGCTTTGGGTGTCCACAAACGCATCCATATGCATGCCGAAACGAACCTGCTCGAGTTTTCCACGCCTCTGGCTAAATTCAGCAGCATCTGTTGGAAGAAAAGATATGTCAACAGAAATTAGGCGCGGAGTTTTGGTTGCTATATATATATAAGCAGCTCGTATCCTTTTTCCATCCAAACGGTGGAAATGGCAGCACGGTGTACGTTATCACGATGTAGGCAAGTTCAGTTTTGGGGGATTAGAAGATGTCGTGCTGCTTATTGTTGGCAAAAGGCCGCGAAATCAGGCGCGCCCTTGTCTGGCTCGAAACACAACTATATAGACAGGCACGTTACAAGCGAGACACTGGTGAGGCCGGAATTTTTAAAATTAGAAAATTATATTTAAGAAAATAAAAATAAACCCCGGAAACATTAAGATGCCCTATACATATGAAAAAGTTATGATAAATGATACATTATATATGTTAGGCTATGCAAAAAAAGATAAAATTACAAAAAGAAAAAATTGCTCCCCGGTTTTTATGGGCGGGGTTGACCCGGTTTTATTGGGTGAGGTAGACCGGGTTGTTTGGAAGGTGTTTATTTAAGCAAGAGGTTCTAAGCCACTTCATTTGTATCGCCTCACCTTGGATTTTTTTTAGAGAAGGATGTAGCACGATGGAAGATGTGATCCGCGGAAATCCAACACCACAAATCCTCTCAACATCATGCATCAATCGAAAAATTACAATAGTTAGTTGGCTCTGGTTGAGGAACGGGAGCAACCGACCCACTTCTTGACGATAGCTCAGTCCTATGAGTCTTGACAACAAAATTTTATTTTCATTACAGATGTAAAGACCTTTGATAGCTGTCTAATATATATATATTCACTAGCTAGTTGAGCAATTGAGTCTTGGCCGAGCATTGGGTGTTACATAACCTAGCTAGTTGAGGAATGTTTGGTGCCACTTTGAGTTCCTCTTACTTTCCGCAGGAGCAAACGTGCATGTATTTGTTTGTGTTTGGCACCGAAACAATAAAGAAGCCAGACGGTATTGGCAGTTGCCCTAGCTAGCCTAGCTAGCTCAGAACGGGCGCTCATGGATTAACCAGTCCTAATCTACCCGTGTTATACACATGTGATATCGTGATTTGTGAGTGCGTGTGCGTGTCCGTTCCATCTCAATTTAAACCCCTAAAATATGCTCCACAGTAATATCTCTAGTGTGTTCCTCCCTCACCCACCGTGTGTTTCCAAGTTGCGAACTCGTCACACCACTCGCCGGCTTATAAATAGCTCCTCCCTCGCCACCACGAACACCAACACCCACACCCACATCCATTCGTTCGTTAGCACCCGAAGCCACTAGCACACTAGCTATCCGTCGAGCTTCATACAACTCGATCTTCTCTTCTTCGACAACGCCGGCGTGGTTCAAGCAAGAAATCAATCGATAAGGATGGCGAGGCGCTGCGGTATCCTGTCGTCGCCGCCGGCGCCGCTCGCTGTTCTTGCCCTGCTTCTCGTCCTCGGCTTCTCGCACTGCGCGGCGGCCGCTCGCCTCCTTCCGGCCACCAGTACTGCTCCTCCTCACCAAGGTACGTAGCAGAGCACCATGCCGCCGCCACCACCACCTATACCTTCTTCACTCACTCGTGTTACATAATTCAGACTTACGGAGCTGTTTATACTTTTGCAGATATTGGTGTCGTCAACGTCAAGGCGGCAGATGCCGCGTCAGTCGACAGGCTAGCGGTGGTTCGCACGGAAGGTGGCATGGCCGGCAATGGCGAGGAGGCGGTCTCATCGGAGGTGACGACGGCCGCAGAGGAGGTGGAGGAGGAGGAGGCCTGCGGGGAAGGAAACGACGACGGCGAGGAAGAGTGCATGCAGAGGAGGCTGCTCCACGACGCGCACCTGGACTACATCTACACGCAGCACAAGGGCAGGCCATGAGCGAGCTCTCCCATCGAGCTGAGGATGCTGGGCATTGAGTTGACACAAGGAATCATCTGACCCGTGATCATGATGGTTTTAATCATATCTTATCTATCTACCTGTTGTTTTGGCCATGTCCGTGCCGTGGCCCGTCCAATCTAGGGACATCTGCGTCTGTTTTCACATCGTCGGCTTGTACATCACTAATACTAGTCTAATTAATATACTAAATGGTATGGTTGTCGAAGTATGTTCTGTTTGTGCTATCCACTGTTGGGACTTGAGATGGTGAACTGAAGGTGGTGAAGAACCAGTATATGTCCATGCAACGCAAGAATGGTTCAATCGATGTGAAGCTTAGGATTGATAAGTATACTTCAGTAGTTCAGTACTCTGCCTTGGCATGATCGATGTGAAGCTGTGAAATGAACGAACAAGCGCGTATCCGTACTTCAGCTGGTTATACTACTAAAGAGTATGTACTTGTATGCATATATATACGCACTTGCATTTATTTATTTGTTTTCTGCTGTATAGTCCTGCCTACCCGTATGTCTGCCTGCGAGACCGTGACGACCCTGTCTGAAACCACTGAATCCATGCGGTCCCAGCCTTCGAATCAGTAGTATATAATTTTCTCAACCCTGTCGTCCACAAGTCCAAGAGAGCAACTAGTAGTTGTTTTCTCATGCAAGGTTGTGATCGATCTGTCAAATCCATTAAGAAACTCGCATCGATCGTATCTGTTGTGCAAGATTCCATATATATGGTGGCCATGACTCACTCCTGGAGGTGGCGATCGATCGAAGGCCGGCCACAGGCCAAAGCTTTCAGCTTTGTACGAGCAAAAGTCAACACCGTGCAGCTACAGTTGGCTTTGATAAATCTGCGTCTGATCAGGAAAAGGGAGACATGAAAAGATGCTACCCACATGCGACGGCAATGATTCACAAACACAGTACTCCTCCTCGACGTTTGGTCTGGTTGATTAGGTTTCTTTTCTCTCGCAAAGATGCTGTGGGAGCAGCGAAAGCTTTGGGATGTGGCTCCCTGGTCAAAAGCGATGGAGATCAAACATGCCATGATACTCTAGGCTAGGGGTAGTGCCAGCCATCGCCATGGTGGTGGCTGCATGCCAAGCTACTTGCTCGAGGTGAGACAGGTGCTGCTTCGACGTTTCCCGTGATCCTGCCTACCCTGTTGCGGCTGCCGATAATGAACAGAGGCAAGGCACATAATAGATCATGTAAAATAGAGCAAATTGCACATAACAACAAGATTTGGTGTCACAGAAATCAAACACCTTTTGCAGCTTTGGTGTCACAGAAATCAAACACCTTTCGCTTCGGCCCAAGCCTACCGGCGACGGGCCTCGCTTCGCTCCGTCGTTAGCCTTCTCACTTATAGAAACGGATTTGGATCACCATAAAATAACAATATGTGGTTCCATGACCGGTGTATATCTTTTGTCCGGTAGATATGTAGAATACCATGAAAAACTATAGAGTTTAGAAAGCTCATGTTATGTTGATGCTCTCTATTATTATAGGACAAGTGAAAACAGTTTTAGAGCATCTTCACCTCTAAAGGAGTCCCTAAAGCTTATTTGGGGTGTCGGACATAAAAATCGGCCACACTGGGGTCTCTAAAGCTATTGTTCGGCCCAATACCTATCTGGCATCACCGAGCTGGCCTCCAACTTTGGGGGCCGGCTCGGCGGTGCCGGACATTGTCCTCACCGTGCCTCTGATAGGTGGGACCCACATGTCATCGACACGAAACGGCTGACGCCAAATCCCAGCCCCCCAAAGCTCTGCTTCCTCACCGCCGCCGCCTCCCACCACTCGCCGCCTCCGTTGGCGTCGGGGGGACTAAAGAAATCCAGGCCCAAAAAATCCACCAAGTCGGCGTGGCGATTGCGATGAAGCCAGAGCAAGTGGAGCTGCCGATGAACGCGCAGATCTTGCGCTCGGCTCAGTCCATCTCACGTGCTGACCAGCGATGACGCGGGAAGACAAAATAGTCGACCAAGGCCTTCTCTCCGTCACGCAATCTCTAGGCGACCTGAGCCAAGGGAGCTCGTCGGCTCGCCCTCCTTGGGGTTCGTCACCATCTTCCACGAACTTCTCCAACAAGACACCCATGCCGCCATTGCAGCCATCACGTTTCTCTAGTTCGCCTGACGAGGCCAACGACATCCGGGGCATTGACCTCAACCAGGACGTCCACTTCAGCGACTCGCCCGCGTTGCGTCGATCTGCAGGCGCCTCGACCGTGGCGCGGGTAGCTGTTCGATGGTGATGAAGCCGACGCTGCCAACATTCTCGACGGAATGGCGGCAGCCGAGGTATGTTTCGAAACTTGCCGGGAATTTGCATACTAAATGTGAATTATGCATTTATTGATGTCACTGGCAATTTGAATTGTGCATTTATTGTTGTGCAATTCGTGATGTGTGCAATGTGATGAACTAGAACGCCAAGAATAATATTATTCATGACCCGTTCTCTTTTGACAATGCTGGCCAGGGCGAGTACGACGACGAGGACGAAGAAGGCCACGACGAGGAAGGCCAGGAGGAGGGTGGGGAGGATGACAACGGCCAGCTTGTGCATGATGTTGAAACCGGTGGTGATATCAAGCTGCCGAAGGGCAAAGATAAAGAGAGGCAGGACATGGAGGATCAAGGAGGGTGAGGCGTTGTGTGAGGCTTGGATGGCTGTAAGCCAAGACGCCATCACCGGCACACAAATCAGTTGTCAAAGAATCTTCTAAGGAACCCCAGTCCCGTAAGTCAGCTTAGAATCGCCTTCTACTACTACTACTTAGGAGATAAAATGCTATATTTCAGAGATTTGACTCTATTACTGTGTGTTTTGAGGGTTGTTCCCGAGCCAGGTGTTGGGAATATGCACTAGAGTCAATAATAAAATAGTTTATTAGCATATTCATGTTTATCATAATAGTTTATTATCCATGCTATAATTGTATTAATTGGAAACACAATACATGCGTGGAATATAAACAAACAGGTGTCCCTAGTAAGCCTCTACCGGACTAATTCGTTAGTCAAGAGATGGTTAGAGTTTCCTAACCATGGACTTGTTATAGTCACTTGATAACGGAGTCATATCATTAGGACTAATGATGTGATGGACAAGACCCAATAATAAAAGAGTTGCAAATGATTGTGTCATACAGTTTCATTGTCAACGTTTTTGTATATGCCAAGTATAGTTTCCTTGGACCATGAGATTATGTCACTCCCGTTTACCGGAGGAATAGTTTGTAGACATCAAACGTCACTTCGTAACTGGGTGATTATAAAGGTGGCTTTTAGGTATCTCCTATGGTATTTGTTGGGTGACATGAATCAATAGTGGGATTTGTCCTTCCTTGTGACGGAAAAGATATCTCTGGGCCCTCTCGGTAATATAGCATCAGAAAGGTTGCAACCATGTGATTAAGTGTTAATCACGGAGATCCTATATTATGGACGAGTAAAGAGAACTTGCCAGGTAACGAGATGAAACTAGATATGAAGATATCGACGATCAAATCTCGGGCAAGTTAAATATCGGTGAGACAAAGGGAATCGTATACGAGATTAAGAATCTCCGGCATCGTGGTTCAATCGATAAGGAACTTCGTTGAATATGCAGGAGTCAATATGGGCATCCCGGTCCCACTATTGATTATTGATCTGATCATGTCTGCATGTTCTCGAACCCGTAGGGTCACACACTTAACGCTCCGATGTAGCTAGGGTTAGCGATGAGATAATTTATGGTATGAACGAATGTTGATTCGGAGTCTCGGATGGGATCCTAGACATCACAAGGAGTCTCGGAGGAGTCCGAAGAATAAGATTCATATAAGGAAAGTGTTTCCGGAGGTATCGGAATGGTTCCAGAATTTTCTGAAAGGGTTCCGGATTTTCTGGAAGGTTCTAGATGGGTCTAGAAGTGGAGCCCACCTGGGTGTGGACCCACATGGGCCAAAGTTGTGGTGCAGCAGCCCTACTGGGCTGGCCGCACCAAGGCAGGCTGGCAGCCCTCTTGGCCTAGCCGACCAACACAAGGAAAGGTGGAGGTGGAGGCCTAGTCCATCTAGGACTCGGCTTACTTGGGGGGCAAGGCAAGTTGCCCTAGCCGGCCCTGGCTTGGGGCGCACCTCTCCCCTTGGCCTCCACCTATATAAGGTGGGGTGCGGCCAAGGGAGAGGCACAAGCCCTAGCCGCCACCGCTCCTTGCTGCCCTAGCCGCACCACCTCCCCTTGGCGCCACCTCTCCCGTAGGGCTGCCGCCATCTCCTCCACCAAAGGTGATGCACCACCCCTAGCCGTAGGGCTGCTGCACCATCTCCTCGTCCTCCTCCTCTTGCCATGGCTTAGGCGAAGCCATGCTCGTGGAGATCTACACCATCAACGCCACCACAACCGTCGTGGTGCCGAGATCTATCTAGCCACTCCCTCCTTGCTTGCGGGATCAAGAAGGCGGAGTCTACATCGAGCCGTACGTGTGGATACCGCGGAGGTGCTGCCCGTTGTGGCACTTCATCGGATTGGATCGCGTGGATAATACATCTCCTCGCGACTAGATGCGTCTAGTTGCGGGGATCGACTAGCCAACCCCTGCACCGACAAAACGCGTTTGTTCGATCTTCAAGGGTAAGAGATTGGATCTTCACTTCGCTACCTTTGTCTAATAGATCTAGATCGTGGGGTTTCTTCCGCTTGTTTCGTAGGAAATTTTTTTTTTTCTATGCAACGACCCCTTCAGTGGTATCAGAGCCTAGATCTATTCGTAGATGTTGGTGCGATTAGAACACAAGGAGTTGTGGGCGTTGATATTTTATGTTGCTACCTTCTCGCGTGCACTTTGCGTCTTTGCGGTATTGTGAGATTGAAGCGGCCCGGACCAACCTTACTCGTCCGCGCACGAGAGACCGGTTCCACGACTGACATGCAACTTGTATTGCATAAGTGGTTGGCGGGTGTCTGTTTCTCTTGCTCTAGTGAGGGTGCAATTTTCAATGGAAGGTCTTTCAAAAGGACGAGTAAATAAGGAACTATTATATCACCGTTGTGGTTTTGCGTAGATTAGAACGGTTCTATCTCGTTGACCCAAGCCACGTAAAAATTGCATAAACAAAGTAGAGGACGTCTAACTTGTTTTTGCAGGGTCTGTGATGTGGTATGGCCAATGTGTGATTTGTGATAATGTATGCAATGATCATGTTTGTAATCTTTCACGACTTGCATGTCGATGAGTACGGCGACCGGCAGGAGCCATATGGTTGTCTATTTTTTTATATGACCTGCATGTCAATGAATCACCGTGTAATTGCTTTACTTTATCGCTAAGAGTAGCAATAGTTGTAGTTGCAATAGGTTGTGATAGCAACCATGGAGGATGCGCCACAATGTCGGTGATGATGGAGATCATGCCGGTGCTTTGGAGATGGAGATCAAAGGCACAAGAAGAAAGGCCATATCATATCACAATTTTTGAATTGCATGTGATGTTAATCCTTTTATGCACCTTATTGTTATGCTTAGATGTGATCGCGACGGTAGCATGATAAGGTGATCTCTCTCGTTAATATCAAGATGTGTTCTCCCCTAGTATGCACCGTTGCAAAAGCTCGTCGTTTTGAGACACGACGTGATGATCGGGTGTGATAGATTTAACGTCCACATACAACGGGTGTAAGCCAGATTTACACACGCGAAAATACTACGGTTTCCTTGACGAGCCTAGCATGTACAGACATGGCCTCGGAACACAAGAACCGAAAGGTTAAACACGAGTCATATGGACGATATGATCAACATGGTGATGTTCACCTTTGAAGCTACATCATCTCACGTGATGATCGGTTGTGATGTAGTGGATTTGGATCGTGTGTCACTAAACAACCAGAGAGATGTTGAGTTTAGTGGGAGTTCATGTAGTAATTTTGATTAAGATGAACTAAAATTATCATAAACAAAAGTCCTAAGATGTCTTTGCAAAAATCCTTGTAGATCATGGCCGACTATGGTCATCTTTTCATGGCCAAGGTGCTGCGTCTAGATGGGTCAAACTTTATCGAATGGTACCTGCTTTTGTGTGAAAGTCCTACACGCCAATGACTTGCTTAACTTGCTAGAAGAACCAATAGGAGATAAACCCAAATATTTCTGCAAGCTATGAAGAGTACATGGAGTGGTTTTTGAACAAAAGACCACCTACTTTAAAGTCGAGTGGATGATGTGCACCTTCATGAATTCTGACCTAAGTAGACAATTCAAGAACTTGACTGTAATAGAGATTGTTGATGAGCTGAAAAATAGGTTTTTCAGCACAAGTTAGAATTGTAAGGTTCGAATGTCTGAACGGTTTTCTTTCACTCAAGATGGAAGAGAACACTTGCTTGGAACAACACCTGAGGATAATGCATGAGATACAATATCGTCTAGTGCTTGATTGGAACCACGAGATGAATGACGGTTTCGCAATAGATGGGGTGATACGCTAGCTTCTCCCCAGCTTCAAGAATTATGTCGGAGATTATGTCATGGGAAGGGATTTGATCACTTTCTATGAGTTTGTGTCTCGGCTGCGTCATGTCAAAGTGGAACCCATAGCAAGAGAAGTTGAAAATGCAGAAAGTATATATTGATATACAAGTTATAAGTGTTTAAGTCCAAATTGCAATTGTGGCGGTTTCAATAAGTATTTGATACTCATTTGTTTTATGAAAACAGAACCTACTGCTTGAGATTTGCATAAAGTATATGGGAAGACGTTGCGGAATGGTGGCAATCAAGGAGTTGATGCTGGCAACGATCTGTCTCTACATTTATCGTTTTGGTTAGAGGATTTGAATAAGTTTTGTAATCGAATTAAGTGTGATCTTTAAATTAGTGTGTCTCGGTTTGTGAGATGGTTATTCATGTTAAAGACAAGTGGTTGTTCTATTTTCATGAGCAATTCTTTTTGGTGATCATGTTTCGATTATGAGATTATTGTCCTTAGTTTAATCTAAACGATGATTAGTTAATTGTTTATAAAATATGGGACATACTAAAGATATCCAAAACTTAATAATGACAATTGTTTTAGTCGTGCTAAATATTGAATAAACATTTTGATGTTTCATCGATGCGCCTTATTGTAAGGAGTATGACTAAAATGCCACCCTTTGGAAGAGTACCATGATTTGCCAAAAATAAACACAAGTGTTGGTTGTATTTTCAGCAAATGTAAGATGTCATTATTTTGTGTACTCCATCATAAATGAAATGATTAAATAGGTGTATTTATTCGAGTTATGATATTTGATGAGATCAAATAAAATTCTGGAGTTTAGGATATTAAGTTAACAAAAAAATTGAGTCTTTATGATTTGATCAAAAGAGACAAAATATTTGAGTTATATGTTAGTATGTGGACTTGTGAGAATTGTTATCACAAATTACAATGTTTAGAATATTTCAAAGGCGTTTGATATGTCCTAAGATATTGTAATCACACACTATTTGATATTGTGTGGTCTCAAAGAAGGGTTTTTATTTCGGGAGTTTTAATAATAGCATTTAGATTTATTTGATAAACACTCTGTTTAGAAATAAGGGTCTATGTATGATTCGCATGTATGTTTCATATGAGTTATGAGAAAAGGTGGTTTAATTAATTATGAGATAATTACAGACTATTGCGAATAATGTTGTAGTATATTCATAAGTATGACTATGAATGTGATTCCACAATTTGAGACTAAAAGGGGCAAATCAATTTATTGGTTGTGCTAAGTATTTTAGTAGTTTTATCGTGAAAAGTTTCATGGATAAAATAATTGATGAAATAAATCGAAAAGCTGAAACCTTGCTTGTTTATGTATCAAGTGGCACATATGTAAAGTGATCTGTTGGTTAAAAACTTGACACATGAAGTAATTAATGATGGTGATCATTGAATTTCGGTTTAGCTTGTCTAAAGGAGTAGGATTCAAGAATATTAAATTTTGTCAGGTTACAAAATAATATTCATGATTTACTTGTCATGTTTGAGAAACAAGACATACCTACAAAACTACAAAGAAGAAATAGAAGCCTTAAATACGAAAGTGACTAAGAGTCATCTTATGTTAAGTTTAAATCACAAAGTAATTGTTACTTGATTTTGTGAAAGTGATGTTTCACATATTTATTCCTCGAAAGGGTTTTGTAGAGAATAAATAAAACTTAAACCTAGCAAAGTACTAGCATTTCGTATATAAGTTCTCGAATTTTAAAAGTTAATTAAGAATTTTGGAGGTGTCCAAAATATCGAGAAAGTGCATAAGAAACTGAGTGGGATCTAATTAACATATGTGGTGACATATATTAAGTTAGAGCAAAGACTATATTCCATGATCAAAATATGTGGTGACAGGATAACATATTTCTGAGTGGGAGCCAAAGTGGTTTCACAATTTAATATGTGTATGGTGTATATTTGAGTGGGAGTTTACAACATCTTGTTTGTGTGAAATGGAGATTTCATAAATGTTGTAAATATTTCAGGAACCAAATGCATAACTTGTGAAGTTAATTTGAATGTCAAATATCTATGGAGATAGATGCGTATTTTGTCGATAAATGAGTCAGGATGTTTAACCTAAATAAGATTTTGAAGGAGTTCAAAATGGAACAAGTGGAGAAGTGTTCGTTACTTGTTAAAGATAGGTGAAACATAAAGTTTATTTTTTGATACAAAATAATGGTTGGAGGATATGTTAGTATTCGCTATGAATTGTTCATAGGTCTAAACATATAAGTACCATAATTTTGTAGTTGACGAAATGTGACCCAAGTTCTTGGTTAGAAGAACGTGTTAGAAATGAGGAGTCATTTCAACATGGATTTGAGATAATTGAATCTAGAGATTGGTAGACTTGGTTGAAGTCATGACACCAAACTAGATTGGAAATCTCATAAAGGCAGAAGCGCAACGAAAGCATGATCGGAAATATCGAAGTGAAAAGTATAGCACTGTCGATTTGTGAGTATACAACATATAGGAGTATATGGTTAATTCAAGGATTAAAAGATATAATATTGTGGTTCGAGAAATTTTGTTTCAAGATTGAGTGAGTTCCGTGTGCACATGCTATGTGAAAGTTCTTTTGACTGATCATACGTCATGTAGGCATAAAAAGGAAACGAAAGTCTCACTCTGTAACCAAATATATTATATTCGTCATATGATGATGAGGTTTATCATGCGATGATAGGAGGTTTATCATGCGATGATAAAGTAATGTCAATTTAGGTGACAATAGCAATTTTGCAAAGAACATAAAAGACTGTATAGTACAGAACACGGACATAACCTCTTCCACGAGCAAACATGATCAGCACTGAGACTCCATGAGTGTTAGACACCATGAGTGTTGGATCGAGAAAATGTAAACTAGATTATTGACTCTAGTGCAAGTGGGAGACTGTTGGGAATATGCCCTAGAGGCAACAATAAATGGTTTATTAGCATATTCATGTTTATGATAATAGTTTATTATCCATGCTATAATTGTATTAATTGGAAACATAATACATGTGTGGAATATAAACAAACAGGTGTCCCTAGTAAGCCTCTACCGGACTAGTTCGTTAGTCAAGAGATGGTTAGAGTTTCCTAACCATGGACTTGTTATATTCACTTGATAACGGAGTCATATCATTAGGAGTAATGATGTGATGGACAAGACCCAATAATAAAAGAGTTGCAATTGATCGTGTCATATAGTTTCATTGTCAACGTTTTTGTATATGCCAAGTATAGTTTCCTTAGACCATGAGATTATGTCACTCCCGTTTACCGGAGGAATACTTTGTGGACATCAAACGTCACTTCGTAACTGGGTGATTATAAAGGTGGCTTTCAGGTATCTCCGATGGTATTTGTTGGGTGACATGAATCAAGAGTGGGATTTGTCCTTCCTTGTGACGGAAAAGATATCTCTGGTCCCTCTCGGTAATATAGCATCAGAAAGGTTGCAACCATGTGATTAAGTGTTAATCACGGAGATCTTATATTATGGACGAGTAAAGAGAACTTGCCAGGTAACGAGATGAAACTAGATATGGAGATATCGACGATCAAATCTCGGGCAAGTTAAATATCGGTGAGACAAAGGGAATCGTATACGAGATTAAGAATCTCCGGCATCGTGGTTCAATCGATAAGGAACTTCGTTGAATATGCAGGAGTCAATATGGGCATCCCGATCCCGCTATTGATTATTGATCTGATCATGTCTGCATGTTCTCGAACCCGTAGGGTCACACACTTAACGCTCCGATGTAGCTAGGGTTAGCGATGAGATAATTTATGGTATGAACGAATGTTGATTCGGAGTCTCGGATGGGATCCTAGACATCACGAGGAGTTTCGGAGGAGTCTGGAGAATAAGATTCATATAAGGAAAGTGTTTCCGGAGGTATCGGAAAGGTTCTGGAATTTTTAGGAAGGGTTCCGGATTTTTCTGGAAGGTTCTAGAAGGGTCTAGAAGTGGAGCCCACCTGGGTGTGGACCCACATGGGCCAAAGTTGTGGTGCAGCAGCCCTACTGGGCTGGCCGCACCAAGGCATGCTGGCAGCCCTCTTGGCCCAGCCGGCCAACACAAGGAAAGGTGGAGGTGGAGGCCTAGTCCATCTAGGACTCGGATTACTTGGGGGGCAAGGCAAGTTGCCCTAGCCGGCCCTGGCTTGGGGCGCACCCCCTCCCCTTGGCCTCCACCTATATAAGGTGGGGTGCGGCCAAGGGAGAGGCACACGTTGCCCGAGCCGCCGCCCCTCCTTGCTGCCCTAGCCGCACCACCTACCCTTGGCGCCACCCCTCCCGTAGGGCTGTGATGTCTACACACGCTTCTATTCATGTAGACAGTGTTGGGCCTCTAAGAGCAGAGGTTTGTAGAACAGCAGGAAGTTTCCCTTAAGTGAATCACCCAAGGTTTATCGAACTCAGGGAGGTAGAGGTCAAAGGTATCCCTCTCAAGCAACCCTGCAATCACAATACAAATGTCTCTTGTGTCCCCAACACACCCAATACACTTGTCAGATGTATAGGTGCACTAGTTCGGCGAAGAGATAGTGAAATACAAGTAATATGGATGATTATAAGTAGTAATTGCAATCTGAAATAAAAATGGCAGCAAGCAAACATGTAGCAGAACTTGTTGTAAACGGTGTTTCAATGCTTAGAAACAAGGCCTAGGGATCATACTTTCACCAGTGGTCACTCTCAACAATGCAATCATAATTGAATATAAATATAAGCACTTCAATATACTACTCCGAAGTATTCTCCGGCTGGATAACGAACACTAATTCATTGTGTAGGAATGCAAAAGCACGCCTCAAACATATATTCCCAAGTACTAATGAATACCCCACACTGGACCATGAGCATTCATAGGAGGTACTAACACACCACAATTTCATAGAGACATCCAACTCAAATAATAAATCAGTGAACAAGTATCTTGTGAAATATAGCCTAAAGACCCACACGGTGCACACACTGTCACCTTTACACACGTGGGACAAGGAGTCTCCGGAGATCACATAAATAAATCCCACTTGAGTAACATAACAACATCTAGATTGCAAAGCTCATGATCACATATAGATCACATCATGGGAGAGAGAGATATAGACCACATGGCTACCGGTACGGCCCTCAGCCCCGAGGGAGAACTACTCCCTCCTCATCATGGGAGTCAGCAACGGCGATGAAGATGGTGGTGGAATCGATGGAGATGGCTCCGGGGGCACTTCCCCGTCCCGGCAGGGTGCCGGAACAGAGACTTCTGTCCCCCGAAACTTGTCGGCGATGGCGGCGGCGCTGCAGATGTTTCTTTGGAATATGACGGGTCCTCCTAGGGTTGTCGCGTCAGGGGGGTATATATAGGCGAAAGGGCGGCGTCGGAGGGCTCCCGTGGGCCCCACACCACCTGGTGGCGCGGCAGGCATGGGTGTTTCTGTGGAATATGGCGTATCGTCCTAGGTTTTATGCGTCGGGGGCAATATATAGGCGAAGGGGCGGCGTCGGAGGCGGCTCGTGGGCCCCACACCATGTGGTGGCGCGGCAGGCATGGGTCCCGCGCCACCCTATGGTGTGGCCGGCCCACGGCCCTCCAGGTCCTCTCCTTCGGGCTCCGTGTAGTCCATTGAATTATAAGACTGCTGCTTTTTGTCCCGTCCAATTCCGAGAATATTTCCTTAAGTACTTTTCTGAAACGGGAAAACAGCAAAAAACAGGAACTGGCACTGTGGCATCTTGTTAATAGGTTAGTTCCAGAAAATGCATAAAAATGCTATAAGATGTAAACAAAACATGTAGCAAATGGTATGAAAACAAGCATGGATCATAAGAAATTATAGATACGTTGGAGACGTATCAGCATCCCCAAGCTTAGTTCTACTCGTCCTCGAGTAGGTAAAACGATAACAAATAATTTCTTAGGAGACATGCTAACTCACAATCTAGATCAACATAGCAATACAAAGCACATGATGTGAATAAGGTGATCCAAAACAATTGTCTATAGTTGACATTAAGCAAATAATGATTAACAAATGCTAGCTAAAAGAAGCTAGAACTTTTCATGAATCAGCGTGTTGGAGACAAGGAACCATACATAAGGTTTAGAAAGAAGGATAGTAAATTGTGTCTCCAATGTAAAATGTCAATCAATCTTCAAAGCATCAAATTCAGTCAAGTGTCCTTTATCCATCCACTTAACTTATCAACTGTTATGTAGTCCACTCAACTAATACAAGCAAGAAGAAGGCTTGGCACCATGAGGTTATGGCAAAGAGAATAATAATGGGGGTTTGGAAGGCCAAAAAGAAAGGCTCAAACAGTGGAAGAGGTAACCACAAGACAAGAGGAAGTCCCATAGTAGACACTGAATGAGGAGTAGTGATTGCCATGCAACGGATGCACATAGAGCTATATGAATGGAAGCTCTCCAATGGAACTAGTGGGGGTGCATCCAACTTGCTTGCTCATGAAGACCTAGAGCTCACTTGAGGAGGCTCATCGTTGGAATATACAAGCCAAGTTCTATAACGTTTGGTCCCCACATAGTTATACTAATGAAGCATGAAAACTCACTACAATGATGTAGGTGCTACTAGCACAAGTGTGGAATAAAAGGATAGTAGTGTTGCCCCCTCTCTCATTTTATTTTCTTTTTTTCTTTTTCTCTTTTTTGCTTTTTGCTTTTTGAGGCCTTTGTGGCTCTTTTATATTTTTCTCTCATTGGTCTCTTTTGGACTCTTTTGATTGGCCACTTTGGACTCTTTTCAATATGCTCACAGGTAGAGGCAACACTCTATTTTACAAGATGATCTTCACACTTTTTTGGTGTACTCAAAACTCAAAGACTAATACATGGTGTATGGTGGATATGCATGATCGAGCGTAGTGTGGAAAAGATGTAAAACATGTGGAAAACCACGCATCACACTAACTCAAATGGTCAAGCAATACTATATGGTAATGAAGTAAAAATGACATAAAGTCATGTAATGTAAATGATGGATGTTGCATGGCAATGTATCTCGGAACAACTATGGAAATGCTGTGATAGGCAGATATGGTGGCTGTTTTGAGGAAGATAGTTGGCTTATGTGTAGGAGAACAATACGAAGATCTCCCACGGGGTTGGATGTACTTGCGAAGTATGCACCAATCTCAATGTGAAAAAGGGCAATGCAAAGCACCGAAGAGGCTAGCAAAATATGGAGGTGGAAGTGCCAAAAACCAAAAACTCACATAGCATGTCGTATATTGCAAACAACTAACAGTATCAAAGTTTTACAAATGGTTAGAGACACCCCGAGAGGGATCGTGGCGGCGACACAAGTGCCCCGTTGGCTTCCCCGACCGTTGCAGTAACTATACCATTAGAAACTTCTTTTCAACTAAGAGGAAATCACGACACTAAAGCACTATTGACTTAAGTTGTTTTTAGTTCAGAAAAGTACGGCTCCACGCTCTACTAACACATCTTCACTAATCAGCTCTTAACAACATTAACCAACATATTTTAACCATTAGTTATTTTAATACCTCAAAACAATTGAAGAGGAGCAAGTTATCTACACAAAGGTCTACAAGACTATGCAGCTTTTCTCTATTTCATACCACTATCACAAGCATAGCATTTTCCAATCTAACACATCAACCAAGCAACTAAAACAACTCTCTAACAAATAAGAGTGAAATACAAGAGAGTTTAACACAAAGAACTAGCAGCTTTAAACAAGATAACATGCTAAAAGCGAGAGCTTACTAGAAAACAAACAGTAGCTAAGAATACTCAACAAATATAAGCGAAGCACAAGAGTATTCATATGAAAAAGCGGAGCGTGTCTCTCTCCCACACAAGAATGCTAGGATCCAACTTATTAACCAAACTAAAACACACACTCAAAATAAAAACATACGCTCCAAGCAAAATACATAAGATGTAGTAGAATAAAAATATAGTATCACTAGAGATGACCTGATAGTTTTGTCGATGAAGAAGGGGATGCCTTGGGCATCCCCAAGCTTAGATGCTTGAGTCTTCTTGAATTTGCTGGGATGACCCACCGGGGCATCCCCAAGCTTAGACTTTTCACTCTTCTTGATCTCATCATATCGTCCCTTTTGCTTACTTGAAAACTTTCACCACATCAAACTCAAAGTAATTCTCATTAGAGGGTTAGTGCATAAACCAAAAATTCACAAGTTCTACTGTGACACAAGCACACCTTAATGCATTATAACATTAGCTACAGCCACTGATGCTCAAAGAATCAAAAAGATCCAAATAAACATCGCAAAAGAAGCAATGCACAATAAAAGGCAGAATCTGTCAAAATCTGAACAGTCTGTAAAGACGAATTTTTTCGAGGAACTAGAGTTGCTCAAATCGAAAATCACTGAACTAGAAAAAGTTTCATACATATATGAATATTCAGCACACAAAATCAAGCATTTCGTCGCTTCTGGAATAAATGACGAATTTAACGGTGACAGACAGAAATCTGTTTCCTGTGCAGAAATCCAAATATAGCAAAAACTTTCTACTAGAGACCTTACTTGGCACAACATTGCAAGAAAATAAAGATACAAAGAAGTTGCTACAGAAGTAAACAAACTTCTTGACTCAAATAAAAGAAAAGATACTGAAAATAAAATGATGGGTTGTCTCCCATAAGCGCTTTTCTTTAAAGCCTTTTAGCTAGGCATGGTAATTTTGATGATGCTCACATAAAAATGAGAGTTGGAGCACAATAAGGGAGCATCAAGAGGCAACTATAAAACTCATTTAAGTCTAACCCACTTCCTATGCATTGGAATCTTGTAAGTAAATAAATCCATGAAGCATAAATTGACTAGCATAGGAAGACAAAATAGGTGCAACTTCAAAAATTTCAACAAAAGGAGAGGAGATTCAATGTTATTGTGATATATGAAGCCATGTCTCCCTTTTTCATAAAAACATTCAGTAGCATCATTGATAAAATCCACAATATAACCATCACATGTAAAATTCTTATCATGGTCCATATGCATAAAAGTGTCATCATTACTCTCCACATAAGTAAAATCCTTCTCATTAGTAATAGTGAGAGTAAAACTACCATAGCCATCATTGTAATCATCATATATAGGAGGCATATCATAATCACAAGGGAATTTATGCTCAATAGTAGATGGACTGAAAAGATCACATTCATCATTATAATCATCATATATGGGAGGTATAGTATCATCAAAGCAAATTTCCTCCTCAAAGCTTGGGGGACTAAAAAGATCATTTTCATAAAAACTAGCTTCCCCAAGCTTGGACTTTTCCATAGCATTAGCAATAATGGTGTTCAAAGAATTCATACTAATAACATTACTACCACTATTATGCAAACAAACTTCCATAGGTTTTTTAATTTTCTCTTCAAAAGCATCATGTCCTAATTCAATATAAAGTTCATAAAGATCTCTAATTTTTTTGTTGTTTTCCATTAAGCCTAACTAGTGAAATTAAAAACAAGAAACAAAAAGATATAATTGCAGAATCTAAAGGAAATAACTTTGAGCACTCACACAACAGCAACAGTACTAGAAAATAGCTTAGTAGCCAGATGATGTGAGTACCTTTTACCTTACCTCCCCGGCAACGGCGCCAGAAAATAGCTTCGTTGCCGGATAGCTTTGTTGTTGGAGTGTGAGTGCCGCTTACCTTACCTCCCCGGCAACGGCGCCAGAAAATAGCTTCGTTGCCGGATAGCTTCTTTGCTGGAGTGTGAGTGCCGCTTACCTTACCTCCCCGGCAACGGCGCCAGAAAATAGCTTGATGTCTACACACGCTTCTATTCTTGTAGACAGTGTTGGGCCTCCAAGAGCAGAGGTTTGTAGAACAGCAGCAAGTTTCCCTTAAGTGAATCACCCAAGGTTTATCGAACTCAGGGAGGTAGAGGTCAAAGGTATCCCTCTCAAGCAACCCTGCAATCACAATACAAAAAGTCTCTTGTGTCCGCAACACACCCAATACACTTGTCAGATGTATAGGTGCACTAGTTCGGCGAAGAGATAGTGAAATACAAGTAATATGGATGATTATAAGTAGTAATTGCAATCTGAAATAAAAATGGCAGCAAGCAAACATGTAGCAGAACTTGTTGTAAACGGTGTTTCAATGCTTAGAAACAAGGCCTAGGGATCATACTTTCACCAGTGGTCACTCTCAACAATGCAATCATAATTGAATATAAATATAAGCACTTCAATATACTACTCCGAAGTATTCTCCGGCTGGATAACGAACACTAATTCATTGTGTAGGAATGCAAAAGCACGCCTCAAACATATATTCCCAAGTACTAATGAATACCCCACACTGGACCATGAGCATTCATAGGAGGTACTAACACACCACAATTTCATAGAGACATCCAACTCAAATAATAAATCAGTGAACAAGTATCTTGTGAAATATAGCCTAAAGACCCACACGGTGCACACACTGTCACCTTTACACACGTGGGACAAGGAGTCTCCGGAGATCACATAAATAAATCCTACTTGAGTAACATAACAACATCTAGATTGCAAAGCTCATGATCACATATAGATCACATCATGGGAGAGAGAGATATAGACCACATGGCTACCGGTACGGCCCTCAGCCCCGAGGGAGAACTACTCCCTCCTCATCATGGGAGTCAGCAACGGCGATGAAGATGGTGGTGGAGTCGATGGAGATGGCTCCGGGGGCACTTCCCCGTCCCGGTAGGGTGCCGGAACAGAGACTTCTGTCCCCCAAAACTTGTCGGCGATGGCGGCGGCGCTGCAGATGTTTTTTTGGAATATGACGGGTCCTCCTAGGGTTGTCGCGTCAGGGGGGTATATAGGCGAAAGGGCGGCGTCGGAGGGCTCCCGTGGGCCCCACACCACCTGGTGGCGCGGCAGGCATGGGTGTTTCTGTGGAATATGGCGTATCCTCCTAGGTTTTATGCGTCGGGGGCAATATATAGGCGAAGGGGCGGCGTCGGAGGCGGCTCGTGGGCCCCACACCATGTGGTGGCGCGGAAGGCATGGGTCCCGCGCCACCCTATGGTGTGGCCGGCCCACGGCCCTCCAGGTCCTCTCCTTCGGGCTCCGTGTAGTCCATTGAATTATAAGACTGCTGCTTTTTGTCCCGTCCAATTCCGAGAATATTTCCTTAAGTACTTTTCTGAAACGGGAAAACAGCAAAAAACAGGAACTGGCACTGTGGCATCTTGTTAATAGGTTAGTTCCAGAAAATGCATAAAAATGCTATAAGATGTAAACAAAACATGTAGCAAATGGTATGAAAACAAACATGGATCATAAGAAATTATAGATACGTTGGAGACGTATCAGGCTGCCGCCATCTCCTCCACCAAAGCTTCTGCACCACCCCTAGCCATAGGGCTGCTGCACCATCTCCTCGTCCTTCTCCTCGTGCCATGGCCTAGGCGAAGCCATGCTCGTGGAGATCTACACCATCAACGCCACCACAACCGTCGTGGTGCCGGGATCTATCTAGCCACTCCCTCCTTGCTTGCGGGATCAAGAAGGCGGAGTCTACATCGAGCCATACGTGTGGATACCGCGGAGATGTTGCCCGTTGTGGCACTTCATCGGATTGGATCGCGTGGATAATACATCTCCTCGCGACTAGATGCGTCTAGTTGCGGGGATCGACTAGCCAACCCCTGCACCGACAAAACGCGTTTGTTCGATCTTCAAGGGTAAGAGACTGGATCTCCACTTCGCTACCTTCATCTAATAGATCTAGATCGTGGGGTTTCTTCCGCTTGTTTCGTAGGAAATTTTTTGTTTTCTATGCAACGACCCCTTCACCAGGTTCCCTGGATCCATTCTGACGTAAATGGATTCTCGGAGTTCTAGTTAGAGAATGGGGTATGATTCACTACTTGCCTACTGCTACCCGGGTCGTGAGATCGAAGAAGGTATACTATTAGACAAGGTTCATTCCAGCTTTGCTGCTCTTTTTCTTTTGATTCTTTCTGTTTCTTTTTACTTGAGCTAATTCTTTACTTGCTTTCGAGCTAACTTGGCTTGGTGCCGGGAATGGAATCACAGCAAGAGACAGGGCTAATGGTTGGTTCTGTCTACTATATTTAGTATTATTTTTGATATCTTCGACCTTAAGAGGCGGTTTACGAAAGAGAGAGAGCTCGTGGAAGACTTGATAAATTGAAATATCTGTCCATTTTAGTTTCCATTTCTTCCTAACAGGAAACTAAAATGTCACTGTGCGTAACACATCTAATTGGAAGTGGAATGAAGATAATGCGCTTTACTCTTTCATTTGTAGCTGGATTACCCCTTGGGTTGGGCTAACTTGAATCTGTTTTGTTTAGTTTTTCACTAAGCAATTGCCTTTATTACTTAAAAAATAAAATGAACATTCTTAAATCACTTTCTCTCCCGTACTGATCCTCCTTGGTCTTTACCAACTTCCAAATCCAAGATTTAGGCTACAGCTCATTTCATCTAAGGGTCACTACTGCAGAACAGACTATTAGTGACAGGCTGAAAAGGCCCATTAGTGACTGGCAAAGCGCCTGTCACTGATGACTAGTCACTGGTATGAGGTTACTAGTGACGGGCAAGTGCCTGTCACTAGTATGTGCACCAGTGACAGGCATTTGCGCGTGCCTGTCACTAGCATGTGTAAACTAGTGACAGGCAAAAGAAATGCATGTCACTAGAAGGCCGCAACCCTGTGGGTTTTGTAGTGACAGGTCCATTATTCTGCCTGTCACTAGTTTGAATTTCGGTAATAAAAAAATTAAATCCATGTATTAGATCTCGAATTTGCTCACAAAATGTCAACTTAACATAGCAGCTAGCACAACACTTCACAATATTTGGGCAATCCAAAAGACATACTAATTGATTCCTAAATCGTGAGATGAAAGAATTGACAAAAGAAAAGTCAAATGCACAATCTCTACTATATAATACGGCTTGTGCTTCTCTCTTCGTCCGTCGTGGTAGGTACGTCGCGCGTCGGTCGGTCGCGTCGCACGCTAGCTCGGTCGCGTCTCGTACTCGCACGCACAGGATCGCTAAAAGAACCAGAATCAATCCGTGATCGCTGAAAAAACCGAAACGATGGTTCACGATCACGATCGCACAGAGTAGCCCAAGCCCATCCGCGACGTCGGCCCAATCCCGATCGATGGACATCAGAATCCTATACCAACACGTACGGTAAACACTTCACACGTTGTGTGCTGGTCAGATTGGTCAGATTTACACACACAAGCTAGCTAGCTTCCTGGTACGGCCAGCAGGGCAGCATCGAGCATATATATCACTGAGAAAACTGCACCCAAATTGAAGTCGCAAGATCTCTTGCTCGTCTTGTCGTGTGGTGTTCTACATATGAAAAATAAAAGGAGATATATTTTAAAACGATATGACAGGGGTGGGGATGACAACGAAAACGGGCCGGGGAGCACATATTTCCCAGGAAATTCCTCCAAGGAGCGTTGGCGGCTACATCACAGTTGTCTCTCGATTTTTTTCCAATTCAATTCGCGACAACTGGTCGTATGTGATTTTTATGGGCGTTTCATGGCAAAATCCAGCAATAATAAAAACTAAAAAGGAGAACCCACAAGTTTTTCTTTTCTGTCGACCGAAACATTTTACGGATCTAACTAATGCGTTGGTTTTGCATCACGAAACGGCAAACAAAGCAAGCATCAAGTTATTTTTTTCTCTCCCGTTGCAACGCACGGGTATTTTGCTAGTAGTTTATAATAACCACTATGTTAGTGGCATTCCAAAATAATCTTCAATTGCATTAGCGCCAGCACATCCGAATGGTTAGTAGGTGCAAGTTCTCCAGCGTTCGAAGAAGCCATCAGCAAAGTATTACCAGCTTGCTCCTAGACTTCAGTCCGGTCATCTAAAATATGAAAATGGTACAAGTATGAAGTATATGACTATATATGCTAGCAGTAACTTCCAAGTAACTTCCACGTCAGTGTACATGACACATTTAGCTAAAAGTTTCTTCACAATTAGTTGTCCTAAACAGATTCTCTGATTTCGAAGTATCAAGGGTAATAGACCTACACACCAGATCATTGAAAGTAAAAGATAGTCTAGATAAGAAATCAAATCCAAAAGCATTAAGTAGTACAAACTATATTAAGTAGGTGCAAACTATGTCGATAATGGCAAGAACACAAGAGAAACTTGCCTATGGCAATAGGCAGCAGTATAAACTATCTACATTGTCAATCGTTGGTCTGAGCTACACAGGTAGACATGTATTACAAAGAAGCAACACCAGATAATACTAACCTCCAATGAATACCACAAACAAAGCAGGACACACTGTCACTGTCACCACACTTCCTCTCTGTTCTTCGTTTCTCCCTCCCACTTTTTATCTCCCTACAGGACAAGAGTAGCAAATAAAGAGTGTGAAAAAAATTAAAACATCAATACATTGTGTACCGGTCAATTTTGTCCTATAGTGTTGATCATAACAATGATCTAAGATCAGATCAAAAGTGTCGGCGCTGAAATTGGTTTCTCTTAAAACTCGTGATTTTCAAGTTGCGCCACATTTAAGCTCTGGCTTGCTATGAATCATACTGAAAAACCTATCTTAGTAGCCAATTTAGAATACAAAAATCTTTACATGTCTAGAACAAAAATTCCTGTAACCTTTTTCCTACTATTATGGACACTACAACCACAAACTCCATAGATATGTTGTATTAATTACTCATACCTTTCTCTGAGCTAATCTATAAAATATGTTGTTGGAATACCAAGAAAAGTTAAGGGTTACATATATAAGGCCCTATTGAAAAGTGAAAGCTGGGAAGAAAGAGCATCACCTAAAATAGTTTTCTTTCAAGTATTCCGATGTAGACTTGGGTACCAACTGCAGTAGCAGAATTTTGAATGGCAATGTCAACAACAGCCTCTGAAATATAAAGGTACGTATATACAAATTAGTATCAGTTTTAAGTACATCATGTTCTCGTAATAACCCAATTGAAGTAGCAGAATTAGTATCACCTTTAGGCTTTAAGTATTTTCATCTTACTATTAATTTCACAATGTTCTTTTCCTCAGTTTTTTTTATCATGGAGAGTACATCATTACAAATCTATGTGTTTGATTATATCAGTGCAATGTTAAGGAATTGGAGGCTCGTGCAGAAACTCTCATCCTCTTCCATCTTGTGTGTTTGGTGTAAACTACAGCACATAGGCTGCAGAAAGTAATTATAGGAATCTAACATATATAACCTTCATTCCTACCACAAGCCTGTGTACAGGATATGTCCGTTGGACAGCCTAATAATCAGATTTAACTGAGAAAAGATTAGTGGACGAATACCCTGATTTCAGCAAACTACACAATTATTATTTTGGTGCAATCTCTGAATTATACGTAGTTTGCTGCCAGTTTTATATTTATTAGTCCTCTATTCTCAAATTGCCCAGAACCAGTGGCCCAGTGCAGCCGTACCTAGTGTACAAATTGTCTGAAAGCAATTCAGCAATCTGCCATTACACTCTACAAAATGCGTAGAACTTACCAGTGTAGCTCATCAATTTTGTTTCAACATGACAAACATAATGATCTCTGTCAGGATCCGCAGGCCTTTCTCTTCCCTTCATCTTCTTTTCAATATATTTCTTCTTTCTCTAGTTGATCCCTTCCGTGGAGTCCTCAAGCAGCAGAAACAGCAACGTCATGCCTCCCTCCCTCCTTCCTCCTATCAGGTCGGCGGTAGCCAGGAGCAGGTGCCCGGAAGCAGCAGCAGCTCGGGCGCGTTGTCACCGGCGGCAGCAGCAGGCGAGCACCAGAGCCTTCCCCCGCCACTCCTGCGTCACGATGAGACCTTCTCTCCGGCCGCGGTCACCGGCGGCTCGATCTACAACCATGGATGCCGGCCTGGAGATGGAGTGGAAGAGTACGTCCGTCCGGAGCTTCGGGAAGGAGGAGGAGGGCCAGCCGGAGATCGGGCTGGAGGGAGCCACGCTGCGGCGTCGCCTTGCCGGATTCCTGCCGGGCTAGGGTTCGCCTTGGCAGCCGCGGCTCAGGGGTTCCGCGCCATGAGACTGGTGGTGGAGGAAGAGGGTGCCGTGACAATGGTCGGCGGCCGATGGAGGAGGAAGAGGTAGTGGGGTGCCGGAGCCGGCCGAGATCTGGCGGATGCATAGGGGAAGGAAGGAGAGGACGGGAGGTGGCGTTGGTGACTTGGTGGTGAGAGGGAGGTGTGGCATACTGGGAGCGTGCGATTTGTGTGATTAGGGAGGTCTGTTTTGGGGGCATTGGATCGGTGAGGGTTGGACAGCTCAGATCGTGATCCGTGGGAGGCCGGCTCCTGCCATTTCATCGGTTCCTGCAAACTACTGGTCACTTTCAACCGGTCTCCAAAACAAAAAAACAAAAAACTAGCAATGGTCACTTTTATGAGCCCGTCGTTGATCGTATAGTTACCGGCGACAGACATTTTACATGTCTGTCACTAAATAATTTTCTCTTTCAGCCAGTCTACACCAAAAATATTAGTGACGATCATTTTTATGAGCTTGTCACTAGTATTTTGTACTAGTGACAGACATATTCTTGTCCGTCGCTAGTACTACTTAATAGTGACGGACACATTTTTACATGTCACTAACCAGCCTGTGGCTATAAGCATTTATGCAGTAGTGGGTGCAGGGCACTCTTTGTCGGAGAATGTTCCCAGGAACTGGGGGGTGTCTCCAAGGTATCGTGTAAGGGGCTAAACGCTGAGTCAAACAATCCTCAACGCGCTCCGGCGACGATGCTCGTCGGACTCGCTGCGGACGACACTGCAGAGATGGACACAAGATCTTACCCAGGTTCAGGGCCCTCTTTGGGAGGTAAAACCCCTACGTCCTGCTATGGTGTATTGCACTGCTTGGAGAGGTTTACAGTACAGGAGAGCTTGGAGAGCTCGAGGTGGCTAACAATGGCTACTTGCTAGTCTTCAGATCTAGGGTTAGGGTCTACTTGAGCTGCACTAACCGAAGATCGAACCCTTTGCTTGGGCGTGCTCCCCCTCCTTTTATAGGCGTCCTGGACCTCTTCTGCCCAAACATTTGGGCGGGAAGGGTTACCACATGGCGACGAAGGAAGGAGCAGGGTGCACGATAAAGGTGGAGTCCACCATAAAGGTAAAACTCGTGGACGCGGTCCACGGCAGGGGAGCGGCGTCACCAAAGCTGAAAAAGGCCACCGACCAGCCGGACGGGGGGCTGGCGCTTGCTGAGGTGGGATGTGACCCACGGTGACGTCGCCCTTGGAGCGTAGCTGCAGACGGTTCCCTTATCACCAAAGAGGCAATACTCGTTGTCCGCTTTGCTTGGCTCTGCTTTGTTGACTGCTTTATACATGGAAATGGCAACTGCGGCGTCGTCGTCATCGCGCGTAGGCACGCGCGTCACTCTGCACATGGCGCAGAGCCCATGTGCGCTCTGCCGCGGAGGCAAAGATGGTTTCGTGAGGAAGGAGCTTCGCGAGGCGAAAAGCCTCGCCGAGCCCTCCGGCTTGGTCCTTAGCGGAACTGCGGGTGGCGTCGGAGACGCCTTGTCGAGCAGCGGTCCCTCGCCAAGGGAGAAAACCCTCGGCGGGGGGAACAGATCCCTCGCGAGGAAAAACCCTCGCGAGGCTCGCCAGGCTTGGAGAGCCTGGTCCTTAGCGAAAATCATCCGGAGAATCTTGTGGGCCCTGGCAGGCCGGCCCGTGGTACCCTGGTTTCCACTGTGCCGACACTCTTCATTCTTCATTCGAAACTCATGAATGTCGGGTCGGAGGTTTTTGCCTTGTTAAAAAAAAGGGGAGTTGGGTAAAGCAAACTCCGCCCCTTTCTCATCAACATCTCGACTTCGCTCGTTGTTTGAGGTAAGTATAAAGGAGTTCAGACTGGCTTGGTCATTGATAGGCCGGCCTTCTCCTTATTCATTGGATAGGGTGCGGGGGGCTACGGCAACGCTTATGGCTGCAATCCTAACTGCAATGGCCCTCGCAGATTTAGTGCACCCAATCCATTAGAGTCATTCCTATTGGAGTCGTATTTACAAGGACTTTCTCGAGAGGACGACATACCTACCACTCAATGCCTCACCAATTAATTCGCAAGGTCAACGCAATAGAGAAGCGGTGGGGGGTCATACGAGAAGCCTTCAACAAGTTCCACGGATGTTAGGATTAAGTGCATGATAGAAACGACAGTGACTCAAACAAGAGCACCGTAGTAATATGCTAATCGAAATTCCTATCTATTTGGCATGCATAGACTTGCATTGTTCCTTATATTTGACATGTGTCTTTTGATCTAGTTGAGGGAAGCTCTCACGTTGCAAAACATGTTGTTGGTTGGTGCACTGATGGCCGGTGAAGCTGTTGGCCGTGCCTGTGTTGACCGGTGAAGCTGTTGGCCGTGCCTGTGTTGGCCGGTGAAACTATTTGCCGGAACATTCGTGGCCGGACTTGTTAGCATATGTATATTTTGGTAGTCGAATTTATTGTTGTTGATCAATTTTGCTTTGGAGGTTTTGTTTGGGGAGTGTCAGTGTGGGAGGCATGAAAAGCGTCAGACAAGTGTCCGACACCCCCCAGAGAGGACACCGATTGGGGGGTGTCGGACACAATATAGGCACCCCCGGTGGAGTTGCTCTTTGAGCACCACTTTTGGGGTTTTAAGGTACAAATTATGATAGAGTCGCAGCATGGAAAACAAAAAATTTCTTACGCAAAGAGGCAGAATAAAACCCAAACAAGATCACGATCTGCTAGGTGGTGGTAGCAAGAAGGAGATCGAATCTCACCCTCGAAGAAACCAAGCGTGTTTTGTCGAGCCAGGGGTTGGCTAGTCGATCCCCGCAACTAGACTCGTCTAGTCGCGAGGAGATGTATTATCCGATGCGTCGTACGAGCAACGCCTCCGAGGTATCCACACGTACGGCTCGATGAAGACTCCACATTCTTTATCCCATAAGAGGTGGTGGAGAGGCTCACGAGATCAGCAGCACGACGACGGTGTGGTGATGGATATGGTGGAGATTCAGCAGGGCTTGGCTAAGCAACTACTAGAGAGGAGGAGGAGGCGCGGCGGCAGCAGGGGGCGGCAGCTTGGGAGGAGATGGGGTGCCGCACCCCCTCCCCAGCCCCTCCTTATATAGGCGGCCAGGGGGGTGCGCCCCAAGCCACCTAGGGCCGGCGGCTAGGGTGGCTTAGCCCCCAAGTCAGCCGCCCTAGGGTTTGGCCCCCAAACCCTAGCCGCATGGGCCTTTGGGTGCTGGTGCGGCTGGCCCATGTGGGCTGCTGCACCACCCCTCGGTCCATGTGGGCCCCATATGCACGTGGGCCCCACTTCTAGACTCCTCTAGAACCTTCTAGAATCTTCCGGTACCCTACCGGAAAATTCCCGGACCTTTCCGATACCTCTGAAAACTACTTTCCTTATATGAATCTTATTCTCCGAACTCATCCGGAACTTCTCGTGATGTCTAGGATCCCATCCGAGACTCTGAATCAATATTGTTCACACCATTATTTATCTCGAGCCCTAACTACATCGAACGTTAAGTATGTGACCCTGCGGGTTCGAGAATATGCAGACATGATTTAATCAATAATTAATAGCGGGACCGGGATGTCCATATTAATTTCTACATATTCAACGAAGTACTTTACCGGTTTAACCACAATGTCCGGGATTCAATTAATCCATATACGATTGCTTTTGTCTCACGATATATTACTTGCCCGAGACTTAATCACCGATATCTTCATATCTGATTAATCTCATTTCCGACAAGTTCTCTTTACTCGTTCCATAGGATAGGATCCTTACGACTAGCTACTTAGTCATATGCTTGCAAGCTTTTGAATGCTATGCTATCGAGAGGGCCCAGAGATATCTATCCAATGGTTGGATCCCAGTCTTGATTCATGTGACCCAACAACCTACCATTGGAGATACCTGAAAGCCACCTTTATAATCACCCAGTTACGAACTGACGTTTGATGTCCACAAAGTATTCCTCCGGTAGGCGGGAGTAACATAATCTCATGGTCTAAGAAAACTATATTTGACATATATTAAAATGGGTCTGTCCATTATATCATCTCCTATGATATAACTCCGTTTATCAAGTGATTCATAAATCCATGGTTAGGAAACGTCTAACCATCACTTGATCAAACGAACTAGTTATAAGAGGCATACTAGGGACACTTTGTCGTTTATATTCCACACATGTATTTGTTTCCGGTAAATACAATTATAGCATGGATAATAAACATTTATCATGAATGGGAAATATGATAAATAATAATCTTTATTATTGCCTATTGGGCATATCTCCAACATTCTCCCACGTGCACTAGAGTCAATAATCTAGTTTACATTTGTAGCAATCTAACACCCATGGCTTCCTGGTGCTGATCATGTTTTGCTCGTGGAAGAGGTTTAGTCAACGGGTCTGTTACATTCAGATCTATGTGCACCTTGCAAATCTCTATGTCTCCATCTCGAACATTCTCACGCAAATTGTGAAAGCGGCGCTTGATATGTTTTGTGTTCTTGTGTGAAGTTGGCTCCTTGGCAAGAGCAATCACACCTGTATTGTCATAGTACAGGGCCAGTGGTCTTGATGCACTTAGAACCACACCCAGCTCGGAGAGGGACTCTTTCATCCGGACTACTTCACTTGCCGCCGAAGAGGCTGCCACATATTCCGCTTCAGTTGAAGATTTCGCCATCACGCTTTGCTTGGAACTCCTCCAGCTCACATCGCCACCATTTAGAATAAACACGTATCCGGACTGAGACTTTGAATCATCCGGATCAATATCCCAACTAGCATCAATGTAACCCTTTACGACAAGCTCTTGGTCACCTCCATACACGAGAAACATTTCCTTAATTCTCTTCAGATACTTAAGGATATTTTTGACCGCTGTCTACTGTTCCACTCCTGGATCACTCTGGTACCTGTTGGTCAGACTAACAGCATGGCACACATCCGGTCTAGTACATAGCATGGCATACATGATAGAGCCTATGGCCGAGGCATATGAAACTTTGTTCATCTTCTCTCTATCTTCTACCATGGCTGGACATTGAGTCTTACTCAAAGTCTTTCCTTGCAACATAGGTAAGAACCCCTTATTCGAATCTTCCATTCTGAACCTCTTCAGAACTTTGTCAAGGTATGTACTCTGTATAAGCCCTATTAGGCGTCTTGATCTATCTCTGTAGATTTTAATGCCTAAAATATACGCTGCTTCGCCAAGGTCATTCATTGAAAAACTCTTATTCAAATAAGCCTTTATACTTTCAAGTAGTTATTTATCATTTCCAATCAACAATATGTCATCCACATATAGTATCAGAAATGCTACTGGACTCCCACTCACTTGTAAATACAAGCCTCTCCATAAGTTTGGACAAATCCAAACCCTTTGATCACTTCATCAAACCGGAGATTCCAACTCCGTGATGCTTGCATCAGTCCATAAATGGACCTCTAAAGTTTGCATACCTTGTCAGCTCCCTTAGGATCAACGAAACCTTTGGGCATGTACCATGTACAACTCTTCCTTAATATGACCATTAAGGAATGCGGTCTTTACATCCATTTGCCAAATTTCATAATCATGAAATGCAGCAATTGCTAACATAACCCGAACAGATTTCAGCATCGCTACAGGTGAGAAAGTCTCATCGTAGTCAAGTCCTTGAATTTGTCGGAAACCCTTTGCGACAAGTCGTGCTTTATACACGGTGACATTTCCGCCAGCGTCTGTTTTTCTTTTGAATATCCACTTGTTCTCATGCCTTGCGGTCGTCTGGTAAGTCCACCAAAGTCCATACTTGGTTTTCATACATGGATTCCATTTCGGATTTCATGGCTCCTAGCCATTTATCGGAGTCAGGGCTCATCATAGCTTCCTCATAGTTCGTAGGTTCATCATTGTCTAACAACATGACACTCATGACGAGGTTGTACCAATCAGGAGTGGTACGTTGCCTCGTTGACCTGCGAGGTTCAGTAGCAGCTTCGTTTGGAGCATTTTGATCATTATCATTTTCTTCTTCTTCTTTAGGTTGCGAAGGCTGCTCTGGAACATCTTCCAGTGCTGCGTCACTCGGCATCTCAAGAATGGGTTCAATAACCTCATCAAGCTCTACTTTCTTTCCACTCACTTCTTTGGAGAGAAACTCCTTCTCCAGAAAGGAACCGTTCTTTGCAACAAAAATCTTTCCTTCGGTTCTATGGTCGAAGGTATACCCAATAGTTTCTTTTAGGTATCCTATGAAGACGCATTTTTCCTATTTGGGTTCGAGCTTATCAGGTTGAAGTCTTTTCACATAAGCTTCGCAACCCCAAACTTTAAGAAACGATAACTTTGGCTTCTTGCCAAACCACAGCTCGTATGGAGTCGTCTCAATGGATTTTGATGGTGCCCTATTTAAAGTGAATGCGGTTGTCCCTAATGCATAGCTCCAAAAGGATAGTGTCAGATCGGTAAGAGACATCATAGATCGCACCATATCTAATAAAGTACGATTACGATGTTCAGACACACCATTACGTTGTGGTGTTCCAGGTGGCGTGAGTTGTGAAACAATTCCACATGTCTTTAAATGCATACCAAACTCGTAACTCAAATATTCTCCTCCACGATCAGTTCGAAGAAATTTTATTTTCTTGTTACGATGATTCTCTACTTCACTTTGAAATTCTTTGAAATTTTCAAACATTTCAGACTTATGTTTCATTAAGTAAATATATCCATATCTACTTAAATCATCGGTGAACGTCAAGAAATAACGATATCCACCGCGCGCTGCAACACTCATTGGACCGCACACATTAGTATGTATAATTTCCAATAAGTCCGTTGCTCTCTCCATCGTGCCGGAGAATGGTGTTCGAGTCATCTTGCCCATGAGGCATGGTTCGCATGTTTCAAATGATTCGAAATCAAGTGAGTCCAAAAGTCCATCAGAATGGAGTTTCTTCATACGCTTTACACCAATATGACCTAAACGGCAGTGCCACAAGTATGTGGAATTATCATCATTCAGTTTACATCGTTTGGCATCAATGTTATGTATGTGTATCACTACTATCGAGATTCAACAGAAATAAACCATTCACTTCAGGTGCATGTCCACAAAAGATATTATCCATATAAATAGAAACACCATAGTTCTCTGATTTAAATGAATAACCGTCTCGCAATAAACAAGATCTAGATATAATATTCATGCTTAACATAGGCACCAAATAACAATTATTGAGGTTTAAAACTAATCCCGAATGTAAACGTAGGGGGAGCGTGCCGACGGCCATGACTTCAACTTTTGATCCATTTCCGACGCGCATCGTCACCTCGTCCCTCTCCTGTTTCGAGTTACATATGTTAGCAACCGAACTAGTATGAAATACCCAGGCACTACTACGAGCACTTGTTAAATACACATCAATAACGTGTATATCACATATACCTTGTTTGAAGTTGCCAGCCTTCTTATCTGCTAGATACTTTGGGAAATTGCGCTTCCAGTGTCCAGATCCCTTGCAGTAGAAGCACTCAGTATCAGACTTAGGACCTTTCTTTGACTTCTTCGCAGGCGCAGCAGCTGACTTTCCGCCCTTCTTGAAGTTGTCTCTCTTGACCTTCTTCTTGAAACCGGTGGTGTTATTGACCATCAACACTTGATGCTCCTTCTTGATTTCCACCTCCGCTGTCTTCAACATTGCGAAGAGCTCAGGAAGAGTTTTCTCCATCCCTTGCATATTATAGTTCATCATGAAGCTTTTGTAGCTAGGTGGAAGTGACTGGAGAACACGGTCAATCTCCAACTTATTGGGAATGTGGACACCCAGCTACGCCAGACGATCACCGTACCCAGACATTTTGAGCATGTGTTCACTGACGGAACTGTTCTCTTCCATCATACAGCTAAAGAACTTGGAGGAGGCTTCATACCTCTCCACCCTGGCTTGAGCTTTCAGATAAACAATTATCCGATAAGCGCCATGGTGCTCAAAATGCTTTTGAAGCTTTGGTCCTAAGCCATATAACAGACCGCACTTAACTATCTCGTGGTCCTCAGAACGGGCTGTCCAGACGTTCCTAACATCTTCCGCTGCTCCCTTTGCTGGAGCCTCACCTAACGCTGCATCGAGGACATACTGTTTCTTGGCAGCAGCGAGGATAATATTTAGATTCATGATCCAATCTGAGAAATTGCTTCCATCATCTTTCAGCTTGTCTTTCTCTAGGAATGCGTTAAAATTCATGGTGGTAGTGGGACGGGCTATTGATCTACAACATATTTGCAAAAGGTGTTTAGACTATGTTCATGATAGTTTTGTTCGAGTTAATCTAAATTACAAAACGAACTCCCACTAAACTCAACATCTCTCGTGTTGTTTAGTGACACACGATCCAAATCCACTACACCACAACCGATCATCACGTGAGATGATGTAGCTTCAAAGGTGAACATCGCCATGTTTGATCATATTGTCCATATGACTCGTGTTTAACCTTTCGGTTCTTGTGTTCCGAGGCCATGTCTGTACATGCTAGGATCGTCAAGGAAACCGTAGTATTTTCGCATTTGTAAATCTGGCTTACACCTGTTTTATGCGAATGTAGAGTCTATCACACCCGATCATCACGTGGTGCTTCAAAACGATGAACTTTTGCAACGGTGCATACTAGGGAAGAACACGTCTTGATATTAACGAGAGAGATCACCTTATCATGCTACCGTCGCGATCAAATCTAAGCATAACAGTAAGATGCATAAAAGGATTAACATCACATGCAATTTAATTTGTGACATGGTATAGCCTTTTCTTGTGCCTTTGATCTCCACCTCCAAAGCACCGACATGATCTCCATCACCACCAGCATGACGACGCCATCTCATGATTGTCTCCACCAACTATTGCTACTACGATTATTGCTACTCTTAGCGATAAAGCAAAGCAATTACATGGCGTTAAAGTGACACGCAGGTCATACAATAATAAAGAGACAATCATAAGGCTCCTGCCGGTTGCTGTACTCATCGACATGCAAGTCGTGAAAATTACAAAACATGATCATTGCATACATTATCACAAATCACATCTTGGCCATACCATATCATAAATCCTGCAAAAACAAGTTAGACGTCCTCTACTTTGTTTATGCAATTTTTACGTGGACTCTATGGGTCATGAGATAGAACCGTTCTAATCTACAAAAAGCCACAACGGTGATATAAAATTTGCTTATTTTATATCCTTTTGAAAGGCCTTCCATTGAAGGTCGCATCTCACTATAGCAAGAGAAACAAACACCCACAATACAAGTTGCATGTCAATCGTGGAACCGGTCTATTGTACGCGGACGAGTAAAGTTGGTCCGGACCGCTTCAATCCCACCATACCGTCGAGATACAAAATGCACGTGGGAAGGTAGCAACAAAAAATATCAACGCCCACAACACTTGTGTTCTAATCGCACCAACATCTACGAATAGATCTAGGCCTGATACCACTGATAGGGTCTCAGCATAGAAAATAAAAATTTTCCTACGCAAAGAGGCGGAATAAAACCCAAACAAGATTACGATCTACTAGATGGTGGTAGCAAGAAGGAGATCCAATCTCACGCTCGAAGAAAACCAAGCGTGTTTTGTCGAGGTAGGGGTTGGCTAGTCGATCTCCGCAACTAGACTCGTCTAGTCGCGAGGAGATGTATTATCCGATGCGTCGCATGAGCAACTCCTCCGAGGTATCCACACGTACAGCTCGATTAAGACTACACGTTCTTGATCCCCGCAAGAGTTGGTGGAGAGGCTCACGAGATCAACATCATGACGACGGTGTGGTGGTGGATATGGTGGAGATTCAGCAGGGCTTTGCTAAGCAACTACTAGAGAGGAGGAGGAGGCGCGGCGGCAGCAGGGGGCGGCGGCTTGGGAGGAGATGGGGTGCCGCACCCCCTCCCCACCTCCTCCTTATATAGGCGGTCAGGGGGGGTGCGCCCCAAGCCACCTAGCAGGGCTGGCGGCTAGGGTGGCTTAGCCCCCAAGTCAGCCACCCTAGGGTTTGGCCCCCAAACCCTAGCCGCATGGGCCTTTAGGTGCTGGTGCGGCAGGACCATGTGGGCTGCTACACCACCCCTCGGTCCATGTGGACCCCATACGCATGTGGGCCCCACTTCTAGACTCCTCTAGAACCTTCTAGAATCTTTCGGTACCCTACCGGAAAATTCCCGGACCTTTCCGATACCTCCGGAAACTACTTTCCTTATATGAATCTTATTCTCCGAACTCTTCCGGAACTCCTCGTGATGTCTAGGATCCCATCCGAGACTCCGAATCAATATTCGTTCACACCATCATTTATCTCGAGCCCGAACTACATCGAACGTTAAGTGTGTGACCCTGCGGGTTCGAGAATATGCAGACATGATCTAATCAATAATTAATAGCGGGACCGAGATGTCCATATTAATTCCTACATATTCAACGAAGTACTTTACCGGTTGAACCACAATGTTCGGGATTCAATTAATCCATATAGATTCCTTTTGTCTCACGATATATTACTTACCCGAGACTTAATCACCGATATCTCCATATCTGATTAATCTCGTTTACGACAAGTTCTCTTTACTCGTTCCATAGGATAGGATCCTTATGACTAGCTACTTAGTCATATGCTTGCAAGTTTTTTAATGCTATGCTACCGAGAGGGCCCAGAGATATCTATCCAACGGTTGGACGGACAAATCCCAGTATTGATTCATTTGACCCAACAACCTACCATCGGAGATACCTTAAAGCCACGTTTATAATCACCCAGTTATGAAGTGACGTTTGATGTCCACAAAGTATTCCTCGGGTTGGCGGGAGTAACATAATCTCATGGTCTAAGGAAATTATATTTGACGTCTATTAAAATGGGTATGTCCATTATATCATCTCCTATGATATAACTCCGTTTATCAAGTGATTCATAAATCCATGGTTAGGAAACGTCTAACCATCACTTGATCAAACGAACTAGTTATAAGAGGCATACTAGGGACACTTTGTCGTTTATATTCCACACATGTATTTGTTTCCGATTAATACAATTATAGCATGGATAATAAACATTTATCATGAACGGAAAATATGATAAATAATAATCTTTATTATTGCCTCTTGTGCATATCTCCAAAAAATTATAGGACACGCATTCTCGATGATGTAAAATAGGTGATGAGGGCATCGTGCTGGCATTGTGTTGGTTGGTTGACACTCTAGGGCAACTATCACGATATGTAATGTCTAAGGTTGTGTTAATTAGGCCTGCGTGCCGTTTGTGTTTCGGCCGAGCCTATAATAGGACGGTTTCTATGAGTTAGAGTCCAATTAGGTTAGGAGTCGTGTTTGTCTCGGCTTGGGCCTGTCGAACCGACTAGTTGTTGGCCTCCTGTCTCGGTTTGGGCCTGTCCAACCGACTAGTTGATGGCCTCCTATAAATAAAGGAGCCGGCTGCTAGGTTTAGGGAGTTGAAAATTATGTAGAACCTAAAGTTCAGGTTGTCACCGTCCCTCGGGGATCGGCGTGTATGACGGCGTATCTGCGCTCATCTAGTTATCCAATAAATCGAGGCATGAGTGTTCTTGAATCTTTCAAGGGTTATCGTGCGTGGAGAGAAGGTCCTTGAACTGTCAAGGGTTGTCGAGCTTGGCGTGAGTCGTGGTGTTCATCACCTCGTTGCTTGCCGTGAGATTCGTTCTGTAGATTCTTTAGGTTACGTGGTTTGCGCATGATTGGAAGAATAGTTATCCGGTGGTTCTTGCGGTGAAAGATCGGGCCAAAATTATCAGTATCAATAGGGCTGCAGCAAAATTCAAGATGATGCGAAATAAGGCACCACATGAGATCCGACAGTGGGTAGAGAGGGAGGCGCATCTGATAGTAAAGCGCTGAGCATGATTTTGGCCGGCGGAGAATGGCGGCGGCAGAGGAAACACGTCAAGGGACGAGGGTGGCATGGACTCATCTGGGAACGCGCCATCGCGGAGCTCACTGTGCGGCGGAAATCGCCGCATACGGCCCCATTCCGCATGCAGGAGGAGCTCAGATGGAGCAGTTCACCAGGACGGCGGATAGGGCCTACGATGGAGGGGAATCAATAGAGGAGGCCGAGGGGAAGCCGGGCGGGTGACCGACAGTGCGGGGAGATGTCGGAGCTAGCCGAAATCGGCGGCGGTGGCAATCATAATTAGGGTTGCGGAGGTGAGCGTAGTCACCGGTGCGGGGGAGAAGCTCGCTGGTGTGGCGCTACGAGCTGCGGAGGTCATGGGGGTAAAGCAGGGGAGGCGTAGGAGCTCGCCGCGGGAGGGCATCCGATTGGCGGCGGGAAGATTATCGGTGGCAGTTGGGCTTCACGAGGCCAGGAGATTTGTTTTGGGGCATGGATTTGGTGCCCAAAGTATTCAACATGAGAGGCAAAAATTTAGGGTGTGATGTAAATTTTTTTACATCACCAAATAGGGCTGGAGCCAGTTTTTTTTGGCCTTTTAAGTTAGTTTTTTTTTACATCATCTGTTGAAGATGCTCTTACCAGATCCACCACCTTACCTCGAGAGTGCACTTTCTGCACTTAGGGGCATCTGCCCCTGTTTTTAAAAAAATGCATTTTAAACACGTTTTAAAATGTGTAAAAATCCGAAATAAAATTTTATGTGTACATCTCACCTAAATATATGTGCGGCATAAAGTTTTGTGGAAAAAAAAACTTTTGTTTTGGCGGCGCAAAAAAGACAAATTTTTGTGCTGGAAAAAAAACTTGTTTGAGACATTCTTTTGTCTTTTTCACATTGACCAAAATAATGATTATTTATTGACGAAACTTTTTGCGCCGCCATATTATGTGGATGTGTATGCCCGGAATTTTTTTCAAAATATTTTAGCATGTGGAAATATGTTTTTTCAAAACGGGGCATATGCCCCATGTTCAGATGTGTATTTCCCCCTTACCCTCATCTTTCCAAGCCGGACAGCCCGACACAAGAGGATGTAAAAATCTACCCAACCGGACCGCCCACCCTCACCCTCCAATTTATTCGGAATGTCGTATATTTAGGTTGGAAATGAGAGTGTTAGTGTGTGTTCGGACAGTACGCCACATCAGACCAGTCCAACCTGAACCACTTTATCTTTTTTTCTCCCCATCCCAACCAATCATATGAAAGTGATTGGACAATTTAGCGGATGTATGCAGGAACAAATGCGGATTGAAAATGGACACGCTTGGATACTATCTGACGTCTACACAGATGAACGAGGAGACAGATAAGCCCAATCCAGTAAATGATCTAAGCTCTTAAAAAGGTAAAGTTATCAACAAAAAAAAGGACTATCGAAGAATCACACATGCAGTGATCGAGTACGTGACTTTCATACAAATTGTAAGGTTTTGTGGTCTGTAAAATGACAAAAATTAGAACACGTCTATTTTAGCTTCTTCTATTTGTCTTCTTTGTGAGGAATCATATTTGACTTTCGAGGTACACTACAAATTAATTCATTCTATAACAAAACTTCGCCAATATAAGCGGAATATTTGACTTATTTAGAAGATCTTAACACTTAAATCCTAGATTTTGTTTTTTTTTTTCAGTTAAGAAAGCATCTTAGAATATTTGACTTTTTTTAGTTATATATATCGTGCAATTAGATAAATTACGTAAGGAGTATTAGAAAATAGTTAAAAGCGGCATCGTCAATTAGAATGTATTCCATGACGGTTTCATAAGCCTACGGCCATCGGAGTTGGTCGGGGAAGATGTACTTGTGCAAGGGCGCCGCCGATTAATCATCAGAGTTGGTCGGTATCGTCCATTAGAGTGTATTCCATGACGGTTAATCATCTATCTTTGACACCTATTTAAGACCAATGGTTGGGATTTAGGTGTGCGAGTGTGCGATGTATGGTGGGTCGTACCTCCACGGACAAGCCAACTAGTCTCCTTGTATATGTGCTGGCAAGGAACCACGATATAAGCACACAAGTCATTGGTTTGCATCTCCGGCCGTTCTGCATATGAAGGGTTTAACCCCCCTTGTCCCTCAACTTGTTACAAGCCGAGATCAAAATTCCAGCACTACAATGTTAAAGATAATAATTCCCAGTTTTGAGGAGCTAAGCTTCTTTCTCTCCTTTTATCGAGGGTGAGAGAAATATCTCAGTTGGCGACTCTTGAATCATTTGTCGTATTCTGTTTTGTGGGTCGTTGTAACCTTAATTTTGTTTTCTTCAAGATGGAAGACCAAAGCTCCGACCGCTGCATCAAAATGATGCACACTCCTTACTTTGTTGCATAGTTTAGGAGTAATAAAGTTTATAAATTACGGATCACACAATGTGGCAAAGAAGATCAACAAACAAAAATGCGTGCTTCTACCCATTTAGTCTTCTAGTGTGTTGTCACCCGCCCTGGCTGAAGATCGTCTTACCGACGTAGTAAATCAAAATCCAATTTAAGTTGGTGTAGAACTAATTTGGGAGATAGAATTGGCACTCAAGTATGAGATAGAACTGCCACACAAGTCGAGACAATGAGGGAGTAAAGCCATTGGCACTAGTCGAAAACGGGGCACTAGTCCCGGTTCCAGAGGGCCTCTAGTTCCAGTTGGGCAAACGGGACTAGAGGCCCCCCCCCCCTCCCCCCTCTAATCCCGGTTGTCCACGAACCGGGATAAGAGGCCCTCCCACGTGGCCACGGAGGAGCCCGCGGGGCTGGAGACCTTAGGCCCTTTTTTTTCTTTTCGAATATTTTTCAGGGTTTGAGGTTTAGGGGTTTCGGATGGTTTCCATTGTACGGGGATCATGTCGATACGCCAAAAACGTGTTTTGGTATATATATAAATTATATTACTACACGAAGATCACGTTGATGCATATATGTAACACATGGAGATCATGTTTCCGTATAAAGTACTTAATTACATGGAGATCATCACTAGTACATGGAGATCACTTATGTCGGTAGTAGTACTCTCCGTTTTCAGGTATGACCTCCGTAAGGAGAAATCCCGCCAATTCCTCCGCAATTGCTTTTATGCGGTCATTTGGTAGGAGTGTGTTTCGCTTCCTTGCAACCTTTAAAAGAAGGAGAAAAACAATTATGAATGAAACTCAACACAATTGATGGTAACAAAATAAAATTGTGAATAATGTTTACGTACCTCTTTATTTATTCGATTATTAAATTTCTTAGTGGTCCTCATTTGAATGAACTCGCAAACGTAGTATCCACATAAGTGGCTCCCGGTTGGCTGTTCCAGACACCACTGTTCGAGAATAGAATTCAATCAAATCATGCTTGATAATGGTATTGAAACTAGAATTAAAGAGATGTGCGGATCTAGGTAGTACTACTTATCTTGTTCAGAGACCATATTAGCTTCGGTTTCCATTGACCGGGTTCTTCCTTGATGAACGATTCCCAAACTCTGCCCGGCAAAGAAAATGAACAAAAGAGTTATTAATTACTTGATATCACGAAATGAACGAAAGAGGCCGATATAGTGCGATAAGAATTTAAATTACCCTTTGATCATATCAAAGCAGCTCTTGTATTCTTTAGGATGTCTCCTTAATGAGTCTAGAACCTCAATTTCTCCGGCGTTAATTTTAATGAACATAAGAATATAGTGAAAGTTGCACGTTTATATACATAGTCATGCATAACTCATCAATTACACTTAAGATCGGGTGAGCAAAATTAGAATGTGTATAAGAAAGTAACACTTACTTGAAGTTGTAAGGAAGAAGTATTTCTTTTTTGTTACGTTGTCGCTTGAAACACCTTAGCAATGTCTCCTTTACTTCCTCGAGTTTGTCTTCTATGTTCACTTCATGAAATTTATCCGGGTCAATGAAGCCAACGTCCGAGATCAGTCCTTCCCTTTTGTAGTCGAGCATCTTCATTCTACATAAATAGCGTACAAAGATTATAGAACGAGCTGAGCTAAAGACTTAAATTACAGAAATAAATCACTTACAGACAAAAGCAACTGATGATAGCTTTATCGAGGGCGCGTTGATTGTATAACTGAAAAAGTTCGCTAAAATCAACTTGCACACCGTATTCTTGGAAGTAATTCTCTTCCTTAACTCTCGCCATGACACTGATTATATCTTTCTTTGCGGCTTTCAAGTACCATTCATTCAACTTACGCATCTTTGTTGGTAGATACTGGACTAGCTCTGGTCTGACCAAAGGCTGGCCGTGAACATATTCATATACTACCTCAGCTATGTCGACGTCTTTGTCAGGAAATACCTTGAGGGGGGGCCGATTTTACATTCTGTTCTCCGAGTTGGGCTATTTGTTTCCCGCTTTTCCGCTTCTCCATCTCTGAGCTATATGACTTGGCTATTTGGCGCTCATAGTATGATGTCGGCTTTGGTGGAGGGTCATATAATTTTTCCAAGCAGCGCCTAACGGCTTCCGGATCTTGTATTTGCCTTGGTGGGGGCTTTTTTGGTGCAAAATGGGCTTCCACCTCGGCCTTCGAGATGGCACAGTTTTCCTCGTAAGTCCTTTCGGCCGGTAACTTCTCAGGAGTCTTGACTTTTGCCTTCTTTCTCTTTGTCCTCTTAGGTGGCGAACCGGTGGGCTTCCTCCTATTTAGCAGCTTAGTGGGTGGAGTCGGCTGGACTGGCGCCGGAGATGGAGACGGACTCGAGCTGGGGTCCCTCTAGAGTAGGGGTGGACTTAGAGGTGGTGGACTGCTACTCGGAGGAGTCGGTGGCCTTGGTGCCGAGTCTGGAAACACGATGTGTTTCTTGTTCCATAGAACGAAACCATGCTTGACTTCTCCCAGTGTCTTCTCGTCGTCACCTAAAAGATAGTCAAGCTCCAGTGTCTTAAATCCCGGCATAATTTCATCCACCCCGACACGAGCATAGCCAGCTGGAATCTGACCAAGATGGTAGCTTGCTCCAGATTGATTTGGTAAAGCATAGCCGACCGCCACCTCGAAGGATATGTTCTTCATTAACATATGTAGCTCACAATCTTTCTTCTCCGTGATATCATCCACGGGGTAGTGAGCCGTCGGCTGTTCTAATGCGGTAGATGCTTATAGCTGCGTGGAACCCACGCTGATTTTCCGCGGATCAGATGGGACAGCATCGACTTCAGGACATTCTAGCTGCTGCTGAGATGCCCTATGCTGACTGATTGAGTCCAGTTGCTCCTGTTGTCGCTGCACCATGCGTTCCAATTCCGATAACCGGTCTAACTCCTTCTTCTTTCTCCCACGGCTTCTATAACTGTCAGCGCACTCCGGAAACCCTCCCTTCAAGGTGACACCGCCGGGATAGCCTCGTAATCGTCCATAGTGTTCAGGATTCCCCAGGGCGAGTGTCAGCTCGTCGTTCTCTCTCTCGGGATCGAACATTATTTATTGCGTCTACAAGCAACAAAGTGATTGTTTCAATTTTTTTCTTCCATTTTCCCTTTGCAACAATCAGCCCTGTCAGTGGGTCCAACACTGCCTCATGCGTGAACAACCAGAACTTGGACCTCTCGGGCCAGTCCGCTGTCTGTGGAGTGATCCCTTTAGCAAGCAATTCTGCTTCAACGGCTAACCACTTAGAATGACAGTCTTGTAGCCACCTGTCCCCAACAACTATGGTGATATTCCTTTTTCCCAGCATTTATCGTATTTATGGCCGATCGGGCCACAGCGGTAGACGATTTCTTATACGCCACAAATGCGGGCCAGTAATGTTTTATCTTCTCGAGTACTCCAGTGAAATTATATGGATCTTCCTTTTCATATTTTCTCCATAATGTTTTCTTCCAGCTCTGGAATTGTGTAGCTATCTTCTTAAGAGTCCACTCCTTCACTTTCTCCTTCTTGCCTTCTGGTAGGTTGAAATGTATCATGAGCGCATCGTAAAGCAAATCTGTTGTATCTTCGCGGACATAACTAGCTTCATCGTCCGCATCCTTCGGCTTATGCCAATCTGTAATGGTGATCGGGAGCATGTCCCTAACAATGACTCCAGCTTGATTCACAAATTTACGGCAGTTCGGTATGGGTGCCAGCGGTTCGCCACTATCAGCAACTTCCTCGATCGTTAACCTCGGAACCTCGCTCGACATCCTTCTCGTCCGGCCTCGAGGACCTTGCTTTTTAGCAGATTTGCTCGATCCGGAGGGCTAAAAAAATGATTCATTAATACATGCAATACAAATCAATTAATGCATCTAGTGATCAACACAGCCTTTATATATATATATACATTTTCCTATATATGCAGGACTATTCTGCAACCCCCTTAAGAGGTTCTAGAATAGCTATTCTAGAACCCCCTCTAATCAGCTTCTTATCTCGAACCGACCCGATCGGAAAAACCCACCACCTCCGTCTCCAAACCGAACCGTTCTCTCCTTGCTCCCCTCGCGCGACCCTCGACCCACCTCCCGATCCACCTACCGCCGCCGGCCAATCCCTTCCGCCCGCAGTCCCCTGCTCCTCCCCCGCCAGATCGAGGTCGACGCATCGCTCCTGCCGCTCCCCACCTGCACGAGGTTGTGCGCCGCCTCAGCTTCTCCCCACCAACGTGAGGTCGTGCCGCCGCCCCGGCTCAACACCACCGACGCGCCGCCGCCTCCCGGAGACCCCCCGTGCTCGCCGCAGCCTCCTACTACCAGCCCCACGGCCGCCTCCTAAGTGGCGCCGGAGATCACTGCCCCTCGCCGACCTCCCGTATCGGGCGCCGCTGGTTCTCGAGCTGCGATGCAAGCGCCCCAGCCAAGCTCCCCTCCTCTGCGCCGAGCACCCTCCACCTCCTTCCGGCGTGGATGCCCCCGCGCACGACCCGACCTCCGGGATGTTCGGGAGCTGATGAATCGAGCCGGCGCGCCTCCACGGCCCCCCTGTGCACTGCGGCGACTATTGGCCAGGAGCTCCTCCGTACCGCCCCTGTGCTCGACGGCGGCGGTTCACCCTACATTCCTGCTCGCTGGAGAAGGAGCCGCTGCACTGTCCTGGTCGGCCCGCTGGCGGAGGAACGCGCCCGAACTTCGTTGTTGGCTGTTGTTGCGAGCTGCTTGTTGTGTTTGTTCGGTGGAATTGCGAACGGCCTGCCACAGTTTATCTTTTTTTTTGCGGTTCAGTTATTCACATAGCCGAAGTTCTTGTGCACATCTGAAGAAGTTCGATTTTGCAAAGTTCACTTAATTGTTCGCACGAAAATGATTCAATTCAACCACGTGGAAAAAGTTCACTTTTTTTTGTCGTGAAGTTCAATGTATATAACTTCGAAGTCCACTCCGAATAACACAAGTCAGAAAATTTTGAAGTTCAATGTATATAACTAGGATGGTCATAGTACGTTCGTGTGATGCTCCCGTGAGGAAGTTCACTGACGTCTCCCATATAAGTTCACTTTCGTGACGAGTGAAGTTCAGAAAATGGTCTGAGTACAAAAAACCGAACAGGTAAAAAAAATCAAACAAGTCAAAAAAAATGACGTAACCCGAGCATCTGGTGCTCCGTGAAGAAGTTCACATACGTGTTACAAAGAAGTTCAGTGTTGTGAAGTGGGAAGTTCAGAAAAAACGAGAATTCTAAAACAACAGAATTATGTATATTTAAAACTGCTCTTAAACCGTAAGGAATTTCGAAACAATGCGTGAGATAACAAAGTTACGGCTTTTTCATAGCTTTCCAACAGCGTATCATTTGCATCAATCCGATAAATGCTTTGAAAATGGCGATCAAAATACCGTACGGTCGTAAAAATAGTGTTAGTATATTTGAAATTATTTAAAAACGGTAACTAATTTCGAAAACCAGTGAAAATGAAAAAGTTTCGTAATTTACATAGCTATCCAACGGTATATCACATGCATCATTCCGATAAGCGGATCAAAAATGGCACTAGAAAATTTTCCGTGAAGGTGGAGAATCAGTGTGTTCCGTCAGGAAGTTCACATAACCATTAAATGAAGTCCATCAACTTTGCGAGGGAAGTTCAGAAGTGGTTTCAGAATAGCTATTCTAGAACTGGTTCCAGAATAGCAGACCTATATATATATATATAGGTGCATAATACTTATTTTGTACCCTAAGTTTCTTTTACTTTCTTTTATTTAGAATTTATGTTTGATATACAAATAATTACATTCATATTGACCCACAATGAAAATTGACATAAAAAATACAATTTTATGAGTCATAACAGTGTAAAAACCATAAAAAAAACATATTTTACGACATATTTTTTACGTCATGTAAAAAAAGTTTTACGTCATGTCGATATTTTCTTACATTCTCCTTGACTTACGAGGTAATACAAAATTTACGTGACGTAATAATCATTTACAGTTTAGAAGATATCGGGTGGGTTATTCTACTCCCCGGGTGTCAACTAGCGCGTCCCTATGCTATTCTGGAACCAGTTAAATCCGTTTATCGGAATGACGCATATGATACGCCGTTGGATAGCTACAGAAATTGCGCAACTTTTTTGTCTTTGAAGGTTTTCCAAATGAAGTACAGTTTTAAAATCAATTTTAAATATACAAGATACTGTTTTCAAGAAAAACTGCGTTTTCGTACAGTTTTTGGGGCGCCATTTTCAAACCGCTCATCGGATTAATGTAAACGATATTCCATCGGATAGCTATTGAAATTGCGCATCTTTGTTATCTCTACCATTTTACCGAAATTCTTTACAGAATAGGAGCAGTTTTGAAAATAACTAATTCTGTTTTTGGAATTTTAATTTCCGGCGGACTGTTTTTTTTTAATTATTTTTCAGCCGTTTGTCGGAACGGAACAAATGATATGGCGTTGGAAATGTATTGACCAGACGCAACTTTTTCATGAAGAATTTTTTTTTCAAATTCGTTACGGTTTTTAATTAATTTAAAAAAATATCAAAACGGATAAACGAGCCGACGCGTTAACGATTTGAAATTGGCATAGTATTCATGTTACCATCATCTAGTATCTAATTAAATGTGAGAACGGTCAATTTTGGGCTCATAGAAATGATTTCTATGTGCAAATTTCCGCTTCAAAAAACAGAGTAATCCGAACTGCCTCAAATATGGTTGTGAACTTCTTCCCGACACGTAGGTGAACTTCCTCGCGGAGCACCAGATGCACGTCCTCGTCATGTTTTTGAACTTGTTTGAATTTTTTGACGTGTTCGATTTTCGGAATTCGAACCACTTCTGAACTTCCCTGGTCACGGGTGTGAACTTCTACGGGAGACGTAGTGAACTTTCTGACGGAGAATTAGACGCACATACTATGCCACGGTTTTGACTTTTATTTGATTTTCATAATGTTTTCCAAAGTGCATTTCACATCCTTATACGTCCTTTATATGTTAGGGATGAACTGAACTTCACGGAAGAGGAAACCGAACCGATCAAAATAAATAAGGTGAACTTTTTGACAAAAATGAACTTCTGTTTTTTACTTACTGTTGTTCGGTGGACTTCAACGGATTTGGTAGGTGAACTTCTAAATTTTGAAGAGCGAACTTCGACGGCATGCACGTGACAGTTTGAACAAATAGATGAACTTCACACGTCATTCAAATTGAACTTCTTCGAGCAACAAAATTGAACTTCATAGCGATGTTCAGAGCGAACTTCATAGCAATTTTTTTATGTGAACTACACAATTTCAGAACATGCTGACACAGGAACACAAGGAGAGAGGCGGCAAGCTGGCATCCACACACGAACAGGATGTAGGCCGATGCGCAGGACGACGCCGGCCATCCGGGAGACCGAGATGCAGGTGGACGAGGGACGACGCTGGGGCGTCCGGGATGCAGGTGCAGGCGCGGGTCGCCGTCGGGCAGTACGAGATGTAGGTGGAGGCGCGGTTGGCCGGCTGCCCGGCTCGCGTGGATGCACTGGACGTAGGGAGGGGCGGCCGCCGCCGGTCGATCCAGAGGGTGTGGAAGGGCAGGCCGTCGCGGCTCCATCTAGGGGCTGGATGGCGGCGGCGCGGACCCTCGGCCCAGGCGGCGACGCGTTCTCTCGGCCAGGGCGACGATGGCCAGGACCGGGGGTATGGAGAGCGCGCGGCAGCGGTGCTCGGCGACGCGCCACGACCGGCGGCGGGGAAGCAGGAGGGGCACGCGACGGCGGGGATGGAGAGCGCAGGGCGGCGCACGTCGCCGGGGCTCGGGGAAGCGCAACGGCCGTCGGTGAGGAAGCAGGAGGGGCGCGGGATCCAGCAGAAGGAGGCGGGGATGGGTAGGCGCGACGCCGGTGGTCGGGGACGGAGGTGGTGGTGGGAGGGCGCCCGCCGGCCGGGTCGGTGGACGGGATCGGGAGAACGACGCCCTGGATCGATCTGGATCGTGGGTGTGGTGGTTGCCAGCGACCAGGGTGGGTGGGTGCGGTAGTAGTTGGTGGTGGGGTCGGGTCGGTTTGCGGTTCGGGAGGGGTTGGATTTGTTCGGGATAAGAAGGTGATTAGAAGGGGTGGTTCTAGAATAGCTATTCTAAAACCTCTTAAGGGGGGTTCTAGAATAGTATATATATATTATATAGGGCAGGACTAAACAGGAACCTATCCTTAAGAGTTCCTATTTAGCTTAAGTAGGAACTATTCCTATTTTGGGAACAACCCGACCTGCGACCCAACACCGATCGGACCTCCTAAAAAAACTACCACCCAACAACCGCAGCACGATCGACCCGATCCCCCACCAACCTCGATCCTCCACTGGCGGCCGCGTGCCCATCCCCTCCACCGACGGCGGCCACGCGCCCCTCGCCTCCCCCACCGGCGACCGTCTCTCCTCTCGCACCGGCGGACGCGCGCCATGCTCCTACCCCACCGGTGGTCGCGGCGCCTCGTCTCCTCCCGCACCGGCGGCCACGCGCCCCTCCCCTCTCCCGCCGGCGGCCGCGGCGCCCCGTCTCCTCCAGCCGCTGGAACACCTCCTGTGCCTCCCGACCTGCGAGGTCCCAGGCCTGCGCCGCCCTAGCCGAGGTCCAGCGCCGCCTCCGCCCTAGACATGGGCCCACGCCGCTGCCGCCCTGGACAAGACCCGGCGCTGCTGACAACCTGGCCGAGGGCCCACGCCGCCGCCGCCCTGCCCCGACATCCTGGCTCGCCGACGTGCCATCTGGCCTGACCTCCTGCGTCGCCGGTTGGCCACCCAGACCCCCTACCGGTGATGCAACCTTCGCTACACATTCTTCTCCCAGGCTCCTTGCTCCAGTGCTGCGGCCGGCTACCTGCTCTGTCGACCCCCACCATCTTCTCAAGCGCGCACGGCTACTCGTCTCCCGGTAGTCCACCACGTGACACCATCAGAATTACCACGCGCGGCCTTAGCTAGCCTCAATCACCTGCTCGCTGGATGTGAACTATATTGTACGATGATGTGAACTGCAATACTAACTGATTGTTTCTGAACTCATATGATACTTCTAAATCACTGCTTATATGTGAACTACATTGGATTTGCGCTTATATGTGAACTGCGCTTTTTTATTGTGATGTTCATAAAACTTAACTGAAGGTTCATTTAATAAAAAAATTAAGTTCACCACTATTTTTTGCGTTCACTTCATAACTGAACTGTTTTTCACTTGATGGTATGTGGACTGGTTTTTTTACTCGAGGTTCATAGAGTTTAAATGAAGGTTCACTTTGTTAATTTTTAAAGTTCACGGTTATTTTGTGCAGTTCGCATCATCTAGTATTTTGTGCAGTTCACTTTGTTAAACAAAGTTCACTTCATGTTCCGTCTAAAGGTTCACATGTCATGCGCGAGAAGGTTCACATATCATTGCCGAGACAGTTCAGAAAGCCTCATTCCTGAAAAAAGTTTAGAAAAAAAGTTCACTTCGTTAAAAAAAAGTTCACTTCATTCATAAAAAAAGTTCACTTGGTACAGAAAAAAAGTTCATGTGCAATTACAAAAAATAGTTCACTTCGTTCAGAAAAAATGTTCAGGAAAAAAGTTCACTTCATGTTCCGTCTGAAGGTTCACATGTCATACGCGAGAAGGTTCACATATCATTGCCGAGACAGTTCAAAAAGCCAAATTCCTAAAAAAAAGTTTAGAAAAATAGTTCACTTCATTCATAAAAAAGGTTCACTTGGTACAGAAAAAAAGTTCATGTGCAATTGCGAAAAAAAGTTCACTTCGTTCCGAAAAAATGTTCAGGAAAAAAGTTCACTTCATGTTCCGTCTGAAGGTTCACATGTCATCCGCGAGAAGGTTCACTTAGAACTCGCGTGAAAGTTCAGAAAGTTCCTGTTTAGCTTAAACAGGAATAGGTTCCTTTTTAGCTGAGTTTGTTAAGGGCACTTCGTCGTCTGTTCTTTCTTCAAACTCAAGTCCGTCACCGGAGTCGTTCAGAAATTGTGAGCTAAAATCATCTTCTCCACCGGAATCTTCTCCACGGGCACTCGCATATATTATTTGTTGCATTTGGTCTTCATTCTCGCCGACTCTGAAGGGAGCGTCCATATCTCAATATACCTGCAATCAATTATATATGCTTTTAGTTTTGTTTCACCTAAAATTACAGCCCAAATTAGGGCCAGCATTCTGCAATGTTTCACATAAAATTACAGCCCAAATTAGGGCCAACATTGGTCCTCTAAAATTCCAGCCCCACGTCCTACACGTACCCGCCAGCCTAAATTTGGGCCAGCATGCATCGGGTCGACGCGCCGAGTCCACCCCTGGCCACGAGCGCGTGGTCAATGCTGGCCCACCTGCCAGCGGCCCGTCGCCCCACCGCCCATCTGGCCATGCGCGCGGTCAATGCTGGCCCACCTGCCAGCGACCCTGATCGTCCCCCTCGTCTCCCCCACCGCCCAACCGCTCGTCTCCCCCACCCGTAGTTAATGGTCCTGACCCACCCGCCAGCGACCCACCGGCCTCCTCATCTTCCCACCCCCATAGTCTATGCTGGCCCTGGATGGTCCTTTAAAAATGGACCCCGGCCGTGTGGATAGCGACCACACCGCCGCCGGATAGCGACCACACCGTCGCCCCCACCCCCTATCTAGCCCTAGCCCTAGCCTAGCCGGTGCACAGCGACCCCCTCGCCGGAGGCATGTCGCGCTGGTTCAAGACACCCAAGAACCAGCACGAGGCCAGCGGCTCCTCCGGCCAGTGCGCTTCCCTTCCTCCTCCTCCGCCACCACCGGCGGCGTTCGGCATCGCGCCGGACAGCGTGCGGGTTCTCGGGGGAGCAGCGCCGACGCGCCGCGCCGAAGAACAAGAAGAAGCGGATGCGGCGCTATGTGCACGTGGAGGAGTGCTGGTGGCATTGGAACAATGCCACCCCCGTGGACTGGCCCGACGTCCACCTACCGGACGACTGGCACCTGAATCCGCAGCGGATTCCGGTGCCGCCGATTCCGGCCAGTGGCCGGGCCAGGGTGGTGGAGATCGCGCGCCGCCACCGTCTCCTCCCACCGGACCTCTACAATGACCCCGCCTACGCGCCGGAGTCCCCCCACTGGGACCAGTGGTTCGCGGACGAGCATGACGACCGCCGCCGCGCTTACTTCGCGTCGGCCCCAGCACCACTTTAGGAGCCCACGATGTACCCCGCACCGCCGCCCGGCCACGAGCAGGAGCTTGGTTCGAGGAGGAGGTGGACCACGACGAGCAGGACCCGGAGATGCAGGCCGCCTACGAGGCGTCCCGGCGCTCCCTCGTCGAGGACGAGGTCAGGCGCTGGGAGTCAGTGGTGCAGGCCGCGGCCCAAATGTCGCCGCCGCCGCCGCAACAGCCTGCACTAGCCTGGTGGCAGCAGTTGGCCCAGGAGCACGAGGCCGAGGAGCTGTATCTGGAGCCAGTTCCTCCACTACCTCGAGGCCTCCTTGGCCAGTCCTGGGTCTTCACTGGCGGCAGTTGGCCGCCGCAGGAGCAGGAGGAGCCGCTGCAGGAGCCGAATGAGCAGCACGTTTCGCCGGAGGCGCAGCCGCCACCGGGCCATCTGTGGGTCACGCCAGGCTACGTCATCCTCTCCAACGATGAGGACTAGGCCTCCGGCGCCACCGCTGTGTCCTCCCTCCTACCCCTAATTGTAATGTCCTTTTAGGCCTCCTAAATATGAATGTAATGGCCTTTAGGCCTTTTTATTATCAATGACATGTACCAGCCCCCTAAATGTAATGTCCCCGCCGCCCATCGTGGTTCCACCGCCGTTGATCTAGGGTTACCGCGCTGCCACAGCCGATCTAGGGTTACCGGACCGCCGCCGATTTTAGGCCTTTTGAGCGAGAGAGGAGGGCGAGGATAGAGGATACCGTACCTTGCGCACGGGGGACGGCGGCGTGGACGTCGGGTGCTCGGGGGGCGGCCGCGAGCAGCATGACAACGAGGGCGCCAGAGCGGTGGCCTGACTTGGGGATGAAAAAGCGGGCCGATTCACGGCCGCCCAGCTCGTGAAACTCGACGGCGAGGAAGAGGGTGGCCGCAGTGACCGGAGCAGGAGAAGGCGGCGATGACGGCGATGACACGGGAGAAGGGGAGCACGACGCGGCAGCCTGGCGGCGTCCTTCGTCTTCTTGGGCCTGGCGGCAAAATGCGGGGACGAGAGGAAGGGAGGGATCTAAAAGGCACTAATTGTCCTTTAGTCCCGGTTCCAGCCACAAACCGGGACTAAAGGTCACTTTAGTCCCGGTTGCAGCCACGAACCGGGACTAAAGGTCCATTTTTGGGCCGCTGCCAAATTAGCGCGCCAAAGCCCACCTTTAGTCCCGGTTGCAGCCACGAACCGGGACTAAAGGGTCGTTTGTAATTTTTTCTATTTTCGTTTTTCCTGATTTATGTTATTCTATTGATTTAATTGTTCAAATTTGACAAACTTTATATCAAACGTAAGCCGTGGACATGTAGAATCTTTTGGTACTGGTTATTTTCAAATTTGACTATGTTGAATGTATTCAAATTTCAAATGGATGAGTTGAGTAAATTTGACATAGATTTCAAACCGTGACAGTAAAAAAATGAAAAATGGGTTTTTTTATTCAATGAAAACCCTAAACTCCTTAGTCAACACTATTCTACCGATTATTACACATAGAACCAGGAAAAAAAACGTTTCATACATTATTACACATGACCATCAACATCCGTCTCTAGTGTTGTGGTATAAACTTCTTCGTGTGTGTCCTGTTCTTCTGATCACACCGTAACCATGGACAATCTTCATCATTCTCACTGTGAAGGGAGGAATTTCATCAAACTTATTGTAATCTTCTGACATGTCTGTCTTCTCCTCCACTCCCACGATGTTTTTTTTCCCTAAAAGAACTATGTGGCGCTTTGGCTCGTCGTATGATGTATTCGCTTGCTTATCTTTTCATTTCTTCGGTCTGCTAGACATGTCCTTCACATAGAAAACCTGAGCCACTTCATTGGCTAGGACGAATGGTTCGGTGTCGTACCCAAGATTCTTGAGATCCACTATAGTTATTCCGTACTTCGGGTCTACATGTACCCCGCCTGTCAGGTTGAAACATTTGCACCACAACAAAGGGACCTTAAAAGAAGGTCCATAGTCAAGTTTCCATATCTGCTCTATGTAACCGTAATATGTGTCATTTTGCCCAGTGTTGGTTGTTACATCAAAGAGGACACCACTGTTTTGGTTGGTGTTCTATTTATCTTGGTTGGCCGTGTAAAATGTATTCCCATTTATCTCATACCCTTGAAAAGTCAATATAGTCGAAGATGGTGCCTTGGCCAACAAGTATAGATGTTCTCCAACAGTGGTGTCATTAATGGGACGTGTTTGCAACCAACCTTCGAAATTCTTCACGTGTTATCCATCAATCCAATCTTTAGGTTGCTCCGAGTATTTCAAGCGTAAAATATTCTTGTGTTCCTCGATATACGGAGCCACCAAGCTAGAATTATGTAGAACTGTGTAGTGTGCTTGACTGAAAGAATGCCAGTCCATACATATTGTTGCTTTCTTTCCTAGCGTGCCATTTCCCCGCAGTCTCCCCTTATGGCACGATTGAGCAACACCGATTGGCTTAAGATCAGGAATGAAGTCAACACAAAACTCAATGACCTCCTCTGTTCCATAGCCCTTGGAGATGCTTCCTTCTGGCCTAGCACGGTTATGAACGTATTTTTTAAGACACCCATGAACCTCTCAAAGGGGAACATGTTGTGTAGAAATACAGAACCGAGAACGGAAATCTCTTCGACTAGGTGAACTATGAGGTGCGTCATAATATTGAAAAAGGATGGTGGGAACACCAACTCAAAGCTGACAAGACATTGGACCACATCCTTCTGTAAACTTGGTAGAGTTAGTGGATTGATGACCTTCTGAGAAATTGCATTGAGAAATGCACATAGCTTCACAATGGGTACTCGAACATTTTTCGGCAGAAACCCCCTCAATGCAACCGGAAGTAATTGTGTCATAATCACGTGGCGGTCATGAGACTTTAGGTTTTGGAACTTTTGTTTTGTCATGTTTATTATTCCCTTTATATTCGACGAGAAGCCAGACGGGATCTTGATACTGCTAAGGACTTAAAAAAAGATCTTCTTCTCTTCTTTGGTAAGAGCGTAGCTGCCAGGACCTTGATACTTCTCATGATTCAGGTTGTCTCGTTCGTGCATATGTTGCTGGTCCTGCCGTGATTCTGGTGTATTTTTCGTCTTCCCATACATGCCCAAAAAGTTTAGCAGGTTCACGCAGAGATTTTTCGTCACGTGCATCACGTCGATTGCAGAGTGAACCTCTAGGATTTTCCAATAGGGTAACTCCCAAAATATAGATTTCTTCTTCCACATCGGTACGTGTCCGTCAGCGTCATTCGGAACAGATTGTCCGCCAAGACCCTTTACAAAGATTAATATTAAATCCTTGACCATATCATATATAACATCCCCAGTAGGACGGGTAGGCTTCGTCTGGTGATCTGCCTCACCTTTGAAATGTTTGCCTTTCTTTCTTACGGGATGCAGTTTTGGAAGAAATCGACGATGCCCCGAGTACACATTCTTGTTTCCCAAATATATACTTTCAGTCTCACCTAAACAGTGCGTGCATGCATTGTATCCCTTTTTTGACTGTCCTGAAATGTTACTAAGAGCAGGACAATCATTTATGGTTACAAACAACAACGCTCGTAGGTCAAATTCATTTTGTTCGTGCTCATCCCACACACGTACACCTTCTTCACGGCACGACTCTAAAAGTTCTTCAACCAGTGGCCTCAGGTATACATCAATGTCGTTGCCGGGTTGCTTCGGGCCTTGGATGAGCACTAACATCATAATGAACTTCCGCTTCATGCACAACCAAGGAGTAAGGTTATAGATACATAGAGTCACATGCCAGGTGCTATGACTGGAGCTCTGCTCCCCAAAAGGATTAAAACCATCTGTACTTAGACCAAATCTTAAGTCGGAAACTCTCTGTCGATTTTTCTCCACTGCGACCCATCAGCGGGGTGTCTGAGGATCACGTCTTTCTTACGGTCTTCTTTGTGTCATCGCAACAACTTGGCATGCTCTTTGTTTTAGAACAAACATTTCAACCGTGGTATTATAGGAGCATACCACATCACCTTCGCAGGAACCCTCTTCCTGGGGCGCGGCTCGTCCTCAACTTCATCAGGGTCATCTCGCCTGATCTTATATCGCAATGCACCGCATACCGGGCATGCATTCAAATTCTCGTACTCCTCACCGCGGTAGAGGATTCAGTAATTGATGCACGCATGTATCTTCTGCACCCCTAATCCTAGAGGGCAGACAACCTTGTTTGCTTCGTACGTAATGAGGGGCAATACGTTATCCTTTGTAAGCATCTTCTTTACTATTTTCAGCAAATTTTCAAATCCCTTGTCAGAAGTACCATTCTCTGCCTTCCATTGCAGCAATTCCAGTGTGGTACCCAGCTTTTTCTGGCCATCTTCGTAATTTGGGTACAACAATTTGTTGTGATCCTATAACATTCTCTCCAACTTCAACCTCTTGTTTTTACTTTCGCAGTTTATCTTCGCTTGAAGAATGGCCCGACGAAGATCGTCATCGGGCTCATCAACAATGGGCTCTTCTTCAGCTTCGTCTTCCCCCATTGTAGTACCACCATGTTCAGTGAACATAGGATAGTTGTCATTATCCTCCTCTTCTTCATTGTCTTCCATTATGACCCCTCTTTTTCCGTGCTTGGTCCAACAATTATAACCGGACATGAAACCGGACTTCAACAGATGGACATTAATGGTTTCTGAGATAGAGTAATCCTGAGTATTCTTACAGACACTACATGGACAAGAAATAAAACCATTCGGCGGTTTGTTTATCTCAGCCACACGGAGAAAATCATGCATGCCATTAATAAAGTCTGGATAACATCGGTCATCGTACATCCATTGCCGGCTCATCTGCATTATCTAAATATATCAAAAATCATCACACTACATCATGAATATATAATAGTGACTAAATTAATTAATATAAGTTCATCACATTAAAACCAAATTAGAGTAGTGACCAAATATAATACATAGTCTCATAAAACATACATTAATTGAAACTAACATACAACTATCTAAAGAATTTAACCCAACAAAAAATGCGATCAAAATCGCAACTGAGCTAATTATTGAATCAACAGCATAATGATACCAAACCTCTTTATGAATGACATATTTTCTAATCTTTCTAATCTTCAAGCGTATTGCATTCATCTTGATCTTGTGTTTATCGACGACGTCGGCAAGATCGAGCTCCAATTTCATCTTCTCTTCTAGGCATTGGAGACGAAGATTTTCACTTCTTTTCAATTTTGCTTTCAAATCATTATTTTCTTTTTCAAAAAACTCGACAATAGGGTCGGTTGGAATTTTCGGTTCAACCACATCCGAATCATAGACCGGACGAGGGCCGATGGGGACGGATATCAAAACCATGGCACTATACATATAAAAAACGTAAGAAAATTATACAAGTAATAACTATGCATCTAAATCATATAAATAAGTTTTTTTAAAACAAAAGAGAAAAACAAGAGGCTCACCGAGGTGGTGCCGGTGACGGGACGGCGCGGGCGATCGACGGCGGTGAGGACGGGGACCGGACGACACTAAAACCCACACATTATACTTTAATTTGAGCTCAAATTGCATATAAAACAAATGAAATCCCTAACTTAGGCATTTCATCAAACACCTAGCTAGCACTAGAAAAATGAAATGAGCTAAACTAGCAACGAAATGAGCTCAAGTAGCAACGCCGGAAGTGTTAACCCTTGGATAGATGAGGCGCCGTCAATCTTGACAAATGGTGGGAAAAAATAGGGACAAACTCGAGCTCGGGAGAGGAAATAGATGAGAAAATGGTGATGAACTCGAGCTCAAAAATGGCCATGGCCGGGTCGGGGGTGGGAGATGATATAGGGAAAAAAGTCGCGGCAGGCGGCCGCAGAGGTAGGGCCAGCGCGAACAACCTATAGTCCCGGTTCGTCATAGATTGACCTTTAGTACCGGTACTAAAGGTCAATCTATGACGAACCGGGACTATAGGTTGTTCGCGCTGGCCCTACCTCTACGGCCGCCTGCCGCGACCCTTTAGTACCGGTTCGTATCACGTACCGGGACTGAAGGTCCCCTACGAACCGGGACTGGACCTGACCCGCGCTCTGGGCATTCGAACCGGGACTAGTGCCCCACTGATACCGGTTCATAAAGGAACCGGGACGAAAGGGTCAAACCGATGGCACTGTTTCCACTATCGTAGAGTACGGCAAGTATTACTCGTAAGTAGTGTCATGGAGCATCAGGTAGGTGGCATGCATGTGTTTGAAACAAAGTGGTAGATACTATAACATGTGAACTCATCTGACCGCATATCCCTGGAATAAAGGATATATATCTCCCTTATCTTTACGTGTTTTCCCACAGGATCTCGTCGTGTCTTGGTTTGTGCCGATCGAGTGGCCAATAGTGTCCACTCACTCCATTATCATCAGTACTATGATCTTAGATAGACTATGTCGATGACTGTAGGCTAGCTCGCGATCGATACTGGTGCTCCACTGGTCCACTCTGGTGCGCTGGGCTCAACTGGTTAAAGCGCACCGTGTCAGCTCCTCGCACGCACGCCGCTTCGTTTTCTATGGGGAAGGTACGTACGCTTCAGCCCCATCTTTTCCGGCAGATCAGTGTGAAACAGCGAGAGGTCGGCCACTTGCTCTTGCAAAATTGGAACCACCACTTTTTGCCTACACAACACGTACAGCAACCCGGGAGGCAAGGCAGGGGTCAGCGGCAACTTTTTGTAGGGGTATGAATATAGGATCCTGTCGTGTAAACACACTGTTGTTTAGATAAACAGGTACGGCGCGCAGGTCGATCGTGCGTCGTCGTGGGTGTCAGCTGGTTCGACCTTGCCGATGAGTAGTGGTCGGCGCGTGTACATCCATCCATAATGGATATGGCGTCTAGTGGTGGCGGTGGCGCCCGCCGCAAAGAACCGGAGGCATGATGATAGCCCCGGCCGGCCGTAGTTCGAACGCGGCTCCGCTGAATGTACGTACAGGTACGGCGTGTTTGGTTTGGCTGCTAGCTCGCACCGATTTAATTTGGGTTTCCCGCATTATGATGATGATGATGATGAAACACGGTTTGGCCTTTGGGTAAGTCGGACGGTCCACACTGCATCTGTACTTAATTGGTTGTTCACATTGCATTTTATGCCTGCAACCTGCAATGTGGCATGAACATCAGAGGTTCAAACCTATGACCAAAATAAAACTCAGACCAATAGGGGTATCCAATCTCGCCGGTGAACCACGACATGCAACAAAGAAGAGGGTTCCAGAACCAATCCTTTAACAGAAAGCCATTACCCACACGATCCTAGTCAGTCTTGATCGTCTTGTCAGGTATGGAGACATTGGTGCTTAGTTACAACGCACAAAGTCATTACACAATCAAGCTACGACGATCTACAATGCACTTTAGAAAAACATGCGAATGATCAATCAGGCTACGATGTAAAATGCACATGAGAAATGCACAATGTCTTTCGTGATCGTCACAAACATAATAACGCACTTGAGCACTATACCGTAGTGCACTTTTGATAAATGCACAATGTCTTCAGTGATTATATACTACAATCACTTGGAGCAATGCCAAAGATCTTCGCTGATCACCACAAGCATAACCACCAATGTCTTTGGTGATCACCACAAGCACAAGTGCATGTCGTTCAATCCAGTCTACGAATCTTCGAACATAACGTTGATTATCTTATAATCTAGTTATCTACATATCAAAATGCAGTGGATAATAAACCGCCAGACAAATCCTAACCTCCCCAAATAGACATCTCCAATGGAGGGATATGAGATTTAAAACAACCACTAAAGGTAGACCTGATTGCATCGAAGACGAATACCACGGGGCAAGCGTTATGTGTTGGAGATATGCCCTAGAGGCAAATAAATAAAGGAGTTTATTGTAATATCTCATTAAAAGTTTATAATTAGTTTTATATCATGCTAGAACTGTACTAAGAGAAAACATTAATACAGGTGTGGTATATAAACAACCAGGTCCCTGACATGTATATGGATACGCTAGTTCATTGGTCAACCGATGATTGAGGTTTTCCAATTATGGGCATTTATGCCAATTGACAATGGAGTCATTTCGTTGGGTGAATAAAAGTGATGGACGTTACCCAATAGCGATTATCACAATGCGATCAAGTCACAAAGTTCACCGTTGTGATGATTAGGAAACGTGCTACTTATTCCTTAGACCGTGAGATAATAATCCTATCACTATCATCGGAGGATGCCTAGACTGTATCAACCATCACACCGTAACAGGGTGATCATAAATGTGCAGGTCAGGTATGCAAAGGTGATAGGTTGAGAAGTATGTATCAAGAAGCGGGATTTGCACCTCCGCGTGATGGAGAGATACTCTGGGCCCACTCGGTGAGTCTTCATCCAAACAAGCTGCGCATCGTATGACTAGGTCATGGGGATGAAAGATCACGGAAACGAGTTGAATGAGACTTGACCGGTAACGAGATAGAACTAAGCATGGAGATGCTGGATGATCAGATCTCGGGCAAGTCAGTATCGCGATAGCAATGGGAATGAGAATCTATGATTATGGTTCAACAACAAAGTTATTTCGTGGAATGCAAAGGGGTCATTATGGGCATCCCAGTCCCGCTAATGATCATAGATCGGAGAGAGGTCTCGATCATGTCTGGAGTGTTCCCGAACCGTAGGGTAACACACTTAAGAGTTTGACGATGCTAGGAGATCATTCTGGTAGTGTCAGAATTATCGAAGATAGGAAATGAGAGAATCGGAGGAGTACCGATGAAATCCGAAGGAGTATCAGAGTGATCCGAAAGGAGTTTCGGAGTCACGGGAATTTATATATATGATGTGAATATATTAATTAGAGAATTATATATATTCATATTGGTGGAAATAAATTCGATAATGTATAATTAATTAATTGGAGAATTAAATATTTATATATTATAATAAATAAATCAAATAATAGATAAATATATTAATTAAAGAATTATATATTTATTTATTGATTTAGTAAAGTTATTTATTAAATAAAAATGTTTTATTTCGAATTTTAGGGCAGCCCACCTTAATGGGCCACTTCCGGAAGGAAGGAGCCCATTAGAGGGCCGGCTACCCCAAGGGAGCAAGGAGGGGCGGGTGGGCCAGGTAGACGAAGCCTCCTAGAGCAAACGATGTGTTCAACGCACTGGCCATCAAACTCCACGTCATCAACCCCTCAATCAAGGGCGCAATCAAGATTTGCACCGCCACTCTAGACATACCAGCACCTAGTGCAGCTGCCGAAGTGCCAACCGTTGATGTTGCCGCCATCGTTGCTGGAAGCCGAGAGAAAAGGGGGGAAGGAGCCTTCAGCAACTTCTCCAAATTCCGCCTTCCTGCAGGATAGCTCATGGCATAATGACCAGACACTTTTTTCTCGAATGTATTAGCTCGGTTGGGATTTGGACAGTATCCAATATGCATCTCCTACAAATCTAACGTGCACATCAAACCTCAAGTTCCAAAACGGGTTCCCCTACCTATCGCTTTTAGCGAGTCCTATATTCCCGCTCGCCCACGTAGTTCAGTGTGAGACGAAGGTCCATTATGGAGGAAAGTCCCATTCCGCAAGTTTGCTACCTTTTTCGCGCGTACAGCTCATTTCCAGCATTCCACTTCGCGTTCTAGTATGGAAACAAAATATGATTTTTTTGCTTCCTGATTATTTTCCTTATATTTCATTGTTTCATTTCTTTTCTATTTTTTATATAACCATTTCCAAATATGAATATTGTTCCAAAAAATGGAACATTTTAATTTGAATATTTTAAAAGTATGAACATTTCGCACATCCGAACATTTAAAAAAATGAAAAATTTAAATCATAGAATTTAAAAAAAATATCAAAAAAATAAAGGAAAAATGAAATTTTTGCATGAACCGAAAATAGTAGTGAACCAAAAATACCGCCGCGAAAATAATAGTGAACCAAAAAATATCGGTGAACCAAAAATACCGGTAAACCAAAAATAATAGTGAGCCGAAAATGAACCAAAATTCAGATGAACCGAAAATAATAGTGAACTAAAAATACGGGTGAACCGAAAATATTAATGACCTAATAATTTGGGTGAACCAAAAATAGCGGCGAACCAAAAATAATAATGAACCGAAAAGGAACCAAAATTCTGGTGAACCAAAAATAATAGTGAATCAAACATTGGGTGAACCGAAAGTAATAGTGAACCAAAAATAGATTTTTGAAAAATGGTTCACATTTGAAAATGGTTCATATTTGAAAAATGTTCATTTTCAAAAAGGTTCATATTTAAAAAAAATCATCTTTGAAAATTGTTCAGATTTGTAATATACTCCGTATTCGTTTTTGTAAAAGAAATGAAGAAAAAAATGAAAACAGGAAAAAGGAAAAAAGAGAAGAAGAAAAAAGAAAAATGAAATCATGAACGCTACAATAGCGGAAACACCTTACTGGGCTGCGGTCCATCTACTCCGCGACGCGGGCGAGTCCGAGTTACGACTTGCAGCCGGCGAGAAATAAGGTTTGCGTTCCAAAACTGGGTTACACTGCTGCAGGCGAGACTGGTCTCGGGCAGAGCCAACAAGTGCTGATTAGTAGAATTCGGACCGTGGGCTGAATCACCCAAGCATCCTAAGTGCTAACACAAAAACCTAGATGGGTTTAAGTTACACACAGCCTACTCGTACTAACGCGCGCAATGAACCGAGGAAACCAAGTCCGGCGGTGTCGCCCGCGAAGTCGGATTCCTACTCCGAAATGGGTATGGCCTCTTCTTACACGCCAATTAATGCCAAGTTCGTAGTGGATCCTGGGTCCTGGCTATATAGATCATCACCACATCGGGCGGCGTGTTTGTTTCCAAGATTAGAATTTGCTACTTGCCCAAAGCGATTGCAACAATGGCCGACGAGTGCATGGAACGCACCCTGACCTTCGCGATCGACAGCAGCTCGGTGGCCCAGCACTGGCTCGTCCCGCTTCCATCCCACAGCCAGGAGCACCAAGACGCGGCAGCGTTGCAGCAGCTTGGATCAGTCGAAGAAGACATCGACATGGCAGATGAGGAGCTCGGTCGATCGGTCCTGCTCGTCCTGGAGCTGGAGGTCCTCTTTCTGCACGGCGTCCTCGGCGACGACGATGTCCTGCGGGTCCTGTCGACCCTGCCCAACCCCGGCGACACCTACCGCGACGGTGGCTTCGGAGGAGTGCCCGCCATGGCCGCGGCGGTGGCCGGCCTGGAGAAGCGTGTCTATTGTTGTGGGGAGGCGCGCGAAGAAGGTCATGGCACGACGACAGACACGGGCTGCGTGATCTGCTTGGAGGACTTTGTGGCCGGCGACGAGCTCGCCCTGATGCCGTGCTCGCAGAAGCACAGCTTTCACCGGGGTTGCATCACCGACTGGCTGGGCCGCAGCAACGCGTGCCCCCTCTGCCGGCACGCGCTGCCCTCCTAGCGTCTAATGGGCCGCCGGGGTACACGTGGAGGAGATATCAAATAGGGTACTGGGCCGTGAATAATCCCAATGATTCGAACTTTCCTATCAGAAAAAAGAAAGCTGATCGGAGGCCGGACACCGAGTTCGAGTGGGATTGGTTCTGGCGGCGCTCCGTCCGTCGGAGGCTTCCTTAGATGTACCCCTCCAGGCTTTCCACCATCCTCGTCGCCAATTCCGATCACCTGCTAGCTTGAAGACATCAGCGCCCGAGATCCAGCCAGCATCTATCGATCTCCATTAGATTAGAGATCGGGCTCCAGCCATGGCCGGTGATGAAGGCAACGAACGCGGCAGCTCTACGGTGCTGTTCCCGCTGCGGCACACCGGCCCTGACATCGCCCTAGACCCACCGCACCAACAGGTATCCGCGCTCCGTGAAGACGCGGAGGACGACGACGACCTTGACGACGACGATGAAGACGAACCATTCGTTCCGCCGATCCCGTACCTCCCGCTCGCCGGTGACAGCGCCTTCCCTTCCCGCGACGCCCGCGTCGCTTCCCCTGCCGTGGAGGCGGTCAAGATGCTCGAGACGAAGAGGTATGGTGGACCAGAAGAAGGCACGAGCGCCGACGACTCCTCCACGGGGTGTGTCATATGCATCCAGGACTACGAGGTGGGCGACGAGATCAGCGTGGTGCCGTGCTCCGGCAGGCATAAGTTCCACCAGGGATGTCTCGACGTGTGGTTCAAGCGGAAACGCCTCTGCCCGCTCTGCCGCCATACGCTCCCCGCTGAGCTCCAGCGCCGCTGCCGCCGCCGCCTCAACTGATTAATGTGCCGAGATCCATCATCCATAGCTTGTGCTGCTCTGATTAGTTAGGAACAATCTTGTAAATTTGTGTCAGCTTCTACTATGACCAAAAGTTGAAATGATCTACGTCCAACATTTTTGGGGTAATTTTGTACGCCTTTGTGCGTTCGATTCTCTCTGATGTCGCTACCACCTAGCACTTGTTTTATATTTCTATATAGAACGATTTTTTTAGTCCCTGAATCGTACGCATCTTTATTTCCTTGAATCAGAAATTCTGCCGGGCATGAATACCTTTGTGCTATGGGTGAGAGAGAGACGCGTGAGTGGGATGAATTGTACCAATACCACTGGTAATAATGAACATTTAGACAGTTAGAAATTATATTTGTAGCAGGAAGAAATTTAATTAATCAGAGCAACTTTTAATCTAAATTTAAAAGAGACATCTAACAATTGACTCAACACCCTTTATAGGTCAACGTTCTGTAGAACACAAATTCTATCATACAAATATCATAATCCGTCGGTAATTTGAAGTGCCAAACATAAAGCTTGAGCGTTTCATTGTTCAAAGAGACACGTATCATAGTAGCTTTTCAAATATCAACAAATTACTGCCACATTAAAAAAAATATCAAATTCATAACTATAGAAAAAACTTATTCGACGAAGACATTTTCTCTCCTCTATCACCCTAGTTTATACCAACAAAAAAAACTTTACTGCTTCACATTGCAAGCTTTTCTCGAAATACAACAAATATATCAAGAGCTAGTAGAAATTTGGACGGTCTGATGATACTCAATGATTTGAGGAAGGAAAGACGCGAACTCACACACATTGTAATGACATTGGTGTTGGACATATGTTTGAAATCGAAGTAATTAAATTAATTATGAAAGTCATGTGCAGGCGCAACTCAAATATTTTGTTCATGAAAATGAATGGGAAATATAAAGTAAGGAAGTGTCTAGTTCTCAGTCGATAAATCTCAGTCAGTTGTACATATTTGCAAACCGTGTGCAACTCACAGACTAGCACAAATCACGAGACAAATCTAACAGTTATGGAGGCGACTGAGAATTAACTAAATCTCAGTCAGTTGCACACAGTTGTAAACCATGTGCAACTCCCAGACCAGCACGAATCACGACATAAAATCCAACGGTTAAGGAGGCGACTGAGATTTAGTTAATTCTCAGTCGACTTAGAATTAGCAAAACCGATAAAGTAATAAAGTTCATAAATATTCAAGTTAAAATATCAATCAGAGATGTTAATTTTTAGTTATCTAGAAGTTGAGTTGTAGAGAATTCATCTCATGTTGCATTGTTCTAAAAATGTGGTGCAAAAATAGCACGATACATAAATGATTCAAATGGTCACATCCTTGGACTTATGAAATATTGACGGTTTCCAATGGATAGTGTTAGAGATATATTCCGTGTACGTATAAACGGATAGTCTAGGATAGAGATAGGACTCTCGTGTCTTGTCTTGCACTCCAAAAATTAACCCCTATACGCCTATATATACTCGTCCATGAGGCTCAATAATATATCCATCGCATTACGCCAAGCATCCCTCTCTATCCCTTCTAACATGGTATCAGACTAATTAGATCCTACCCTAGAGCAGCCGCCGCCAAGCCCTCGCGCCGCTGCCGCCGCTCCCAAACCCTAGCACCGCCGCCCCCATGGCGCCGTGCTAGGCGCCGTCGACACGCTTCCTCTGCGCCGCCCCCGGGGAGGTCGATCTCCATGATCTCCGCCGGGGGCTGCGCAACCCGTACGCAGGGTCCGTCCGCCGATTCGTGATCGGCTGCCCTGCACGTCTTTTGGCTTACCGATCTTAGATCGGATTGAGTCGCCCATCGCCGTCGTCATCGCTGCGCCTCTACTCCGACCATCGGCATCGACGATCTACACCGCGCCCGTGCGTCTGCCACCACCGCCGCCGTGCCTGCCTCGGTAGGCCGTCACGGCCTCACGACAGGCTGCCGCGCACCGCGGCCGGCTGTTGCGCCTTCCTCGGGAGGCTGCCGCGGCCGTCCCCCTTGGATCGTCTTCGTCGTCATCGCCCGGGACTTCACCGACCACGCCGCCATCGCCACCGATCTACGCGTCGTCCCCGCCATGGCGCATACGTCGCACCGTCGGTCTGATCAACCGATCTGCGCACGTCGCCGCCAAGCACGTTCCCGAGCACGCGCCTACCACCGATCGAGCTACGGGCTGCCGCTGCGTCGCCCCTTCGGGCCGCAGCGCCGCCGCCTTGGTCTCCGCCTACCGGCTGCCGACGCGCCTCCCACGCGCGTACGCGCCGGTGGCCTCCAGCCGCAGCACCGACTCGCGCCCTGCAGCTATGCCGCCCCCTCGGGGTGTAGCGTCGCTGCACGCTGTCACCTCGCCGTCCCCGCGCACTGGCGTCCCCGGCTTCCACCGCGCCGCTCCACGGCGCGGATCGCCGCCGTCTGCGCCCGTCTTCGTCGTCCCGCCCGGTCCCACGGCGCCAGGGCCTGCGACACCGTTCGCGCCTGCGACACCGTCCGCGTCGACACTGTTCGCGTCTGCGACACCGTCCGCGTCGACACCGTCCGCGACTGCCTCTCCTTCGAGCACCGCCGCCGCGCTCCAAAAGGTAACCCGTAGGACGACTTATCGTCGTCGCAGGTCCCGCCAACTACCCCGCGCCCCTCTAGGCGTCTAGCGTGCCCACTCCAGGCCGTCGCTGGTTCCGCCGTCTTCTACGTCTTCGTCCACTACAACTTCGCCGCCAGCGTCATCGCCTCGTCCCCGTCTACACCACCTGCTACTCTACTCCGACAACCGCGGACAGCATCGGCATCTCTCCCTCGCCGCTCTGCGCGTCGCAACCGTCGTGGAGTCCTCCTCTGCTAGTCTTTCTCTGACATGGCGACAAGTTTATGATGGTCCCTGCCCCTCGCACACCTGGTACTGGCAACACCGGGAGTGTCTTCGTCCCCGACGCGTTCCCGAGTCTGGCAAACTCGGATCGGCGCCTCGTCTTCATCGGCCTCGACAACGTCTTCTACGGCATCGACCCCTCTACGACCGCCTCGACTGCGTCACCGACGAGTTCTTCTTTGCATACTCGGTTCTGGCAAAACCGGAGTATGCCTTCGTCCCCGACGTGCGCCTAGTTCTGGCAAAACTATGGCCGCACCTCGTCCTCGACGGCTCGGACTGTATCGGCTCCGGCGTCGGCCCCTTCTTCGACGACTGCCTTGATGCGTCTCCGTCATCCTCCTCGCTCACTATGCGCATGCGGCTTCATGTGCGGCTTCCTCGACACCAGCCACGACATCGACCACGGCGACCCTTCGCACGACTACCCCGACCATGGCACCGCCCAACGCTCTCAGCTCCCTTGACATCGGCACAAGGGCTACCACCTCGCTTGAGCACTCACCAGCTACCTCTACAGTCCAAGCTTCGCGCCGCGACACCGTCCACGACACTCCCGCTCGGTCTGCGGGGGAGTGTCAGCCTTCTGGGGTCCGAGGTCCACTTCGGTTTATCTCCAGTCTGACCGTCCGCGACGTACCTGTTGTTCACGACGCTACCGCTACGACTGCGGGGGAGTGTTAGAGATATATTCCGTGTACGTATAAACGGATAGTCTAGGATAGAGATAGGACTCTCGTGTCTTGTCTTGCACTCCAAGATGACCCCTGTACGCCTATATATACTCGCCCATAAGGCTCAATAGTATATCCATCGCATTACGCCAAGCATCCCTCTCTATCCCTTCTAACAGATAGAAAGTCTACACACGGTTGGTCGAATAGGGTAATGTTTCTTCTTGTCCAAGGAGCATTTTTGTATCATCCCTTTTGACACAGCCAGTTAAAATGCACGGCAACAGAAAAATGACAAAAGACAAATGAAGGATATCAGGTTTTGGGAATGTGTACCAGCTTGCAATGCTCCGGTCTTCTATGGTTCTATAGAGCAGTTGCCCTTCCTTTGCACAACAATCAAAACACAATTAGACATGCAACATGGTGCAACATGGTGCAACATTTATTAAGACGACATTACTTCCTGCTCGACACTATCAAGTCGGAGGCCTAACAATAGGCAAAATCAAGGACGCCCGACGGATGGGATGGTGGATCTTCTCAGGCCACTATGTAGAACTCAGGGTTGCATGTAATTATGTGATGTGGTCCTTTTTATGACTTCTAGATTTTTTTCTAATAATGCATCTAGACACAAAGATTTTGTGTTGTATCAGAAAAAAATTGTACATCTTAATTATCAATATTTTGTAAATTTTCCAAGTTTAGAAAGCAAAATTTTAATCCCAAAAAGTCTCCATTCCATCTTTTGGAAAGTGATCCTACTCACAAAAATATGGAGATATTGTCTAAAAGGAAATGAATCTCCTATCCATCTTTTCGAAAGTGATCCTAGAACAAATATGAAGTAAAGTATTTAAATTTCAATTTTAATCTCATAATATATGGTCCTTAAAAGGAAGATCATCTCAGGCAATTTAATTAGATATGTAAAAACACCTTTGGACAATTAAGTAATCAATTCACACTTGTAATAACCAAGATAGGATATATAATTTCTCAAACAATATAATTGAGAGATTGACCTTCTATGGTCATTACCTTCTTCTTAAATAACTAAATTGGTTTTGTTGGCACTTAAAAATAGCTAAAAACTTCTTTGGTCATGACATTCATAATATTATATCTATAAAATTTGTGAACCCTTAATTTTGTGTAATTGTAGAATTAATGATGTACTACTAAGTGAACTGAAAAACATATTATGCGTCTTTTATTTCCGAGTAACCTCTCGAGTAGGTTAGGGCGTTCCTGAAAAGCGTATCATAAGGCTTCGTTGGGAATTGGGAGCTCAGTTTTTTCAAAGTATTTGGAGAACTACTGTTTCTAAAATACCGTGGTATCAGATACTTTGAGTTGTTTGTACCCAACGAATACTGAGGTATCCTCTAACAACGTAGGATTTTTGCACTATAAAAAACTTCACCCTTGGCCTCTTTTTCGAAATTGAAATATTCTCTTGCCTAGTACTAGAATACTCTGTTTTTGGAATACTACATTTCTAGAAAATCAGAGCTGCCAAACTCGGCCTAAGTCTCTTTACAAGGAGCGTATATCCATTTTAAATTTATATATAACGAACCATCTATTTCTTGGTGGACCAGCTAATAAATTTAAATAGTAGATCGATTAGTAGACTTCCTCGTAATAAATAAATTTCTTGTTTGTGGTCAATGATCATAACCGGCGATTCTAAATTCAGCAAAAACTTTGGTCATTCCGGATTTTATAAATGAAGTGAAGTTGTATAATAAATATGCCAACGAGCTGTTAGTTGTACTGTTTTATAACTGTAGTTGCGTATAATTGGAGTCCACAATGCTACCGTCGACTAGCATTATCTGGCGTGCTTAAACTGTTTTTCTGAAAACAAAGAGTGCAACCTACAGGCTACAGCCCAGCCCCGTGAAATATAGAGAACGTGCTTCACTATTGCCATCGCACTAATAAAATCAAACAAACCATATGACAGGTGGGTCCTGCAGGTCAGCGCCATGCCAGGACGGACTTTCGCATGACCTCTCCACCTCTAATGTTCTCTTGTTCGTCGCACAGCAGAGCTGCCTCGCGGGGAAAGGTCTCGTGGTCGTGGACCGTCGTCGTCGTCCCCTATGGCGGTGGCGGTCTTCCTCGCGGGATTCCTCCTTGGCCTCCTGGCGCTCGCTCTCGCGGAGGGTGCGGCTCTCCTCTGGGCCGTCCGCGCTCTGCGCCGCGGCGGGCCAAAGCCTACGCCTCCGGAGGTCGCCGCCGCCGGCGATCTCTCCGGCGACCGGCCCTTATCAACCGAGAAGCAGGTCAGGATACTTTTATTCTCCCCTGCCTACCAATTTGCAACTGGGTCTATCACAATAATGGGGAAGTTACATAAAAGCTCCAAAATTGCGGAATTTCTCATATAGTTGGGATTGAATTCTTACTTATGATTGCATCAGTAATCTGTTATTCGTTAGTGGTTATTTGTAATTGTATCTTCTCTCTGTTGGATATAATGCGAACTAGCCTTCTTTATTTTGCTATTGTTCCATGAATTGGCCTTACTGACCACTATAGAGCGTTTCACATGATGTAGGGATGAAAAGAACATTGACGAGTCAGCTATGCTTGCAATTTGGGTCATTTCACCTGATGGCCATACCTGCGTGTTGCAGGGTTTTCTATGGATGCTAGAGCCAGAAAAGATGCCAAAAGTTAGCAACAACAACCACTTACCAAGTGGGGCTAAGAAATATATGAAGGAGAAAAAGAACATTGTCGAGGTTTTTCCTACAAGGACGCTGGCTAAAATTAAAGGTCACTGGCTTATCTTGTCAGGTCCTAGCGGTTCTCAGAAAACCATGGAGCTTCTGAATTGCACGGTTGTTGCTGTTTCTGGTTCTAATCTACCATCACGTAAATGGTTAGTGCAGATTTAATTTGTTACCATACAGTAATCTTCAGCATTTTTTTGTGTTGCACTGAATCATTTTCATGTTGAATGTGTAAATCGTTCAATGTACAACTTGTGTTATCAACATCATGGCCTTACCATATATGATATGCTAGCTAAGCGTTCTTATATTTTGCATTCAGCTGAAGACTAAACACACTTTCTATATGCTCCTGCTTAGCAAATTCTAATGCTGATGCTACGATACACTTCCAATATGCACTGTAGTTTCAAAGTAACTACCATTTATATTTGGCAATTTGCTATCAGGGCTAAGAGGTATCCAATAAAACTTGAAAGCAATGGATCTGAGATTTTCATGAGGAGCAAGGTGTGTTATCTTTACGCGGGCACCTGTTCAGAGAAGGAGTCATGGTGCAAAGCACTTCGTCTTGCATCTTCTACAGACAGGGAGAAACTGAACCTACATGCCAGGTTGAATGAACAGTTCAAAGCATACATATCCTCTTTATACACCGGATATGCTTGTTTCCTGAAATCCTCGGCACGTTCTGCTGACAATCATGAGGTTATGGACAAGGCAGTAAAGTCTGATGGATCGTCGAAAGCCCGCCTTTTCCTTAAAAAATTGGCTAGGAAGGCATCTACAAAAGCTTCCCTAGTGACTAGAACAAGCTCAATCTCAGCACAAGCAGAAAGGAAAACGTTTGGTAAGAATACCTCACTGATTGATGCACCGGAAGAAAGTTCCAGCAGTAGTTCATCCTCACAAGACATAAAGCAACCCAGTACCCCTAGTTCTGATTTCGGTTACAGCAACAGGTTCTCAGATTCTCCTGATGCAAATGCAGATGAAAAGTATTCTGACGATGGTACACTTTGTTGGAACCTTTTAATCTCTCGGTTGTTTTTTGATGCTAAATTGAGTGATGAGATAAACAAGGCTGTTAGAGCACGCATTCAGGTTAGATCATGCTATATTTACAAATAAACTCACCCTTATACCAGAGTATCTGTTAACGGGTTTTTTGTTGATCAGCGAGCATTGTCAAACATGAGAACTGCAGCCTACATTGGTGAAATTGCACTTACTAATCTCACTCTTGGAGAACTTCCTCCATATATACGTAGGATGAGAGTCCTCCCAAGGGATTTAAGTGAACTGTGGGCTTTCGAAGTTGATTTTGAATATTGTAGCGGAATAATGCTGCATATTAAAGCAAGACTGGAGGTTCAGGAACCAGAGCTGCAAAAAGACATAATGAAAACTACTCTCCGAGCGGATTCTAACGAGGTCTTGAATTCAGATATTTTGGAGAATATTGAGCATTATAGAAACCAAGTTCGATCATCACAACATTCGGCTTCTGGAGTGGAAGTTGAAGATGAGGCAGGTTTGTTTGAGTTTTCCTACACATTTTCTTTATCTGCTTATAATTTGGTAGATTGACCTAATTCGTATATAAAACTAAGTTAATAGTAAAATATGCGTTTTCATTGATCTCCTCCCAAAATATGGTTTAAATTTTTATGTTCATTTTTTTTTTGAATAAGTCACCGGGGGGGAAAAGACTCCCCACCTGAATATATTAATTCAAAAACGTGTTACAAGACCAGGCTCTTGACCTCCTTTTCAGAAGATCATTGGTCAGGATAGATAGAGGATACATAGAGAGGTTACAAAGAGGAACAGAGAGAGGTTACAAAAGAGCACAACAGGAGAGGTCACAAATAGAGGATACAAAGAGAGCGCAGCCGTCGCACACGACGACCTTCACCGCAGAAACAACCACAAACATTGACTGGAGGACTGCATCGCCGGCTTAGTCGAAGGAAATCACAATGCCTAGACTTTGCAAAATGCAGTCACATCATCTGCAACGGCCGGTAGTAGACCCATAGCATGAGACTGGAGCACAGATGTCAACGAGTGTCATCGGCATTGACCACAAAACTCCGCCTTAGGGGGCACGATACTGGAGCATATGTAGGCCGTGAGACCACCAATGAGCACGAACCTCGACAGTCGGCTCCGCCATGGAGACTACACCAAACACGCTTCAGAGTCAGGTAGGGCACTTGCGCATTCATTGGGCAAAGATGAACCGAGACTTCCCTAGGAGCATGACGCTCACGCAACAGAGTGACCATCGCCATGAGAAGGTGACAAGTTCGAATAGCAGCACAAAGTCGACACCGCACCACCACCACCAAAACGCAGCACCGCCAGCACACGCAGCAACAAAAGCCATACCTTTAGGGGTCTCCAAGATGACGCCTCCAGGCAGGGGCGGAGGCAAGAATAAAGGTTGAACGGGGCCGAACATGGCAAATCTCCATTAGAGGGGGCCAATCAAGCTAATTTTGTCTAAACATCATGTCTAAGCTAGCGTTAAGTACATAATCTTTAGTGTTGTACACTGGCATAGGGGGGCCAAGGCCCCTGCTGGTCCCCCCTAGCTCCGCCACTGCCTCCAGGGAGGTTGTGTAGTCGAGGGCACAACACCGTCATCCGATCCGGCAAGCCGGGTCCAAGGTTTTCACCCGGAGACCACCAAGGAACTGTAGGTGCTGGAGCTCCACAACGGCACCTCCTGCGAGGGAACGGCGTCAAAAGACACCGTTGCTGCCGGCAACGACAAAGTCGATGCAGAGTTTTCACCCGGAGTTTGAGCACACCCTACAGAAAAGGCAGTCGAACACCACCAGCAACCACCGCAGCCAGCCACACCTCGCGGAGACCACACACGGCCAACCATCAGCACTAACGCCAGATCCTCCAGGGCAGCCGGACGCAGCGCTAGCCACCGCACCCTGCCGAGCACCATGCCAACAGAGTTAGGGGGAGCGCTGCCCGAGCCTAGAACCACCATGGTTCCAGGCAGCCGCCCAGCAGCACACGCCGACATGCCCCACGCACGCCACCGCGCGGCTGCAGGAGGCCGGATCCAGACGCCCACAGCGCTGACAGAAGGAGGAAGACGACCAAGCCCAGCGCAGCACCACCGCTCGCGCCGCCCGAGATCCACAGGTGCTTGGTCGAAGCCACCGTCCCGGACACGCCTCCGCGCTGCCGTCGCGAGCCTGACCCGACCGCGGCAGCCGCCGGTCGTCGAGCCCCGCCGCCACAGCCCCCACCACCACGCCCAGTCCCGTGCGCCCAGGGACACGGCCGGCCGTCTCCAAGCTCCGCCGCCCCGCAGAACAAGGAACGCCGCGAGAGAGCTCCCCGCCGCCGCCGTCAACCGCACGGGCTTCGCCCCGGTGGCGTCCTCCGGCGGCGGCGGGGGAGGGAGGAGAGATGTGGCGGCGGCTTAGGGTTTGGGAGGGAGCCCTCGCGTCGCCCTGGGCAGGAACGACCGAGATGTGGCGGCGGCTTATGTTCATTTTTTGGGGTCATGTTCTTGCATTTCTTAGCTTTTTTCATCCTCTGGATGCGGTGTATAATTGTATCATGATTGCTTATGCTAGTTGTCTTGTGTCCCTCCCTTTCACCTGTTGCCCTCTTTCTTCCTTCACTAATTGTAACTCAGACATATTCTGATGAATGCAATTGGTGAATCTGCATTCGTCTTAACCCATAATCCATAACTTGAGAGCTTGTTAATCTTCTGTACCAGACGTGTTGAAGCGATCAAAGAGCACTGGGTGGTCAAGGTGGAAAAATATCATGCATTCGATAACTGACCATGTTTCCCAGGTTAGTTCTTGTCTTACTTTGTTTCAGGGACTGCACTAATGTATTGTTTACACAGGCAACTGGCAGTGGTTAATGAAATGATGCTCATGACAATACAGTCTGGCTTTTCAATAAAAAAATTCCTTCATTTGAACATATCATGTTTACCAAACTCCCTCCCTCTACTTCCATTCATATAGTGCTTAAGTTTTTCAACCTTTCTACTTACTATCTCTCTTCACACCAGTCATCTGTTTGGCATGCTCAAAATTTAAGCCAGCGATCAAAACCGTAGATGAAAAAATATTATGCAAATGTAAGTCAATAGTATGCTACTAATATAGCCAGGAAATTCTGACACATGGAATATTTTCTCCTTACTATTGCAAAAGGTGCCATTTTCATTGGCAATGAAAATCACATCTGTTCGTGGGACAATGCGCATACAAATAAAGCCCCCTCCTTCTGATCAAATCTGGTATGGATTTACATCAATGCCCGAGCTTGAGTGGGAATTAGAGTCTTCAGTTGGGGATAGAAAGATCACCAACAGCCACATCGCTTCGCTTATCAGCAACAGAATCAAGGTTTCCCTTCAACTGACATGATCTGATTACTGTTATTTGCCGGACTGTATGCCTAATCCTAGAACATGCCCTATACCCTGCAGGCTGCACTTCATGAAAGAATGGTACTGCCAAATTGCGAAAGTATTCCCATGTCATGGATGATATCGGAGAAGGATGACTGGGTGCCTCGCAAAGTTGCACCTTTTATATGGCTGAATCGTGAACCCGGCGAAGATGCAAGTCATAAAGCAGACACTGGTACGCTCCAGCCTGATGCTATTGCCATGCTGAAGGTCAGTGCCAACCACAAAGCTAGCATATCAACTCCAACTGATCCTTCAAGTAGAAGCAACGATGATGCAGTGATGAACGCCGTGTCCACTCGTGGGCCAAACCAAGAACCTGAAACAGAAGCATCAACAAGCTTCCATTTGGAAACTGTAACTTCAGACCATTTAACGAGGCCACTGCTGAGCACCAGACAGTCTGGTGAGGAAGGTGCTGCTGAAAATGCAGTAGGGGGCTCACCTCTTCAGGCACTAGCGGTGGTACCTGCCGGGAAGCAGTCATCGTCATCCCCTGCTTCTTTCGGTGGGTATGACCTGAAGAGGAAAGGTAGTAAGCGAGCTATCGTGATGGGTTTGGGTAGGAGGATGGGCGACAAGTTGGGAGAGAAGAGGCGGCATATCGTGGAGAAGATGAAGGAGAATTCTGCAAATTAAATTGTGTTAATATCACTGGGTAGATGTATAAATTGTGTTAATAGCACTGTACATCTCAGGGCAAAATGACAAAACTCAAGTGTCATGTGCATCATCTATACAGACGGAATATAAAAAGGAAAACCAATATTGAAAGTGGAACATGTCAGAACTGTTAGTGGGGAACCAACATTTCTGTACAGGGAAACTTGTTTGTTGTTTACTAGGTTAAATAAGCTGCAACGCATTCGAGTATACATCTACAAGATTCCCAGTCTGGTGACTATTCCTGTCCCCAAACCTCCGATTAGTACTTCACTTTGGTTCAGAACTTGAATTGCTAGCAAATCACCTGGATTCATCCGTATAGCCCTTAATTTTCTTTCATGACTCCCCGAACATCTTCTATTTTGCAGGAAACTACGATGAAGAACACGGTTAAGCAATGAGCAGAGGTCGAAGGAACAGATCCACGTAAATTATGTGGAGAAACCCTGCTGCCACTTAGTGAACTAATGTGTTATGGATGATGTCTGCTCTCCTTATTTTGAGCGCTCTTTGACGGTAGCGACTAACATTTATGAACCGTTCATCTAACAGATCCAAGGGTCCACGTCCATCAATACTAGCCAGTCTCTCTAGGCCTTTGTGGGAGAAGGCCGTGCAGGAGAAAAAACTACTAGACCATTTGTCCATATTTACGTGCATTCTGGATTTAGTCAATATCAAAGTTTGTAAACTTTTTACTAAGAATATAGGAAAAATAGCAATATATACAATATAAATAAACGTTATTTGAATAAAAGTAAAATATATTTTTGTAATATGTGTATTTAGTATGATAGGTGTTGATATTTTGCTATATATTTAGTCAAACTTTAAAATAGTTTGACTTTGACAAAACTCAGAATGCATGATAATTGTGGACAAAGAGAGTACGAGCTAAGTGGGCCAAGGTTGTGGACCAACTAAGGGGTGTATGATATGACGCTCGCCTATGCCCCTGTGGACCAAACTACCTTACGGAATTGAGGGTAGATTGAAAGTGTGGTAAAGTAAAATATGAAGAATACCTAATACCACTAGTAAAGTGTTCCTTAAATTGTGTCATTGTTTTGGTAAATGATGTCCACTCTTTTGAAGTATCACGATAAGAAAGGGGAAGAAAAATCAGGCCTAACATTACAATTTTTTACAACATATGGAACAAATAAATCATGATCTCTATTGGATTATTTGTTTGGACATAACATAATTAAAAAATTGTATCAAGGAAACGTATAAGATATACAGAAGGAATACATAAATGGACCATACTTTTTAAGCAATAAAAATTTCACGAGTAGAAAGAGGAACACAATATAACACTAAGTGAAACAAAAATTTATCACATGAGAAACAAATCATCACTCCTAGCTAATTTTTTTGGACTAATTGAAACAATATTTTTGCACCAGTGGAGCAAATCAAAACTATAGGAGGAACCCAATATTGGATTAAATCGAACAAAACAAATCAGCACCCGTGGAACACATCTTGATTATAAGCAAAACAATAATTAGTGCCTCCAGAACAAATCTCGCCTATGTGAGGCATATAAAATATGACTAAATGGAACAAAAATATATTGCATGCGAAACATACCACAACTATGAACAATATTTTTTACTAAATGGAACAAAAGTTTAACCGCACATGAAGCAAATCACAATTTCTAGCAAAAATAACACTTTGGACAAGATGGGGCAAAATTTTAATGCACGGGGAACAAATAACATCTACAGACGGAATAACATATTTTGGAACATAATTTTAGAGACCATGAAACAAATCATGAATACAAAAGGAACAGATTATAGACCAAGTGAAATAAATTTTATCACATGATGGTGAAATAAATATAGAGAGTAGTAAAAATCCACAGTCGTTGGTTAAGTGGACAAAAAATTATCACTAATGGAACAAATCACAACTATATGTGAAATATAATTTAGTATTAAATAAAGGGTGTGTCTAACGCTCAGCTGACTGAGAATTAAGCTAATTCTCAGTCAGCTGACGTCATCAGTCTACGTATTGTAATCACCGACGACGCGTACATATCCAGCCAGCCTGCCCCGGCACGTTAACTTCCTACGCACTGTCCAAACGCGTTGTGCCTATGCGGCCGGCCGGCCGGCCCATATGTTAGCCGGCCCATACGATAGCTGTGAGTAAAATACGTACATAGCATATCCACAATTATTTACATGGTATTTTCAAATTGACACGGTTTATACAGATCACTCACAATATTTTTATAATGAAAAAAGTTAGTCTCGATTACAACCACAATTGCAACTGGGAAAATCTCAGTTGCAACTCTATCTGCAAGTGACAAAATCTCAGGCAGTTAGAAATATCTGAGTTGCAACTGGGAAAATCTCAGTTGCAACTTCATCTGCAACTGGGAAAATCTCAGTTGCAACTCCATCTGCAACTGACAAAATCTCAAGCAGTTAGGTATATCTGAGTTGCAACTATATCTGCAACTGGGAAAATATCAGTTGCAACTTCATCTGCAACTAGGAAAATCTCAGTTGCAACTCCATCTGCAACTGGAAAAATCTCAGTTGTAACTCCATCTGTAACTGGAAAAATCTCAGTTGCAACCCCAATTGCAACTGAAAAAATATATCGGTTGCAACCCCACTTACAACTGAAAAAATTTCAATTGCAAACCTACTTGCAACTAGGAAAATTTTATTTGCAACCACACTATTTTCCCAGTTGCAACCCCGGTTGCAACTAACAATTTTTTGAGTTACAACTCGAGTTGTAACTAAGATATTTTCCTAATTGCAACTCGAGTTGCAATTGAGATATTTCCGTATTTTAAACTATAAAATAAAAATAGAAAAACATTATCTACAAAATTTCTTAAAACTTTCTATCCAAACATACAAATGCTTAAGGCCTGACAAATATAAAACACGCTCGAACTGTGATAACATTCCAGAAAAACATTACAAAAAAAAAATACAACACACAAAGCAACAAAAAAGAACAGAAACAAAAACGGGCTAGACCTACAGCAGCCCGGAAAGAAGGTAGCACAAAACAAATGCAACCCGCTCCGGCCCATGTACAGCCCACCCTTTGGCTAGGCCAAAAAAATAGAAAAGGCCCTGTCCACGCACGAATCTCCACACACGAAATCTAATGGTTAAGAAGTTGACTGAGAACTAACTTAATTCTCAGCTGACTGAGAATTAGCAAAACCGTTAAATAAAACACAATTTCAGCACTAGTGGAATCCAACTATAAATGAAACCAAATTCGAATCTAGTTTTAAAGCTGTAGAGAAATAACCACTACAAAATAAATCTTAAACTAAATTTAACAAGCATTTAGAAATCATGATTTTTATTTTCAATATCTAGGTTAAAACTCATAACAAGAAAAAAAGAAGCCAAAATAAAGAAAAAATAAAATAATACTATAAAGAAGAAAAGAATGAAACAGAGAAAGATGCATGAAAGGGAAAGAGAAGCCTAAGACATCACACAAGAGACATATATGGTTTGCCTTTCACTCTCTGTTGCTACATTTTAGCCATCCAAACAACTGGTTTTTTTTGGGCCGTGACTGTACTTCCCAACCCCCGAGCAATTCCACAGTTGGAATCGCTCGTGCGGTACCAAGCAATTTCCGGTTTTGAACATGAGTAGCCACCATGTTTTGGCTTAGTGACCCATAAACCATTGGCCCAAGCTCTTCTGTCCCGTATGATATCCTGAATTCTCATCTGAGTCGGCTAAAGATGCTCCAAAAAAAAAAACTCCACTTGTGTTGTACTCCGACTGGGTTATTTAGTTGCACTGCCTAAATAGGGCAGCCGTCCATATATTGGCAACCAAAAAAAGGGAACGTGATTGATCGACTTTGTAAAAGGAATCGTTGTTCAACTGGAGGCTGGATGGACGATTATCCTCCCCGGGCTTCGACCATGGATGCCAACTCTCAGCTTCCAGGACGCGTCGAGTTTGACGGCGATCGCGAACAAAGTCTCGAAGAGATTCGCCTCGCCGCAATTGAGCGTAATCTGGATGCATATGCAGAAGCACACGGGACCGGCACCGACGACGGGGAGGAACTTGAATTTTTCAGGCCGCCTGATCCCAGACACGGTGGCGCCGTTCGGTATCTGAGCATCCCGATCTTGGAGGAGCTTCGACGGATCCGCGCAGAGGACGACCGGCACATTGCACGCCTTCAGCTCTTCCTGGAAGCAGACGGATCCGGCAACTGCGTGCCGGCGTCAGCCGCGTTTGTTGCGTCGCTGGAGAAGCAGAAGCACGGCGGCGCATGCGCTGTGAACGATGGAACCGCCATGTGCGTCATCTGCATAGAGGACTTCGAGGTGGGCGACGATCTCAGCGTGTTGCCGTGTAATAAGTACAGGCATAGGTTCCACCGGAGCTGTCTCGCGAAGTGGTTGGCACGAAGCCGCTTCTGTCCGCTCTGCCGCCACGCGCTGCCCGCCGACAAGCAAGACGGCTCAAGCTCCCAGTTACTAAGTTGACGAATTTGCAACCATGGAGGAGTGCTTATCAACTGATGTGCTTAACCTGCAGTTATTTTACACGAAAACAGATTAACGACTGTGATTATAGGTTCCCCACATATGGAGCATGCATGGTGGGTTAGCAGCTTTGCTCACCTCTGACTATTCACCGTGTTTCTTTGGAGTTCTATGGCAATGCACTCGAGTTCTTTTGGTAGTGTTTAAATTGCAATTTCGTGCGAGAGAGCAGAACATGAGGCTGTTTTTTTTTTGGAAAGCCTACAACAATTATACAAACCAAACCATCAAATAAATAGATAAGGCGCCAACAATTAGCACAACGATACATAAAATGGGGCTTTGTGCCCCGGTGACAACCATCACCGACTAGATCTAGAGAGTGCCTAGTGTGTATGCTTAAGAAGTCGCTTCCGCCATATTCACCCAACGGCTAGATCCTTTGAACGCATGTAAATAGCACCCGAGCCCTAGCAGGGTTGGGTTGACGACTTGGAGAACACATACAAAATTCCCTATTTTCATTTTCTCCTAAGTTCAGATCATTCTCTCTACCTCTATGCTTATGCATGGTGAGTGAGTATGATCGAGCACCTACCTAGAGCGCAATCCTCCAATGAGATCTTTGTTACTCTGCAAATTTGGATTCTCATATATGGTTAGGTGTTGATCATCGAGCATCCAAGGTGTGTGTTGGCCGCAGTTATTGCACAATGCGCAAGATAGCGCCGTGGTGAGGATGCGACCGGTGGACCAGTAGCTGCGGCTGGTACGGCCGACGTCGAGGGGCCACGGGTGCTAGGTGATTGAGGATGTTGTCTTCCCAACTCGCCTCCTTGTGGCCAACGACGTGGAATCAATGCGCGGGTACGAGAGGAGGAGGTGGGTGCACATGTTCCCATCGGCGGCCTGTTTGAGTCGGCGTTGCCATGACAACACAAAATTCTTTGGATTTTGTGTGAGCTCGACGTAGAGGATTGAAAGTTGGCGCTGGCGGGAGCGGGGGATTGGAAGGTGGCGTCGACGGGCTGATGGCACTGGATGGGAGAGGGCGGTGTTGGTGAGCTTGTGTCAAGGGCTCCGATCAAGGCAGGGGATTGGAAGGTGGCCTGGCATGCAGCACATGAAAAACGAAGGACGATCGAGATTCGAATGGGGGAGGGCCCGGGAATTTTCTCTTGTCGGGTTGGTTCTGAACCATTTAGTCTAGGTGGACTGGTGTACCGCGGATTATTTTTTCAATTTTTGATGTGCTAGTGTATAAAAATGGACACATGCCATCACCAACCATCACGTCCAATTTCATTTAATCGTAATTTTTTCGAGGAGCTAAAGTATAAAAGTGGACGATGTACCATCGATCATTAACCCACCACTTCCGATTTCTGGCTCTGCACTTCTCTATTTGAGAAGATTTTCGGGGCTACAATGACTTCAGTATACAATGTACTGAACCGTGTGTGTCTCTGATCTTGTTCGACTCTGTACAGCGCGCCGTTCTGATAGGGAAATGATAGTATTCCCCCGGGGGATCGTGCGTCTCGCGTCCCCCGCCTCCCGCTTACGACACGTGTCCCTATACGTGGAAGAAAACGTGGCCGCTCACTCCCGACCTTATCTTCTCCTTGCGGCACGCCAAATCCGGCCTTCCTCGGCTCCGGCAGCTGGCCCTCCACCGATGCGCCGCCCGGACTCGAACCCCACCGCGCCGCCCATGCTCCACCCCCACCACGCCACCACATTCTCGTCCGCCGCCCCCCCCCCCCACCGTCCATGCTCGCCCGCGCGCCTTTCCGCGGCGCCACGCCTCCATGTCGTCCTTCCAAGGTTCGGAAGCGCTGCTGCCGTCGTGGCGGCGGTGCTGCCATGGCCGGGCCTCCCGGCTCCCTCGTACGCGTCCGCCCTCGTACGCATCCGCCCTCCACCGTCGTGCTCCCCTGCGAGGCCCGCATCGCCACCGCCATGGCCGAGGCCCGCCCGGCCGCCGCCCTGGACGAGGCCTCGCGCCACCGCCGACCTGCGAGGTAGCAGCGGGCCGTCCTTCCACCTCCGCCAACCTTCCACCTCCGCCGCCTCCGAGATCGATGGCGGCCACGGCGAGGTAGCAGCGGGCCGCGTCGCCACGCCGTTCGGCGGAGGCTTGGCGCCGGAGCGTCTCGGACGCCGGCGGTGGACTCCTGGTCCCCATGGAGGAGGGAGGGCTTGCTACACGAACGCCATGGATGAGGAGCCCCACCTCGACCTCCTCCGCGCGGACGCCACCTGCACCGACCACGGCCGTCGGTGCTCCCTCCTCGATGACTGCAGGCGCCGCCGGGCCCTCGTCCGCCCCTTCCCCTTGTCTGCTCCTTCTACATCTGCCATGGACTCGCTCCGACGGTGGCGAGAGAGGTACTCGAGCGATGCTACCTTAGTGAGGGCGAAGATGCTACCATAGGGAGGCGCGGCTGCTACTTTAGGAGGGCGGAGATGCTACTTTAGGTGGGCGGAGATGCTACCTTAGTGGGGCGAAGATGGCCTCGCTCTGGCGACCCATGGGGACTTCAAGCGGTGGAAACGATGCTACGAGTGGCAGCCGGCGCGCGCCTGTGTGCCACCTTCGAGTGCGCATGGCAGTCCCGTGACACTCGAGTGCGTGGAGCTCCTCGACTTGCTTGTGGTCGGCGGCGGCGTCACTGGCTGCGGCGTCGCGTATGCTACCGGCGGGGCTACGGTGACGCGGTGGTGCTGCCTGCAGCGAGACGGGATGCTCAACGGAGGGAGGTGGTGCTCCCATCGACCAGAGGTGGTGCTGCCTGCGACTCGAGGTGATGCTTCCGGCGGCGGGAGAGGATGCTCCCAACGGCGGAGAGGTGATGCTCCCAGGGGCGGAGGTGGTGCTGCTTGCGACTCGAGGTGATGCTTCCAGCGGTGGGACTCGAGGTGATGCTCCCAGCAACGGGAGGGGTGCTACCTGCAACTCAAGGGGGTGCTCCTAGGCAGGAGAGGATGCTCACAGCGGAAGAAGTTTTTTTTTCAACGATGCTTCAATATAAGATTTTTTTTGCTACATTTGTTAGGTGGTTTTGCTACAATATAATAAGTTTTTTGCTACCTTGTCTCCGTCGAGGTCTTCATTGATGTTTTCGACGAGGTCGGTTTTGCTATAATAATTTTTTTGCTACAATTTGTTCTGTTATTTTTGCATCATAAGTTTTATCAGAGGACCCCGCCGGAATTTTTTTTGCTACGATGCTGCAATATACCAATTTTTTGCTATTATAGATATGTGGTGTTGCTACAATAGTATAAAGATTTTGCTACGATGTCTCCGGTGAGGTCTTCGTTGATGTCTCTGGCGAGATTCTCCGGCGATGTCGATTTTGCTACAATAACACATTTTTGTTGCTGTGAGATCTCCGGCGAGGTCTCCGGTGAAGTCTCCGGCGAAGTTAGTCTTTTCTTTTTCTATTTTGTGAACGAACCGTTTTTTTGCTACCTAGAGCAAAAGCGAGTTATTATTTGCTACATGGATCAAAAGTGGAATTTGATCAGAAAAAAAGAGACACGTGTAGCATGGAGACGCTCAGCACTGTCCGTTCTGATATCCTACTCCTAATCCGAGCATCAGTGCAAAACGTTCGAGTTTATTAGGCAAGTTGTAGTTCCTTTCTGACTCGGACTCATGCCTGGGGTCTTTAAATATACCACCAGCCCCTCATGTAACTATACATATCGTCCACAAACTAACACCACCAATCGAGAGTATCTCAGCGCTGGCGTAGCGCGATCACACATAACGCACGTAATAAACAGCTAGCTGCCGTCGATCGATCAGGCCCGCTTGAGCAATGGACGAGGCAAGAACGATACTAACAACCTCTAACTGGGAACATACAATGCAAACGATCCTTGCAGCAACGTCGGACCCCAGACATGCTCATGGAACGATTCCTGCACCAACGTCGGAGGACACTAGACGTACTTTGCGAGCTATTTTGACAGTGCTAACCGAGGCGCACCGACGGCTATGTGCCGCCGATGATGACGACGAGCTCGATGCTGCCACCGCCACTGCCAACATAGATGAGCCTTTGGACGATTACGATAACGACGACGGCGGCGAGAACGACGCGATCGAAGAAGAAGAAGAAGAACGCGGGGTTGGAGGAATAATGGTGGATTATGGCGACGCGTACCGTGACGGCGGCTTCGGAGGCGCGCCGGCATCCGCTGCGGCAATGGCCGACCGGATCAAGAAGCGCAAGTACGAAGAGATGGACGACGAGGGCGGTGCTGATCGGACGACGACCGGAGCGCGGTGTATGATCTGCATCGAGGACTTCGAGGCCGGCGACGATCTCGGGGAGATGCCGTGCACGCACAGCTTCCACCAGTGCTGCCTCGACGAGTGGCTGGCGCGCAGCAGTCTCTGCCCCTGCTGCCGCCACGCGCTGCCCAGCAAAGCGCAAACTCTACCGTAAATGTTTCTCTCCAAATTTTAGTTACGGAGTTCGGTTACATCGCCCGGCAAGACCAATATATAGGAGTTCTCAGGAAAAGGTGGCGGAACACCCTGTCAGCTGTTCATCATTTCTGTCTTTTTTTTTATTCCTCATCTCATACTCCCTCCGTTCCACAATGTAAGTCTTTTAGCAAGCCAGTTTAGCTCACAAAAAAGGTTTACATTATGTAACAGAGGTAGTAACACTCTCTCGTTGTTGCACTGAAAATATATTTATGAGTCGTCTGAAATTTGTTTTAATTTTGAATCTCGATAAGTTTTATCTAAGTTTGTATCCAAGAATACAATTACAACTACGGCTTGTTATATTTCTCCCGAAAGAAGGCTGGAATCTATCACAGAGATTGAACCGAAGTAGGTAAAGAAAAGATACGTGGAAAGGAAACGGTTTTGCTAGTTAATTGAGCTATGCATGCAGCCATCGCGTGGACTTGTTTTTTGGTTTTTAAACTTTGAAATGTTTTATCTATTGAAACGTAAGTTAAAAATCAGATCCGTTTTCATTGTTAGCTTTGTCGCGCCGAGATATTCAAAAGTAGTTCCCACGTTGATATGTTTTGATAAAAAAAAATTCCGGACCCTAGTTGCCAGGTAATAGTCACTTGGACACCAGGGTATTGCCATGTTGGTCACTAGTTTAAAATCGAACGGTTACCAGATTTTTTAAACTTTGCTACTCACCAACGTAAGTATTTCCTGATGTTAGTGTCATGTTTTACGCTTTTAGGTGGAACAAATACTCACTCTGTGAACGTGCAGGACATTGGTACGACAGAAAAACATGTAAAAATTAGTTGGTAGCTGTGTGTTATTTGAATGGTTACTGTTAACTAGTAGCATGGCAACTACGACATTATAACCTGGTAACTGACGACGAAAAAATCTTCGTCAAAATATATTAAGATGGGATCTTGTTTTAAAATACTCGTCGAGCTGGACCCAACGGTCAAAACGGATCGTCAATTCGTTTAACGGTTTAACAGATAAATATTTTTAAAATTTTGTATGTAAGAAAGATTTCATACATGCATGTGGTTGTTAGTCCCTCCGTCCCTATAGGGGCCAGATGCTTGCATGCATGCGCCGTACATAATTGTTTGGTGGGGCACAAACTCTTATTAGAATAATCGTTGAAAATTAGCTTAAAGCTCGGTCACATCTAAGGTAGTTAAATTTACATTCTGGTTTGTATCATGTGAGTTCTAAGTAGATTGTAACCGAATGTTTCCAAATTATAAGTGGGTTTCAAGTGAGTAAAAATGTTTCTAACCGTTCAATTTGCATCATGAATCATACTTATTGGTCCAACTGGGTTTCAATTAACAGAGAATTAAGCTAATATTCTCGGTCGATCGAGAACTAATTGCTTCCTAATGAAAAATGCACTGTTAGAATATATTCCTTCTATATATGTCAGCATATATTCCTTTATAGATGTATTAGCCTTTTGACTTGCCAAGATACCATGTATATACATACACAAGCGAATATATATTATAAATAAACCATATTTGAATAGTCTTAACCTCATGAATATAGGTTGCAAGGCTCCACCTCTGCCTTTAGATGCTGACGACCACTCATGCACCATAGCAATCACCACAATAGAAGTTCACTAACCATCCCTGTCAAACATAACCCAAGGTAGAATCGAGAGGAGAAGAATATGACTCTTGCAGGTATCATAACCTCTCAATGGAAGAATGAAACTTGTATTTAGTAAGTACATACCTCTCTTCTGAGGAACTACCCCGTGGATCGATTCCATGGAAATATTCATGATGAATACATCTATTTAGAGGCACTCTTGATCCTTCCACATAAGAACGTATCTCAGTGACTACAACTCCCTTCTTGGCAGGCATATTGACTACTTTCCCATCGATTAAGGTTACTCCGTGCGATTGAGTTATGCTTCTAGGGCTGAAGCCTCAAACAACTCTCTACTGGTTCTATTCCTACGGACTGGCTTGATTGGTCGATGACCACCTGAAAGGACTGTCCGTTAATCTTGTTTTGATGTTTGATTACAACACTTGGAAGTATTTAACATACTCTCTAGTATCAACAGGAAATATGCAAAAAAGGAAGAAATGCCGTATTGTCGGAAATGCAACAGGAAAGAAAAGATGTTCAGCAGGCTGGCCGGCCCCCAGACCGGCCTAGGCCGGGCTCCAGGCCGGAGCAATCTGGTGGGTGACCGGCCCCCAAACCGGCCTTGGCCGGGTGAATCTTGTGGGTGACCGGCCCCTAGCCCGGCCTAGGCCGGAGTCCTGGCCGGGCTTGTCTGGTGGGTGACCGGCCCCCAGACCGGCCTTGGCCGGGCTCCAGGCCGGCGGCATCTGATGGGTGTCCGGTTCCCAGGCCGGCCTTGGCCGGGCTCCTGGCCGGCGGCGTCTGAAGGGTGGCCGTCCCACAGGCCGGCGGCCCAGTTAATTCATGCATGATGATCCTTTGGCCGGCCCCCAGGCCGGCCCAGGCCGACTTCCAGACCATCATCTCCTGCACCCAACGGCTAGATTTTGGGGAGGGGTACTTATACCCCTCCATCTACCTCGAGACAACTATCACGACCAAAAGAAGAACACCTCCATTGTTTGAAAACTTCAAATCAATAGATCTCCCTCTCTAACCACTCAATCACTTAGCCCTTTGGGGATTTGAGAGAGGAGACCTAGATCTACACTTCAACCAAACCAATTTGATTTCCCCCTTGATTTGTGAGAGGGGGCTTGCTACTCTTGGTGTTCATTGGAACCCTAAGAGGTTGTGGTCCTTCGGAGCTTTGGGAGCTACGAAGACTTTGCCGGGAGCCACCAATTGAGTTGTGGTGCGAGCCCCGGCCTTGAGCATCGAGTCTTGGCGGCTCGGTGCATTTGGTGGAGACCCTCCAACTTGTGGAGTGTGCTTCATCCTTGTAAAGGTTCTAGTTGTCAACCTCAACGGCAACATAGTGACAAGTGCCTCGCCACATTGGTGGTAAGTCACAACGGAGATACGGTGTGCCATATCAAGGCTACCCGGTGTTTCACTTTGGTGAACACCGCGCCGCTACAACGGAGATTAGCTTCCATTGGGAAGTGAACTTCGGGATAAATCTTCGTGTCATCTTGTTGTTTATCTTTTCACTTACCTTTACTTGTTATCACTAGCTTACTATATCTATATCTTGTGCTAGTGAACTTTTGCTCATCATATAAGTTTGTTTACCTAGTTGCATACTCTAGATAACTTATATTTGAGCAATATCCTTTTAAAAAACGAAAAAGAAGTAAAATTTGTAGTTAACCTATTCACCCCCCCCCCCCCCCTCTAGTTAACCTCATCGATCCTTTCAATTGGTATCAGAGCCTCGTCTCTTTATTAAAGGCTTCACCGCCTAAAGAGGAGGATGGGGGATCCCACTCCCATGGAATTACTTCAAAAGCAAGTCGAGTCCATGGGGGAAAGATCCGATAAGAGGATGGATAGGTTAGAGGAACTAATAATGAAACTTGCCTCTACATCTAGCAGTGCAAATGATAGTCCCTCTCTAGATGAAAATGGTAATCCCATATCCCATTCAAAATAAAGTGACGAACACTCATCTAAAAATGAAAACCCAAATCAATTTGGACATATTTACAACAATGCTCTTAATGTTCAACATCCACATGTGAACAATCTTGGTAATCCACCTTTAGTAGATAGGGCCCGTTTTACTAATTGGAAAGCTTCTATAAAATCTTATGTGTGTAGCTCTTCAATGCAAATATGGAGAATCATTGAGAGGGGATACTACCCTAAGGATATCAATAATTTGACCTCAAGTGAGATCATTGATGAACAACTCAATGCACATGCTATGCACATGCTCGAGAAGGCAATGGTCAATGAAGGTGTTGAGCACATCCGGTCTCTCCGAAACGCCAAGGAAGCTTGGGAGTATCTACTCGCCATGTACGATGGCAATGTGAGCATGCAACGCTCAAAGAAAACACTTCTTCAACGGCAAGTTGATCACTTCATCATGAAGGATGGAGAAGTTCCGGAGGATGTATATCGAAGACTCAAGGCTCTTGTTGTGGACATGAAGGATGTTGGATTCAAGGATTGCGATGATGATTGGTTCAAGGGAAAATTTCTTCAAACCTTGATTCCATACAATGAGAACATGGTAATGAATGTTCAAGCAAGAGCGGACTACATGGAACTAACTCCCAATGATGTTTTGGGCACCTTTGTCACCATGAATATGATGAAGAAATCCTCGGAAGATGTTCTAGCTCGTGTGAATGGAATGAAGAAAGTATATCTTGCCTTGAAGGCAACATCCTATGATGAGGAAGAATCAAGTGATGAAGGTGGATCCACCTATGTGTCATCCGAGAAGGAAAAGAGGGTGTCACACAATGAGTGTTTGGCGCTTGCCAACCATAATTGGTGGAGGAAAGGGGATTTTAGATCAAGTGCAACGAAGAACAAGGGGAGAGAAGGCCCAAGTATGAAGAAAGCAAGAACTTGCTTCAATTGTGGAGATAGTGAACACTTCGTTGCGGATTGCCCGTACAAGAATAGAGTTGAGAATAAAGGACAGCTCATCAAGAAGACCAACTTTGTTCCCAAGAACAAGAACTTCATGAAGAAGGTATCTAAAAGGGCAATGGTGACAAATGAGCAAGAATATATATCCGGAGGTGAAGAAAGTGAAGATGAAGAAGAACAAGTCGGCATGGCGGCAATGGCAATTGGGGTTATTCCCTCTTCTTTGGACTCTCTCTTTTCAACTCCGAATGACAAGCAAGGTCCTACCAAACACAAGTGCCTTATGGCCAAGGGTACATCTCCAAAGGTAACCAACTCACGAAAACCCTCAATTTCCTCTACTCCATCATTGCTGAATTGTGTTGAGGAACTTGATGATAAGAATGCTAATGATCTTTCGAACGTCATGAGATCACTTGAAAGTGAAAATAAAGTTGCATTTGATGCCTTCATGACTCAACTTGGTAATGCATATGGTCTCATAGAAGAACATGAAGAAAGAATATGTGAACTTGAGGGTTTCGCTCGTGATGATGCTAATAGGATAGCGGAGCTTGAGGAAGCCCTAGATAATGCACTATGCCTTAAAGATTCTATTGAGGAAATCTCCACTTTAGATCTATCTAAAATGATGGGTGACCGTGATCATGCACTATATAAGCTTAAGGAATTCATGGATGAAAATGATAACATTATGAATGGTCACAATGAACTACTTAAGGATTTTGAGCATCTTGAGAAAGCTCACATGGCACTATCAAAAGAGCTCAAGGTTCTTAAGGAGTCACATGACAACTCTCAAAATAAGGATGTAAATAAAAATGCTTGTGCCACTAACCCCTTGTGTGTCAAAGCATCTCTCATTTTGGAGAACAATAGGTTGAAGGCTCAACTTGAGAAAGGACTAGTGTCTTGCATCCAAGGAGAAAAGAACCTCAATAATCTTTTGAGAAATCAAAGGAGAGTTGTGGGTAAAGAAGGACTTGGATTTGGAGTCACATCCAAGAAGACCAATGAGAAGAAGAAACCAACTCCCTCCACTAATGCTATTGTTTTTGTGAAGGAGGGGGAGTTGGCTAATGATGAAGATGAATTTGATATCCTTTCTAAGAGCATTGCTCCTAAGAACACATCTTATCACAACAATTTTGTGGGAAAATATAACCCATCATATGTGCTTTTGAAATCTAATGATGGACATGTTTATGCAAAATATGTTGGAACTTCATATGGTAGTGATTATCATGCTTCTATTTGGGTTCACAAGACCCTTGTGACTAACAAGAAAGGACCCATCAAAACGTGGGTACCTAAATCGAGGACTTAACTCTTTGTAGGTATGTGCTTCCGGAGGATCATCATGGCTTATTGATAGCGGTTGCTCCGCACATATGACCGGAAGCAAAGAAGTGTTAAGTGACTTAATGCATCAACTTCTCAAGGTATCTCATGTCACGATTGGTGATGGTTTAGAACTCAAGGTATTGGGGCATGGCAAGGTGGTCATTTCTCCGGACACGTCCATTGAGAAAGTCCTCCTTGTTGAGTCCCTTGGTTATAATTTACTTTCCGTTTTGCAACTTTGCGAGTGCAACTTTACTGTTGTCTTTGGACGGTATCATGTGCTCATTCTTCACACAATTTCTCTTAAAGTAGCCTTTGTTGGATTTGTGGAAAACCGTATGTATGTAGTGGATTTCTCGAAAGAAACTACACATATTGCCACAAGTCTAATGGCTAAATCCGACGTGGGTTGGCTTTGGCATCGCCGGTTGGGCCACGTCAGTATGAGAAACTTGCAAACACTTGTGAAGGGTGAGCATGTGAAAGGACTAACAAAAGTGAATTTTTCCAAAGATCGTCCTTGCAGCTCCTGTGTTGCCGGAAAGATGCATGAGAAGAACCATCCCAAAGTAACAACAATCAATACAACGAGGCCCTTCCAACTCATTCATATGGATTTGTTTGGGCCTCCTACTTATGAAAGCCTTGGTGGCAAGAAATATTGCTTGGTAATTGTTGATGATTATACAAGATACACTTGGACTTTCTATATCAAGAAGAAGAGTGAGACTCAAAGGGAATTCATTGATTGGGCTACCCAAGTACAACGCCAATATGACACAACCATCTTGGCCATAAGGAGTGACAATGGAACCGAGTTCAAGAATTACACCATGGATGAATTCTTGAGTGATGAGGGCATTAAACACCAATATTCCGCTGCGTATACCCCTCAACAAAATGGTGTTGCGGAAAGAAAGAACCGTACACTTATTGATATGGCAAGAACTATGATGGCCGAATTCAAGTCTCCATATAATTTTTGGGCCGAAGCCATCAACACTGCTTGTCATCTAACCAACGGCTCTATCTCCGCCCATTCACTAACAAGACTCCTTATGAACTTCTTGGTGGTAAAAAGCCAAACCTCTCTTATATTAAAGTTTTTGGTTGTAAATGTCAAGTTTACATTAAAGGTTCTAAATTGCCTAAATTTGAGCCTCGAACTTTTGAAGGCATATTTGTTGGTTACGCAAAGGATTCCCACACTTATAGAGTCTACAACATATCCACCGGGTGTGTTGAAGAATCTATGAATGTGGTGTTCCATGAGGATAATGGCTCCCAAGTGGGGCAAGTTGATCTTGATGATGTAGGTGATGAGCCCTCCTCCATCGCCATAGGAAGAATGTGTATAGGTCCCCTTATACCCATTGATGAACCCCTTGTGGCAACGGAGTTGGACTCTAGCTCGACGCAAGTGGAGCCCTCTACATCAACCATCGATCAAGCGGCAAACCAAGAACAAGCTCAAGATCTACAAGATGATACCAACCATCATGATAATGATCAAGATCCACCCAATGATAATAGTGGTCAAGATTTTGGTGATCTCTCACCAAGAACTCCAACCCACTCTCGGATTAATCAAAATCAAGATGAAGGAGATGATGAAGATGCACCTCCTAATGAGAGACCCTCAGATGCTCTTGCTCGTCGAGTGGCTAGCAAGGCTGTGGCATTACATAAAAAATCTCTCTATCAAAAGAACATCATTGGTGGTCTCGGAAGGAGTGTGTCCACTCGGAGGCAACTATTACTCTTTTGTGGCGTCCATGCTCATATATCACATTTTGAACCTACCATGGTGTATGAAGCTCTTGAAGATGAAGATTGGGTTCATGCCATGCATGAAGAGCTCCATAACTTTGAGAGAAACAAAGTATGGTCCCTAGTGGAAAGGCCCAAGAACCATAATGTGATTGGAACCAAATGGGTGTTCAAGAACAAGCAAGATAATCATGGACAAGTGATTCGCAACAAAGCTCGTTTGGTTGCTCAAGGCTACTCTCAAGTCGAAGGACTTGACTACGGTGAAACTTTCGCTCCCGTAGCTAGACTTGAATCTATTCGTATATTGCTTGCATTTGCTTCTAGCTATAAATTCACTTTATACCAAATGGATGTTAAAAGTGCATTTCTAAATGGTCCACTTAATGAGATGGTATATGTTAAACAACCTCCGGGGTTCGAAGATCCCAAGTGTCCTAACCATGTCTACTTACTCCATAAGGCTTTGTATGGCCTCAAACAAGCCCCACGTGCTTGGTATGATCACTTAAAGGAGTTCCTAGTAGACCGTGGTTTTGCACTTGGGGTAATCGATCCCACACTCTTCACCAAGAGTATAAATGGAGAATTCTTTGTGTGCCAAGTATATGTTGATGATATTATATTTGGTTCTACTAATGTCTCTTTTGTAGAACAATTTGCTAAGCTAATGACAAGTGAATTTGAGATGTCTATGATGGGTGAGTTAAAGTTCTTCCTTGGTTTTGAAATTGAGCAATATGACGAAGGAACCTTTATTTGCCAAGCTAAATATACTCAAGACATGCTCAAGAAGTTTGATATGTCAAATGCAAGCCCATTGAGATTTCCAATGGCAACAAACGTGAATCTAACACTAGATCACGAAGGTATTCCGGTTGACCAAAAGCTTTATCGTTCTATGATTGGTTCTTTGCTTTATCTTTGTGCATCTAGACCGGATATCATGTTTAGTGTGGGTTTGTGTGCAAGATTTCAATCTAACCCTAAAGAAAGCCATATGACTGCTGTCAAAAGAATTCTTAGGTACTTGGTTGATACCCCCAATCATGGTCTTTGGTATCCTTCAAATACAAGCTTTGATCTTGTGGGGTATTCGGATGCGGATTGGGCCGGTGACAAAGTGACTAGGAAATCAACCTCGGGTGCTTGCCAATTTCTTGGTAGGTCACTTGTGTGTTGGTCTTCGAAGAAACAAAATTGCATATCCACCTCCTCCACGGAAGCCGAATATATTGCCGCCGCAAGTTGTTTCTCACAATTATTATGGATGAGACAATGTCTTGAGGATTTCGGAATTAAGAAAAAGACATTGCCTCTTTTATGTGATAATGAAAGTGCTATAAGAATTGCTCACAATCCCGTGCTCCATGGCAAGACAAAGCATATTGAAATACGGTATCATTTTATCCGTGATCATGTGGCCAATGGAGATATCTCTCTTTCATATATCAACACCAAAGATCAACTCGCCGATATATTCACAAAACCACTTGACGAGAAGAGATTCAAGGAATTGAGGGGAGAAATCAATGTGGTTTGTGCTAGCAACTTTGTTTGATTGAGAATCTTGGATACACACCTCTACTAGAGTTTTATTTGAATTCTAGATGTAGGCATGGATTTAGGGGGAGTGTTGTCCTAATCCATTGGACTCTCCCTCCCCCCATTATGTCAATAGCAATGATTTCATTGATGTCTCAAGAATATTCACATATGAGCTTAAATGATGAGTTTTGGTTATGCACCCAAGATATATCTTCGCGGTGGCATGCCATACACTCATATATGGTGCCCTAGGCCACCGACCTTTTCTCATTTGCCATTTTTCATTGAATCACATGCAAAACTTAATTGAGGCTATTTTTGTGTGGAGTTTCCATCATGTTTTTGCATTTTCATCATGTTTTGCATCTCCCCCGGATCACTCAATGATTGCTCAGTGGTATTTTGAATGATGCAAAGTGCTCAGAGTTCAAGAAAATCAAACAAGCAAAGATGGATGAAGATAGAGATGCCTGTGCCTTCCTGGAGGTGGGCCGGCCTCTGACCCGGCCCCGGCCGGCTGCCAGGCCGGCGTGCTCGGGTGCCCGCCCGGCCTCACGCCCGGCTCAGGCCGGTTTCCAGGCCGGTTGGCTCGGGGACACACCCGGCCTACCGCCCGGCCCTGGCCGGCTGCCAGGCCGGCTGGCTCGGGTGCCAGCCCGGCCTCACGCCCGGCTCAGGCCGGTTCCCAGGCCGGCGTGCCTGGGAACTTAACCGCACGGGGGGAGTCCGACCTAGGCTCAGTTTCACTTCTTCCCCTCCACGCCTCTCTCCTCCATGGCTGCCCTCTTCCCATTGGCGGACCCAGAAATATTATAAAGCCTGGGCAAACACTTAGTACTAAGGCTAATTATGCTAATTATTTAACAAATAGGCATCAAATTACACTATGCCGGCCGGCCGGAAGCCCGGGCAGCTGCCCGGGTAACAGGGGCGCTGGGTCCGCCGGTGCCTCTTCCCAAACTCGAGCTCCTCCACCTTCCCCTCCATGTGAACCACAACCCACTCCTTCTCCTCCACAAATCGGTGAGAGAATCACTCGATCTCTCATCCTATCCACATATTTTCCCCGTTTGTGTGCCGATTTGAGGTGGATCTTCTCCTTTGATTGGTGTGTTCTTGAGGTTCCCCTCTCAAGATTTGAGATGGACGATTGGGGTGATGATTGGGAGGAGTTCCCACAGTCAAGCAAGGCCGGAGCCAAGGGAAGCAAGACGTTCGATGGGCTTGATGATATTGTTGATGACTATGATGCTCAATCCTCCATGCCCAAGACCAAGAGACTCAAGAAGGCCGCGGTCAGAAAAGGCAAGTCCAAGCAAGCTCCCAAGCCAACGGGAAATCCTCCGCCTCCGCCTCTTGTGAACCCTGATCAACCGGTACGTGCTACTTGGATCAAAGTGCCTACTCTCGAGTTTGAGCAAGACCGCTTGGTTTTCAACCCCTATGCATTTGGCCATAGCGCCTGTCCGGATGACCCTAGATTCTATTGCAAGATGCATCAGCAAATATATCATCAATGCATAAAATAAGAAAAAGAACAAGCATGTGCCCACCTCTTATTTCAGTCTTGAGCATACTAGGGAGGTATGGCCAGATGTGATGGAGCTTATGGATTACCATCAAATCTCTAAGCTCATGACAGTTAGCACTCCGTATTCCTCTGAGTTACTCAAACAATTCTATGCCACTGTTCATTTCTCCACCGTACCAAAGAGAACTATGACTTGGATGTGTCACACTACTGTATGCACAGCTACTCTGGCAGAGTTTGGGGAATTATTTCAGCTTGAGGAACTTCCCTTTGCACCATGCTATAGTCGTATTCATTGCTCAAAAGTTATGCAGGCTGAGATAGGGCTTCGTCATTGCTATCCACCGGGGATAGGGCTCCGTGGAAAGATTCCCAAGATTTCTTGGATGTATCATTACTGGAGAGTTGTTCATGGCATCCTGAGAAACAATCTCAATTGCAAATATGGAGAAAAGGGTGAAGTTCGCCAGCGGATGACCAACCTTCTAAACCAGATTGTTCCTCTCTACATGAGAAAGAAGCAAATTGATATTCTTGACTACATGTGGCAAGAGATGCGCTTGGTGGTTCTTAGGAACAAGGTTCCCATTTATGGTCCTTATCTGCAGACTATTTTCAACACCAAGTTAAGCCCTGATGTGATTGAGTCATATGATATGTATGTGCCTTCTCTTGTTGCTATACCTGCTCCTCCTCTAGATGCACATGTCTATGTTCCTCCATATCGTGGTCAAAATGATGATGAAGAGTGATCATGGTTCTCACTGCTATTTCTCCCTTTTTGGTGTCTTGATGCCAAAGGGGGAGAGATTATTATCCGGGGATTTGCATTACATTTGCGTTTTCATCGTTTGCATGTTTCCTTTCTCATTTGCATGTTTCTTAAGTGAACTCTATTTGTGAACTCTATTTGTTATGTCTCCCGGAACTTATTGTAAGGATAATCTTGGACCTCCGATATTTATTGTAAGGATAATCTTGGACCTCCGTCATGTTATTGTAAGGACTTCCCCCATTTACTATCTATTCTTTGGAGTCCATTGCAAGGTAATATTATTCCAAGATTATGTCTATATGAAGTCCAAGGTGAGAAAAGTGCTTTACTCATATGAGAACTATGGTGAGAACTATCGTATGTCCTTTGCTCACATAGTATATATATGTCTATCTATCACTTGTTCTCACTTGAGCAACTTTAGTTGAAAACCTTGTTGGCTTGTAAGCTCTAGGGGGAGCTTCACTCAAAAATATTTAGACATGCTTAAATGAGAATTATTTTGCAAATCTTTGTGTTGTCATCAAACATCAAAAAGGGGGAGATTGAAAGGACATTGTCCGTTAATCTTGTTTTGACATTTGATTACAACACTTGGAAGTATTTAACATACTCTCTAGTATCAACAGGAAATATGCAAAAAGGAAGAAATGCCGTATTGTCGGAAATGCAACAGGAAAGAAAAGATGTTCAGCAGGCTGGCCGGCCCCCAGACCGGCCTAGGCCGGGCTCCAGGCCGGAGCAATCTGGTGGGTGACCGGCCCCCAAACCGGCCTTGGCCGGGCTCTTGGCCGGGTGAATCTGGTGGGTGACCGGCCCCCAGACCGGCCTAGGCCGGAGTCCTGGCCGGGCTCGTCTGGTGGGTGACCGGCCCCCAGACCGGCCTTGGCCGGGCTCCAGGACGGCGGCATCTGACGGGTGTCCGGTTCCTAGGCCGGCCTTGGCTGGGCTCCTGGCCGGCGGCGTCTGAAGGGTGGCCGGCCCACAGGCTGGCCCAGGCCGGGTCCCAGGCCGGGTCCCAGGCCGGCGGCCCAGTTAATTCATGCATGATGATCCTTTGGCCGGCCCCCAAGCCGGCCCAGGCCGACTTCCAGACCGTCATCTCCTGCACCCAACGGCTAGATTTTGGGGAGGGGTACTTATACCCCTCCATCTACCTCGAGACAACTACCACGACCAAAAGAAGAACACCTCCATTGTTTGAAAGCTTCAAATCAATAGATCTCCCTCTCTAACCACTCAATCACTTAGCCCTTTGGGGATTTGAGAGAGTAGACCTAGATCTACACTTCAACCAAACCAATTTGATTTCCCCTTGATTTGTGAGAGGGGGCTTGCTACTCTTGGTGTTCATTGGAACCCTAAGAGGTTGTGGTCCTTCGGAGCTTTGGGAGCTACGAAGACTTTGCCGGGAGCCACCAATTGAGTTGTGGTGCGAGCCCCGGCCTTGAGCATCGAGTCTTGGCGGCTCGGTGCATTTGGTGGAGACCCTCCAACTTGTGGAGTGTGCTTCATCCTTGTAAAGGTTCTAGGTGTCAACCTCAACGGCAACATAGTGACAAGTGCCTCGCCACATTGGTGGTAAGTCACAACGGAGATACGGTGTGCCATATCAAGGCTACCCGGTGTTTCACTTTGGTGAACACCGCGCCGCTACAACGGAGATTAGCTTCCATTGGGAAGTGAACTTCGGGATAAATCTTCGTGTCATCTTGTTGCTTATCTTTTCACTTACCTTTACTTGTTATCACTAGCTTACTATATCTATATCTTGTGCTAGTGAACTTTTGCTCATCATATAAGTTTGTTCACCTAGTTGCATATTCTAGATAACTTATATTTGAGCAATATCCTTTTAAAAACGAAAAAGAAGTAAAATTTGTAGTTAACCTATTCACCCCCCCCTCTAGTTAACCTCATCGATCCTTTCACCACCTTATGGAAAGCAGGTCCTTTAATACGCCTTTACTTGAATGATGAAACGAACAAGAGACATTTGTAAAATAGACTTTAATTGGATTGCTTAAACAATGTCTTAAAACCATGCCTATAGTAATCACATACATAGCTTATAAGGAGTTGATCTGAATGAATGCGACGACAATGATGCTGACGGAGACTCTGGCAGCTAAGGTGATCATTGGTTAATGAACTCTTTGTTCAGGGCCTTCTATGCCTCCTATGCAGCGGTAGTTTCCCCGAGTCATTCATGAAAGATCTCCAGTTTGACGATGTGCTCCTCGGACTGGTTTCAACAACTGCTGACACACATAAATAGCGAGAACGGATATTCTTCGCTTGACAACACTGATTTCCCTAGGTTTGATCGTGGGCTATTGTACTGATGGTCGTATTGACGTTTGAAGTAGTGCACTGTGATACTCCACCTATGGATTGCAATGGACATTTTCTTTGATTAGACATGCACAAAAATAGGAAAAATGAAAATTGCACCACTTGCAGTTAATTAGTGCACAATGTTGAATGTATTGTCTAGAGTTTGATCGGACATTCTCCTAGGTGCACCCCATAATTTCACCTTGGTGGTTGGATCGAGCGACGACAGAGCTTGTGCATTGTTCCCTTCCTATAAGCGTTGTTGTTAGCAGGGACAAAACTAGCAGGCGGCGAGCTGGACCTTAGCTCCCCGGATGCTGTAAATTTTTCTGAAACCCCACCACATATTATGGGATACTATGTGGAGGTGAGCTCTAAATTAACCTATATGCCCCCCTCCAAGTTGCATAATGGTCATTTGACACCCCCCCCCCCCACCACACACACACACAGACACGTAGAGAGAGAGAGACCTTATAGGATTCTTGGCTCTATCCGTGTTGTTAGAAAATCTCCTTGGAAGCCTAGTTGTTGCCAATGGCGGTGATTGTTTTCTGCTGTCGTGCGTCGCTGATCCTTATCTCTTGATATTATGTTATTTCGGAGTCTGGATGTAATTGGTATTATCTTGATATTGATATATTCTCTTAATAAAAAATATTAACAATAACCTTAGTAGCAAATTATGGGTTTAAAATACACTCATGGTACGTACACATCTGAGTACATAGGAGTATGGTTTGGCTAAGACAGAACAAATGACACACTATTTTTTTGAAAATAAAGTGATGGGGGAGATCCCTTAGTGAATTTTTTCAGAAGAATAATAGCCAAAAGCCCAAAATTCACACCATACCTACTTGACCTCAAGTGACATAGTTATACTATATTCAGTCTCCAATTAACCGAGATAGGTTCACGTTTTACGTCACCAGATTTATTAGATTTTATAAGTTCCTTCACACCCTCGATCAAGGTCAACGCTCAGGTAAAAAACAAATGCTGTATAGCTCCACTCATGGCCCCACGCCATCTGGATCACCCAAAAAAAAAAATTAGTCGGACAAGTTGAAATTTTCACCGGTCAGCCACGCATGTGTTGTTGAACCGAAGGATCGTGACACCTGAATGTTTAACTACTGTCAAAATCAGCACACAGCAGAAGGAAGAATCAGTAGCAATCTACATAGCAATATGATATCTTCCTCCTACGTTTACTGGATGAAAAGAAGGTATAGAGTTGACATATTGCCAGTGCATTGCATATGATTATTATTTGTATCGAGCAGTTGCAACTTGCAGTCTAGCCGACGGTCCGAGCAAGCGTTCATCTCGCCCATGAACTCAGCCTGTCAGCCATGTAATTTGCCTTCTATTTAATGTTTTGTTCGTCAACTTCCAGACGAAGATTGCGTGAGATGGATACAGGCCGGATCAAACAAAGGCCGTTGACCTTCGATCTGGTGATGCATATGCACATTATATCTGCTACTCTGTCCGGAGCATTTGACCTTCATCCCCTTCATTCTTTGTCTTGTCCCTGCAATGAGGAGGGAAGGCAGGCGTGCTCCGGCGATCAACATCATCGTCGTGGCCGCGCTCTTCGTTGCATGTGCGGCGCTCCTGGTCGAGGAAGCCGATGCGGAAGAGCCCGTGAGGGAGCTGTCGAACGGCTTCACCGCGACGCATGCCGCCGACGCGCCGGGGCAGTTCGAGCCGTTGCTGTACGCGAGCAACGGCCTCTTCGCCTTCGGCTTCCTCCGCGTCGGCGCCTCCTCGCTGGACCTCGCCGTGGTCCACCTCCCGTCGTCCTTCCCGCTCTGGCGAGCCACGCCGGCACGCGTCGCGGACTGGTCGCGCCCGGCCACGCTCTCCTTCGACGGGCGCCTGGTCCTTGCCACGGGTCCAAGCCCCGGGGCAGGCACCGTCCTGTGGAGCACCCTCAACTCCGTCGGCGACACCGTCAAGCTCCTCAACTCCTCCGACCTCGTCATCCGCCTCTTCAACCAGCGCGGCACGCCCTGGCGGAGCTTCAACAGCCCGTCGGACACGCTGGTGCTGGACCAGAACTTCACCCTGTCCTCGCCGCCGCTCATCTCCCAGAACCGCCGCTTCGCGCTGCGGCTCGGCAAGACGTACATGGCGCTGTACATGGAATTCTACGGCGGCCGCACGAGGCCCATGTACTGGCAGCACACGGCCCTCATGGCCCAGCCGGAGAACGGCACGGAGCCGCCGGTGTACGGCCGCTTGGACGTCCGGGGCTTCTTCGGGCTCTACCTCCAGGGCGGCAACGGCCACGACAGCGTCGACAAGCTCGCGTTCGACACCTTCGTCCGGAACCTCAGCGGCGTCTTCCGGCGGATGACGCTGGACGACGACGGCAACCTCCGTGCGTATTACTGGGCCGACGGCTCAAAGGCCTGGACCTCCGACTACAGGGCCATCTCGGGGAAGTGCGAGCTGCCGACCGCGTGCGGCGCCTACGGCCTGTGCATCCCCGGAGAAGCTGCTCCGCAGTGCCAGTGTCTCGTTAACAGCACCAACGGCGGAACGACTTACCCGCCGTGCGCCGCCGAGGAGACCACCGACCTCTGCGGCGGCGGTGCAGGGCAGCTGTTCGACGTGGTGCGGCGGAGCCGGGTGTCGCTGGCGTACAAGGAGCGGGTGCAGTTCGAAACGAACAAGACGGCGGCGGAATGCGAGGCGTCGTGCGAGGCCAACTGCAGCTGCTGGGGCGCCGTGTACAACGGCGCGAGCGGGTACTGCTACCTCATCCGCTTCCCCGTGGAGACGGTGGTGTATGAGGCCGACGACCGGAAGGTGGGCTACTTCAAGATCAGGAAGGCGCACCAGACCGCTGCGCGGGGGCCTCGTGGCGCGACCGCCGCGACGGTCGCGCTGTCGCTGCTACTGGCTGCGGCCGTGGCGTATGTTGGGTACCGGCTTTGGGAGCGCCGGCGGCGGCGGCGGGCCAGCGGTGAGGGGATGGAGCAGGAGCTGACGCCGGGCCCGTACAGGGGCCTCAAGTCCATGGACAGCTCCAACAACTCCTTCAAGGCGTGATCGGTGCTACTGAATCGAAGCTGATTGGATCGGCTCCGTCGATCGTTACCATGCCAAGCGGGTTGCCAGGCTGCAGAGGTTGGACAAAGAGAATTAATGGCTGCATGCAGCGAGCTCTGCAGCCTGCAGAATTACAGAGCTTGCATGAACGAATGGCTTGAACAGATTTTTTTACGAAATTGCTTCACGTACGACACTTATCGTCCGATAACCGTGGAGCTCCTCCCTAGCGCCCGAGCGATCCCCTGGTTTCATTTCGCTCAACTATCGCTCAGTTGGGCCTAGATGCTAGCAGCCCATTTACCTCGTTCGGTCGTATTATTCTTCGCTATTCCTCACTCTCGAGCTACGGCGCCGCGTACATCCAGCTGGTTATGTATAATACGAATGAAAGAAGCTGTTTAAACAGGTCCATGCCTCACTGAAGTAGTGAGGTGTGACTAAAAAACGGACGTACACCAGTGTTGCACTAGGCACGGATGCGAGCGCACGATACTGAACCGTGAGTTGTTCAGCTAGCTTTACCATGGAATTAACGACGACGACACAACTCTAAGATTAAAAAAAAAAGATGGACAACATGCATGCATGACCAATTTGATAAATTTTCACGTACTAACGTGCGTTGTTTACCAGGAACAAATCACGTACTAACAGTATGGGACTATTCTTTGATTCGTTCGGACGCTACGCGGTCTGTTACAACTAATTTCTTCCGAACCAAAAGATAATAGTAAACGAAAAAATACCCAATGAACCAAAAAAAAAATCAGGTACACGGAAATATAAAATAGTGAACCGAAAATCCCGTGAACCGAAAAAATTCGCTGAACCAAAATATAATATTGAACAAAAAATGCCGGTGAATCGAAAATAATAGTGAACCAAAAATACCGATGAACCGAAAATGTCAGTGAACCTAAAATAAAAAGTGAGCCAAAATACCGATAAACCAAAAATGAAGGTGAATAAAAAAATAGTGACTAAAAAATGAATAAACTGAAAAATAAAAATAGTGAAAAAAAGGTAAACAGAAAATAATGGGGAACTCAAAATGAGGGTAAGACAGAAAATAATAGTGAACCAAAAAAATCAATAAACCAAAAACAGAGTGAACCACAAAATAGTGAACCAAAAAATAACAGTGAGCCGAAAATGTCAATGAAACAAAAAATAATAGTGAACCAAAAATGCCGATGAATCAAAAATGTCTAAAACCAAAAATTCGGATAAATCGAAAATAATAGTGAACCAGAAATGACGATAAACCAAAAAATGTAAGTGAACCAAAACTAATAGTGAACCAAAAATGCCGCTGAACAAAATATACCAAAAATAATAGTGAATCAAAAATATCGGTGAACCAAAAATAACATTTAACCAAAAATTCGGGTGAACCAAAAATTATAGCGAAACAAAAATTTGGATAAACCGAAAATAACAGTGAACCACAAATTCGGGTGAACCAAAAATAATAGTGAACCAAAAATTCGGGTGAACCGAAAATAATAGTGAACCAAAAATTCGGATAAACCAAAAATAATAGTGAACCAAAAATCCAAAATTTCGGGTGAACCGAAAATAATAGTGAACCAAAAATTCGGGTGAACCGAAAAAAATAGTGAACCAAAAATTTGGGTGAACCGAAAACAATAGTGAACCAAAAATTCGGATGAACCGAAAAGAATAGTGAACCAAAAATAATAGTGAACCAAAAATTCGAATGAACCGAAAGTAATAGTGAACCGAAAATAGTGAATTAAAAATTCTGATCAACCGAAAATAACGCGTGAACCGAAAATAATAATGAACCAAAAATTCGGATGAATCGAAATTAATAGTGAACCAAAAATATATTTTTGAAATGTAGTTCATATTTTAAAATGGATCATATTTGAAAAAAATCATTTTGAAAATGGTTCATATTTGTAAAATATTCATTTTTGAAAAATTGTTCAGATTTAAAAAGTATTTATTTTTGTAAAAGAAACAAAGAATAAAAAATGAAAACAGGAAAAAGAAAAAAGAAAAAAAATAAAAGAAGAAAAAAAGAAAAACATAAATAAACAAAAAAGAAAAAATAACTCGTAAAAATGTAAAATAAAATTTTTAGAAACATAAGGAACCATAATAAGGAAGTCAAGAAAAAAAACAGTACTAAAATAGTAGAAACAGAAACAGAAAAAAGAAAAAGAATACAAAAAAATGGAAAATAACAAAAAAGCTTATGGAAAAAACATAACAGAAAACAAAACAAAAACGATTGCTGAGAAAAATAAACTAAGAAAAATGAAAAAAAAACGAAATAAGAAGAAGCAAGAAAAACATAGAATGCATTAAAATGGAACAAGAAAATAAATGAAAATGAAAAAAAATAACAGAACAAAGAACGCAACCTAATTGCTATTTGCTAACACGACGTCCTCATGTCCCTATGTGCCTACACGAACGAAGGAAAGGTCCCTGACTAGCAAGCTGTCTCGCATACGTGTACGAATGGAAGTCTCGAACGAGCGGACGAGAAGCACGTTAAACGGGCCGAGCCCAAGATAGCAATTCCTTTAGCGAAACGAGGGTACAAATCGCTCGCGCAATAGCGAGCAGTTTCCATAACCGTACGATGCTCGTTTTGTATACCGTGCTAAATATTCATGTCCGTGCGGAAGGTGAAGCCCAAAACCAAAGCCCGTAATACTTTGCTTTTTTTTCTAGACCCTGCAAAAAGAATGTCTACGATTCCTTCTCTGCTTCCTAGCCTTTCACGCCTCCTCTTCCGTTCAATCTCTATGAACCTGTCCCAAACAAAGTACAAAATAAACCGCTCATACACTATATTTTGTAAGTCAAATTTCTCGCAAAATTCAGCTGATAAAATCTTTGGTGGTAAGAAAATCCACATGCTACAGGTGGATCAAGTACGGTTCCGCCGTTTGGATTTATTTTAAAAGTAGGACAAAAACTTACTTCGAGATAAGTATTCGGATGAAATAAACTGCCACTTGTTAGCGAAATATGCAAATTGTATTCATGGGGCTAACAACATTTAAAGTCGCGATCCCAATATACCGTCCGGCAACAGCTGCAGACACATGCTATTGGAGGCATCGGCAAATATTGGCGTGTGTCTTCGCCGCATTGGCCTGACAGCGCCGCTTCGCGAAAGGATGCTCTGCGACTCAGTCGCGTCGTGACCTATGCAGATGATAGGCGGGGCCCGCCTATTTGTGGCTGCATGTAGACATGTCCGGGTGTTGTCCCTCCGAGTCTGCCTCCAAATTTGGAGGCCCACTCGGGGTGCCGGATAAAAAAAACTCAGATCGTACGCCGGTGTAGCCGTTTTTCGTGTCCCACAATATTTGGGATGCTTTGGTGGTGGAGATGCTCTTATTCCCACGTAATTGTAGTGTTTTTTTTTTCTTTTTGAAATTTCTCGTATAGCAACGGCTGCTAAAATACTCGAGCAAAAGAAATAATAAGGAAAGGTAGGTTAAAAGAAATATATCTTATTTTAGAGATGAGCCTAACAGGAGAGCCGGTCCGAATGATCCAGGTAGAGTCTCGGCACAAACCGGAACCCAAATCGCTAGGCCAGCTGGCTAGTTGCTACCGCAGTGATTGTTCGGGTATCGGACGAAAATCATCGTACGTATAACAGCGCCGAGTTTTTTATGTAGCGATGAGGATTGTGATCCATTGTATAGAGTTTTTTTTTTCATTCCTTTCCACCTTCTCTTTTGTGAACATGCATGTTCAATCAACTGTATACCTCTGTAAGTATTAATGATGAAGAACACAAATTTTCACTTGATGAAAGGGGTGTCCCCGATTTCCACTATTATAATCCCAATAGTTCTTGCAAGACCACCAAAATTAAAAGGGAATTGCTAGTTCTCACTTCTCACGCGACCGGGAATTAATGAATTACTCCCTCCTTTCCAAAATTGGATGACTGTAGTTTTTATCAAAGTCAAACTTTTTAATTTTTGAACAACTACATAGAAAACCTCCTTTAGCTTGTATGTTATTGGATGATCATGTTTTCCTGAGTCAAACAACATATAAACTAATCTAACCTCTAAGATTAGCTTCTATGTTGTTGGATGATCACGTTTTTCTGATCATAGACTTTGTACAAGTCAAACAACTATAAGGGTATATGATACATGCATTTTGTATCATCGTAATAGCCACATATAGAACTAGTTTATATTGTTATTTGCATTGTTTTATAATTATTTATGCATTTTTAGATGATTTATGAGACTTTCTTACAAAGTCCCTTGTTTTGCTATTTAATTTCTGGGAGGCAGAAAACTTCCTTTTTCGTATTTTGATGTTTCAGGGACTTTCTGGACACCAATTAATTCGAGGAAAAAATACCATGAAAGTTTTTCATCGGGAAAAGGACATTGGGCACTGGAAACACAAGAGGGGAGCTACGAGGGCCAAAAGAGCCCAGGTGGCGCGGCCACCTTACAGGGCCGTGCCACTAGAGCCCATTTGGACCTCGACCGTCGTCTCGGCTCCCCCTTTTATAGACACCTCCATCTCAACAGAAAACCCTATGCCATATTTTCCCCATGATTTACAGAGGCGGCGGCGGAGGCGAAAGTCTTCTCCTACTCCGGGAGAGGGCAGATCCTACTACTCTGAGACCTCTGGAGAGAGGGAAATCGAAACCATCATCACCACCAACTCTTGGCGTAGTGGGGAGTCTCTCCATCACCATCTTCATCATCTCCAACTCGAAGATCGACGTCATTGCCCTCATAGTTTGTGGTAGATTGAACCTGGGGTATTGTTTAAGTGTTGTGTGCATGCTTGTGCTTGGCAACTTGTCACTATTTTATGGTGAAGTTATACTTTCAGATTGTGTTGTACTCCATATGCCACTAATCGATACTATGTTTCACCGTTGTGAGTAGTCCCCCGTGTTCCTGTGGGCATAGGATGAATTGGCGATGATTTCTATATAGTATGCAATGAGTATTTGGTCAAGTTTTAATCTTTTATGTGGTTCTATGATGGTAATATGCGAACGTCGACTTCATATTACTTCACCTTTATGGTCTCATAGGGCTACACCTTAGTGTAATAAAGAGAGTAGGGAGGGACGGAATGACAGAAACCGTGTCCTGAGACTTTGAGTTGCATTAGGGGGGTTCTAGATCAGGGAACTTAGAACTTTAAGTAATGGTCGGACATTTTATGTCTTAATGAATCCTTTGATCGCGCATGATAATGGCCTTAGGACCAATCATTAGGGGTGCACTTGCGCATGTATATGGCTGTACCTATTTTAGGCTCTGTCCAACGAGAATAAAACTTGACAAGATACTTATCATATTGTTTTGTGAATCTTTATGTCAAGTAAATCCATGCCGTCCTCGGAAACATTTGTCACTTATAAGTATACACTTGAGCTTGTCCTCTTGCTGCATAGAGGATTGGGCTTTCTCTAAAAAGAGCATTTACTTTCTTGCAATTTACTTTTTTGCAAACCATAAACCTAAAAACACGAAACTCTTGCATCTTTTTTTTGTTTTATTACTTGTTAAACCTACTAACCAATACCTTCAGCTCCTCGTGGGCTCGACAAACTTTTCTTATTGAAAGGTACTACAGTAGATCTCCTGCACTTAGGAATCATCACATGGCTATTGCTGAAGCATGTAAACAATATAATTTGTTGAAAGCTTTGTATACTAAGTTTTGTGGAGATAATTCTTTCATTAATATGTTTTGTGTCACTCAGAGTGATATATGCCTTACTAAGGATCATATCTTACTTGATAGAACAAAGCACATTGATGTTGACTATAATTATATCCGAGAGATTGTTGCTCAAGATAAATTGAAAGTATGCAAGATTAGTACTCATGATAATCCTACTATTATGATGACAAATCTAGTTAATGTTGTTAAGTTTTAGCTTTGCACGATCTTAGTTGGTATTACTGTTTATCCCAGGTGGCTATGTTAGTGCCGAAAGTGTTTTTTTATTACCCAGGGAGAAGGTCATTGATCATGCTACAAGAAGGAATTTGTCTCAAATTGGAATTTGTTGAGTTGTGAACCAAATTCATATATACAATAAAGGCTAACTTCTGCTCAAGCAGATCAGTATCGATTTAGGTCACCACTTCTTTACATATATCTTGTAAGCCGCTCGTTGCGATAACATGAATCATTGTAGGTTCCGACATTGTAACCTATCTCGATATAGTGAAATTTTGTTGACTGGTGCCCGTGGCGTTTTTCTCTTCTCGTTGAAGGGTTTTTCCACGTCAAATCTTCTCTCCCTTGTGATTGATTTCGTACTTCGTTGTTCTATTTTGCCTTAAAAATCTTTTTTCATGTGTTTTTTTATTGGGGATTCCTTTAAGATGTGGTGACCAATGTGTCAGGAGTTTGTTGTAGCGTGTTGGGAGTGTTTGTTGGTTTTCCGAGACGATCATGAAGATATATGTAAGTTGTGTGCATGTTGTTTCGTTGTGATTATTTTCGCTCGATTTTTCGTCAATTCACCGGACAATTTTCTTCTTCTTAATTATTAAAGAGGCAAATCTTTTACCCGTTTCAAAACAAAAAACATTGTGCATGGATAAATACAAAGATGCCTTCGAAGCAATGACTTAAGCAGATCCCTGCCTCCCTCGTCTACTTTAAAGACCCCTACCATGTCGGGAGGTTTTTGTTTCTCAATGTTCATTTCATATTTGAAGGTGAAATTTTTAAAGGTGGTACAAATATATCTTGTGGACATCCACAATTTTTCGTAGAATTTTTAGAACATTTATATTTAACCTTTCTTACGGTTGCGCGTAAAACACCTAAGTGGGAGTACTAGATATCTTCTCCATGCCCACAGAGCCATGGTGGTTTGTCGAAGCGTCGTTGTACCGTCTAGGCCCAGGCTGCTCCCGACCTTTAGTCCGATCTCTGCCAAAGTGCAAAAGGTGAATCCTAGGGATCTCAATCCTCTGCCAATGTTTGATATGTCATCTGCAGATACTGACGTGGATCCATAGACCGTCGACTCACATACTCCCATCATCGAGATGCCGAGAAGAGCGAGGTTCTCCACCGTATTGGGCCGCGAATTCCCTTTGATCCTGGGCCTTAACCAAATGTGTTTATTTGCCTTATGCATCGGCAGGGTAAAGGGCTTTCAACAACAGGGAGCAATATCAAATTTTAGTTTTCCATAGACATATAAATGCACTGCTTTTAAGTCATCTATGTTAGTTAGACTCCTGGTTTCATATTTAATTTTGTGTGTTTCCTTTCATCGTTTGTTTTCTCTTTTTTCCTTTTAATTATCTTCAACTGAATTTGCGCAAATAAAACTTCAGTAGAATACTTTGGAGTTAAAAAATCCAATTTTTTGAATGTGAACATGTATACATGCTATGTATATTTGTGCAAAGTTTCGGTAAAAAATGCATTTTTGTTTTGCTGTATAGAAAAAACAAATATGTGACTGTATAGAGGAACAAATAGTTAACTCTTTTTTTCGAAATGAGAAGCTTAGCCCCAGCCTCTACATCAGAGCGATGCACACAGCCGTTTATTATTTAAAAAAAGGCAAGTGTCACAGTATCAAAAGTGAAACTATTACATCTCACGGATCAGCCCCATGGGCAACGCAAACCAGCCAGCGAAAAATAGGTAAAGCGTATCGGCTAGACATATTCAAGTCTTCTAGCATGTCGCCAACCACCACGGATGAAGATACCCGAATGACCGCCATCAACCGAGTACATCCAGTATCCATAAGAGCACGCTGCTCTGGTGGTAGGAGAAAGGACCACAGCTGGATCCAATAGATAGCTTTGTGGGCAACCTACAAAAAATGAACAACTCATGTCTTGTTAACACAACATCATTCCGACAATTCGAAATTGCCCAAATGAAAGCACAAACACCAATGCGAATACGGACTTTAGTTTTTTTTGTCTACCCCAGCTAGCCAAGTGCCAAACATATTAGCAATACTAGTAGGAGGTGTAATATTGAAAGTAAAATGCATAAGACTCCAAATATTACGAGCAAAATGACACGATATGAACAGAATGTAGCGCCCCGACCCCGGAATTATACAGAGAGGCTATGTAACCCACATGCTATGCTACACAATCGAAGGGCATGGAGTTACCGCTCCCACGCAACACATCGATCGTGCCATAAACACTGGCATAGCTATCAATGTATAATAAAGAGATCAAGACTTGTGGAACAACTGGCACATCACAGACTCTACGACACAAAAGTTCATATAGCAACTCATATAGCAACTCACAGACCCAACAGTACATCAGGCGGAAGCGAGGAAGTTGTCTAATACAACAAGATCCAAAAATGGCCTAAGAGGCCTACAGATAACATAATCCCAGCCAGTTTGTTCTGAGACGTCCCAATCTGCCACCTGGGAACCCCAAACTACTCGTCGATGTCCACGAAGAACCCACCTGTCTGCTCGGTGACGTCCTCCTCTGAAACAAATAAATATTCAACAAAGAGAGACTGAGTATGACGTACTCGCAAGTTTAGTTGGGCGATACAGGCCCAATGATGACAAGGCTCTAAAGCTGTATGTGGTTGTTTTGCATAAAGCTAGTTTTCATTTATAAAGACATAAATAACCCATGGCATCGACTACTCAGAAGGTTTTTCAAAAAGAGATAAGATAGTAAACCTTTATCTTCGGTTCTCATGGAACCAAATAGTAATCAGATACCACCGCTCATCTCCACCAAGGCACTCCCCCGAATCACCCTCAAGGAAATCAACCTTTTAACACACGTTGAGTTGCAACCTCTAGTTGCCAAATTTTAATTAAGATTCGTGTTCTCTATGATCTTATCGTCCATTCCCAAGTCATCCATAACTGCGGACACGGCTTTTCGAAAAGATTTAACCCTGCAGGGGTGTACTAATTTACCCATTGGTATCGTCCGGCTCGCCTGATTAGCTCTCTTCCGGGGAAAGCTGGCAAGTGGGCGCGGTTAAACCTTTACCTCGCATGAGACTATCCAAGGATCATCTGTGGCGACAGGACAAGTTTATCCAGCCTATTTCAGCCCCGGCCCCCATCGCCACACTCTAAACACCACCATCCTCATCGTTTCTTTTTCCACCCACACACTCACCCGCAAATGGAAATAGCAAACTAGAGGACCCTTTGATACGTCCGCACAATTTATTCAGTTAGTAAGGAGCCCATACTCCCACCAATGGAAGCACGCTCGTCTTGGTTCAAGAGGTAAAGAACTCGCACCTAGGGGCAAGAATGAGGCAAAACACCATCCCCGATGGCAACTCATCCAAGCCGTTTACACAATTTTAATTAAGTACCACAAGTATCCACCAGGTCCCAACTTCCATCAACATCGTTATCATGGAAAATAAACATCGGACAAATTTAGCATTCAACTAAACATGGCTAAGCTTAGCTAAGCATATATACAACAGTTATATATTTTATCTCCGGCCAACACATAAAACCTATGGTTCATAGGAGGGGAAACATGTGATGGTTTAGGGGACAATGCAATTCATAGGATAACCTACAACTTGATCAAAAGTGACATTGGAATCGAATGCAATATTATGGTGGATAAAATAATTGTATAAACAATAGGATGCTATATGCCAAGAAGGTTAGGTTATCTCTTGCCTTGGTGACGGGGCGTGTAGTACTGCTCGTCGAGATAGGTAGGGGAACCCTCGACTCCGGAATCTATCGATACCCAACAATCATAGAAGAACAAATAAATAACACAAAGACAAGGTGCAATGCACAATCATGATGACATGTCAAATTTATGCAAGGATATACCCATATGATTTAACCAACAATATTAAATGGAGTGCCAAATAATTAGTGCAATTATTTGGAAGCAACCCCATATTTAACTTAATGTCCAAATTGCTTATAAATTATTATATTACTAAACATTGGCTTAAATATGCATAACATGACATGAATGGATTGTTATTGTTCTTCTAATCGTTTTGGTACCTTATTTGTAATTTTCCAATTATCGATGAATAAAATAGCGAGTTAAATAATTATTTGGATTTAATGCTTTTAACCAATTAAAGAAATAACATCAAAGGAAACTTTGTGATCATGATGTGATATTATCATGGTTTGATAGCATTTGTCAAGCTGATCACTTTGATATTTTATTCACAATTTTTGGTTAATTATTGATCAAGTTATGATTTTTCCCAAATTAGGTATTATTTATGCCATTTTAGGATTTCCTAAATAAAGGCAGAATAATTTTCTCAAAAGAGCATGGCAATGTTACTAACAGGTAGGTATTTTTTTCTAAACAATTTGATATTTTATTTGCTAAATTTGGAGCAATATTTAAATAGTTATCAATTCTTTTATTTTGTTTTATTTCCAAAAAGGAAAAACAACACACAGACAGGCCGGCCTCAGCTCGGCCAGGCCGGCCCACAGGCCGGGCACATGCCCGAAGCAGCCAACCTTTGGCCGACCCAGACCGGGCATCCAGGCCGGGCAGGCTCCCGAGGCTTCCGGCCTCCGGCCGGCTGAAAGAACATTTCCTAAACCCTAGTTGTTTTGTGTGTTAGTTAACAACACTAATGATTATCTAATATGATGCTAAGTGGTGCAGGTATTGACATATTTTTTACCCCTAGCATCATGCTCCAAAAAGTGAAGAAAGGGCAAAGTTTCGTTTGCTGCAGGATTTTCTTGGCCGGAGTTTCCGGCCTTCCAGGCCAGAGTCTCCGGCCCCTTGTTTTTCCTGCCCTCTGGCCAAAGTGTGGTGCGGTACTGGACACCCCTCCGGAGGAACACCGGAAGGAGCCCGGAGTCTCCGGGAGGCCGGAGTATCCGGCCCCTGGTGACCGGAGTCTCCGACCAGCCCAGCGTCCTCGACAAGTCTCCGCCCGGGGGCGGAGTATCCGGCTGCACCGGAGTCTCCGGTCCCCTGATCGGAGTCTCTGGTCCTTCGATCAAGCGTGCAAGGTGTGGGGAGCCTCTGGTGCCAGTCCGGAGGAACCCCGGAAGGAGACTGGAGTCTCCGGCCAGCACCGGAGTCTTCGGCCCTCTTAGGCCGGAGTCTCCGGCTTAAGTGATCCCCAACGGCTATAATTGGCAGAGGGGTATAAATACCCCTCCACCTACCTCAGACCAGCTAGCTCGTCCAGCATTTATGAACCCTAATATTTGAGAGCTCAAAATCACAAGATCTCCCAATTCCTCTGTCCAAACGCGTTGATCTTCGGAGGATTGAAGGAGAAGACCCGGATCTACATCTTCACCAAGCCATTCTTCATTTCCCCCTCGTTCACTTGAGGATTCTTGTTTCTAGGGTTAGCTTTGTGTTACCCTAGATTCTTGTGCTCACTTGTTGTTGTAATTGTAACAGAGTTGTTGATTTGGGAGCCCCCAATTAAGTTGTGGGTGTGTGCCCCAAGAACGTTGTAAGGGCTCCGGATTCCACCTTGAAGGTCTCCGATAGTGGAAGGTGAACCAAGCCTTTGTGGCAAAGTTCATCGGAGAATAGGGTGAGGCCTTTGTGGCGTTGAGTAGGCCTTTGTGGCGAGCTCACACCCCTCCAACGAGACGTACTCCCTTAACAAGGAGGAACTTGGGAATACATCCTTGTCTCCGCGTGCTTCCCTTCGGTTACCTCTTTCCATCTATCTTGTTCTTATGTTGTGCTACTTGCTTAATCGTAATTGCCATCTTGTCATATAGGTAAATTCATCGTAGATGCATGTCTAGATAATTTACCGTTTTGCTAAAGCCTAAAATTGAAAAAGATTTAAAATTTGGTGTAGCACCTATTCACCCCCCCCCTCTAGGTGCCCATACGATCCCTTTCAATTGGTATCAGAGCACTCTACCCTCACCAAGTCATATGAACAACTTCAAGCTCAACCGCCTAAAAATGATATGCCTAGTTCCTCCACTTCTATTACTTGTGATCATGCAAATATCATTGAGGAAAATGCTAGGTTGAAGATCAATCTTGCTAAGGCCATCTCCCTAGGTAAGAAACCTTTTGTCACTTCACAAAAGGAGAGAGTTGGTCTTGGGTTTGTGGAGGAAGAAAAGGAGAAGGAAAGCTTCATGAAGGATGCTAGAGCTCCTCAAACAAAGAAGACCCCACAAACTAAGAAGGCCAACATTCCTAGTGCTCCTCAAGCAAATAGGATTCCTCAAGCAAAGAAGAAGGTCAACATTGCTAATGGTGGTGCCACAAGGGGCAAAACCATTAGTGATGACTTTGCGGGAAAGACTAACCCTCACTACATTATCTTTGTTGATTATTATGGGGATGTCTATGCTAAGTTTGTCGGTCCTAGAAATGTACCCATTGCTCGTTCTATTTGGGTTCCTAAGACCCTTGTTGCTAACAAAAGAGGACCCATTGAAAAATGGGGACCTAAATCCAAGCAATGATTTCTTGTAGGACTATGCTTCCGGTGGGTCAAAATGGGTGCTTGATAGTGGATGCACAAAACATATGACCGAAAGCAAGGAGTTGATGACGGAATTGAGATCAAATCTAAATCATGCAACCGTCACTTATGGAGATCGATCAAAATCCGAGGTATTGGGCTTTGGCAAGGTGGTAGTCGCTAAGGATATCACCTTAGCGAATGTCATGCTTGTCAAAGACCTTGGTTTTAATTTACTTTCCGTTCATGCACTTAATAAGATGGGTTATGCCGTCTTCTTTGATATTGATGTTGTGGTAATCTTGTGGAGCAAGACTCTAAAGGTCGCTTTCGTTGGGTACGTCGAGGATGATTTGTTTGTGATTGACTTTTCGAGGGAAACCACTTCAAATTCGATGTGCCTATTCGGAAAGGCCGACAAGGGTTGGTTGTGGCATCGCCGCCTAGCCCATGTCAATATGAGAACTTTGCAAAGTCTTCACAAGGGAGGCCACATTCTCGGACTAAAAGAAGATGTCTCTTTTGCCAAAGATCGTGTTTGTAGGGCTTGTGTTGAAGGAAAGATGCATGATTCTCCCCATCCGTCCAAGACTATTATTTCTTCCAAGAGGATCTTGGAGCTCCTCCATGTGGATCTTTTTGGTGCCGTTCCCGAAGCTAGTCTTGGTGGGAAGAAGTATTGCTTGGTGATAGTTGATGATTATTCAAGATTCACTTGGGTTTATTTCTTCAAGTCGAAGAGTGAAACCCAACAAACCTTCATCGACTTCTCCATTGAAATGCAACGTCAACACAATGTCCCCATATTGGCAATTAGAAGTGATAATGGCTCCGAGTTCAAAAACTACACCCTCAATGAGTTTCTTAGTGAAGAGGGCATTCGTCATCAATATTCCGCAACCTATACCCCTCAACAAAATGGTGTAGCCGAGAGGAAGAACCGGACTCTTATGGATATAGCAAGGTCCATCTTAGCGGAGTTTAAGACTCCGTTGACTTTTTGGGCGAAGGCTATTTCCACCGCTTGTCACTCCTCCAACCGGCTCTACTTCCGCAAAGGGTTGAACAAGACTCCTTATGAGATCCTCACCGGCAACAAACCTAACATCTCCTACTTCCGTGTCTTCGGTTGTAAGTGTTTCTATTTGATCAAAGGTTGTCGCTTAACTAAATTCGAATCTAAATCTCTAGAGGGTATATTTGTTGGTTACGGTGCCGAATCCCACACTTATAGAATCTATGATAAAGCCACACGGCGCATCATAGAATCTTGTAGTGTGGTGTTCGAGGAAAATAACGGCTCCCAAGTGGCGCAATTTCATGTTTCCGATGTAGATGATGAAATTCCTCAAGAAGCCATAAGAAGAATGGGTGTGGGATTTTTCCGCCCCATTGAGGAACCCCTTGTGGTGGATCGATAAGGACAATGCTCTACTCAAGTGGAGCCTTCATCTTCATCAGAATTGCAAGCAACTGCTACTAGAGTCACTGCTGCACCTAATCAAAATCCAGCTCAAGACTCTCTCCAACAACCTCTTCTGCCTTCTGTCACCAGGCCGGAGACTCCGGCCATCTTGACCGGAGAATCCGATGGGCCGGAGATTCCGGTGTCGCAGGCCGGAGACTCCGGTCTACATACTACAGAAGAAAGTTCAGCTCAGAACCTTGGTCCGTCCACCTCTTCCAACAATGCTGATATGTTTTCTGGGGATCAAGGACAGCTTATCGGTCAAGGCGGGGACTCGAATGATCAAGATGATCAAGTGATACCTCCAAGATGCAATGAGGATATCGAAGCCCGTCGTCGAGCTCGAGTTGAAAGAACCATATCACATCGTGAACATTTCCTTGAGAAGGTGATTGGTGATGTGAGAGGCAAAGTGTCCACCCGAAGGCAATTGGCAAACTTTAGTGACCATCAAGCTCACATTGCCATGTTTGAACCGAAGAAAGTGGCCGAAGCTCTTGAAGATCCGGATTGGTTGCTAGCTATGCATGAAGAACTTAACAATTTCGAGCGCAACAAGGTTTGGAAGCTAGTTGAGAAGCCTAAAGAGTGCCGCAATGTTATTGGCACTAAGTGGATTTTCAAGAACAAGCAAGATGAGCATGGCATGGTTGTGAGGAACAAGGCTAGATTGGTGGCTCAAGGGTACTCTCAAGTTGAAGGCATTGATTTTGGAGAGACCTATGCTCCCGTGGCTCGCCTTGAGTCCATCCGTATCCTTCTTGCTTATGCATCCCGTTATAACTTTAAATTGCAATAAATGGATGTTAAAAGTGCCTTTCTTAATGGTCCCTTAAAGGAGTTGGTGTTCGTTAAGCAACCCCCGGGGTTTGAGGACCCCAACTTCCCTAACCATGTCTACAAGCTTGATAAGGCGCTCTATGGACTTAAACAAGCACCACGTGCGTGGTATGAGCACCTTAGAGAGTTATTGTTAGACCGTGGGTTTGAAGTTGGGCAAATTGATCCCACTCTTTTTACTAAGAGGGTTAAAGGGGAGCTTTTCATATGCCAACTATATGTTGATGATATTATATTTGGCTCGTCTAACAAAGCTTTTAATGATGAATTTTCAAAGCTTATGACCGATAGGTTTGAGATGTCTATGATGGGCGAGTTGAAGTTCTTCCTTGGTTTTGAGATCAAGCAATTGAGAGGAGGGACCTTCATTAGCCAAGCAAAATATATTCAAGACATGCTCAAGCGGTTTAATATGGCCGATGCTAAGGAGAAGAAGACACCTATGGATACCAAATGCCATCTACAACTTAACCCAAAGGGTATAGATGTGGATCAAAAGCTCTACCGCTCCATGATAGGTTCGTTGCTTTACCTTTGTGCATCTAGACCCGATATTGTGTTGAGTGTAGGTGTGTGTGCAAGGTATCAAGCGGCTCCTAAAGAAAGCCACATGTTGGCGGTCAAGAGAATCCTACGATATTTAGTTCCTACCCCAAGGTTTGGTTTGTGGTACCCAAGGGATTCCTCTTTCACTCTTCGTGGGTTCACGGATTCGGATTGGGCCGGTGATCAAGATGATAGGAAATCAACTTCCGGGGCTTGCCAATTCCTTGGTAGGTCCTTGGTGAGTTGGTCTTCTAAGAAGCAAAATTGTATTTCTCTCTCCACCGCCGAAGCCGAGTATGTGGCCGCCGCTAGTGCATGCACTCAATTGTTATGGATGAGGCAAACTTTAAAGGAATACGGTGTCAATTGTGACAAAGTGCCTCTTTTGTGTGACAATGAGAGTGCTATCAACATCGCCTACAACCCGGTGCAACACTCAAGGACCAAGCATATTGAGATTCGTCATCATTTCATTCGAGATCATGTTGCCCGTGGGGACATTGAGCTAGCTTATGTGCCAACCAAGGACCAACTTGCGGATATTTTCACGAAGCCACTTGATGAAGCAAGATTCACTTATTTGAGGAATGAGCTAAATATCGTGGATTCAAGGAGTTTGGCTTGACCATCTTGCATACACACCTATAGTTTCAACTTCTATCTTGGTTTAGGTGTAGGCATGAATTAAGGGGGAGTGTTGTCCTAATAAATTGGGCTCTCCCTCCCCCCAATATGCTTATAGTAAAAAATTATTTATCTCTATGTTCATTTCATGAATTGTGAGCTTAAATGACGAGTATTGGTTATGGACCCAAGATATATCTTCGCGGTGCCATGCCATAAACTCATACATGGTGGCCTAGGCCACCGACCTCTTCCTAGTGAAGAGTTGGTTCTTTTGAGATTTTATTGGATTTTATTTGCAAATCTTTTGTTCTTATGGGAAACTCACTCAATCTTGGCTTTTATTGTTTTTGGCTTTTGCAAGCTGAGTGTGAAGTACCATCCCAGTTTGTGTTGTCTATCCCAAGCCTCTCCTTGCCCCAAAACTTGCTCCTCTTGCCACATACATGTCCAACACTCAAAACTGGCTTTCCTGAGGTGTGGGGGCCGGAGACTCCGGTGTCTAACCCCGGAGACTCCGGTCTGGGCAGAGTCTCCGCCCTAAGCCACGGAGAATCCGGCACCCCGGAGACTCCGGTGTGCTTAGGCCGGAGACTCCGGTCTCGGCGTTTTCCAGAGGGGTCCTAAAGGGAGTCGGGGTGGGGAGTTGAAATCACAACTCTCTCACCACCCCCGACCCCTACCTCTCCCCCTGCCACCGCCCTCACCTGGTGAAGCTCCTCCGGCCGCTCCCCGCCGCCGGAATCCGCCGTCCAGCCGGCCTCCCCTTCTCTCCAACGTTGGGGAACCTCCTCCCCACCATTGGTGACCTCCACCATGTCGAGCAGCGGTACTTCCCTCTCTCCCTCTCTAGGTTTCCTCCTAGATCTTGGATAGAGTGTGTAGTGTTGCTCCCTATGGTGTAGAATCTCTTGCTGGCTTGTTTTCATCTCAATGTATCAATTCTAGCATCTTTAGCATCGAATTTTTACCTAACCCTAGATTCTCAGCCTCAGGGCCGGAATCTCCGGCCCCTGAGACCGGAATCTCCGGTGTAGATCAAGTTTGTGTGCTTTTGATTCTCCAATTGATGCATCTTTTGTTTCCTTGGACATGTATGTTTATACCCTTGCTACCTCCTATCTGTTTACTCACAGGATCCTCACATCGTCTCAAGAAAATCACTCACAACCCCAATAAGGTGTCTAGAAAAGAAAAGAGGGGAAATCGTGCTTATTTGGATCGGACCGAGGATGGCCGCTTGGTTCAGCATGACAGGGGTGCTGCTGCTAGAGAGGCTGCACAGAGAAGAGCCGAAGAAGAGTTCCTTGCTCAAGAGAGGGCCAAGAAAGCAAAGTTTGACAATTTGACCACCCTTAGTGGGTTGAACAAATCTGAGTTCCGTACTATGAGGTCACATCCATTCTTTGATATGCCGCGAAACTCCTCCAACCCTCACTTTTGGAGAACGGAGCAAGAGATTGTGATGAATGAAGTGTATGCCAAGCTCTCGGGTCCTAAAAAGGTTTGTGTGCAAAAGGTGCTTAATCTTTCCGCCCTTAGCACTAAACAAAATTTCCAAGAGGCCATGTGGATTGTTCGCAAACTTGGGTTGGAGCACCTCATGTCGCTCCAACAAAACTATGACATCACATTGGTGCACCAATTCTTTGCTACCGTTTAGTTTGAAGAAGATGAAGATGTCAAGTTGACTTGGATGACCGGGCCGATGAAGTGTGAGTCCTCTATGACTCGGTTCGGTGAATTACTTGGATATGTGTTCCGCAAGGGTGAAGCCTCCCAAGGAAGAATCATGCATATGGAAGGAGTTCATTATGACAAAACCAAGTTGACACCACTCTACCTCAACAAGGCCTCCGTTGGCTCCAACAAGGATCTTCTTCCCACATTCAATATCCTCCTTCGCATGTTTAGAAGCAATATTGCACCCCAAGCCGGAAATGTGGATGCAATTCGTGGAGGGCTTGTCAACCTCCTTATTCACTCCCATGCGGTGCTTCAAGCCGGAGTTAATTGTCAAGGGTTTGAGATTGATGTGATGGACTTCATAAAATGTGAGTTGCATTGGGCGGTGCATGAGATGAAAAATCCTATCTATGGACCTTATGTGATGATGCTCATTCTTGATCAAGTGCAAACTCTCAACCGTGAGCTCTTCACCGTTCACAAGGCCGGCTCCCTCCAAATTCTCAAGCATGACAAGCCATCCTCTTCTAGTGGTCCTTCTCATGTCCCATTTGCATCAAGTGAAGGAGAGGAGGAGGAAGATGTGGCACCCGTTCGTAGGAGGAGTAAGAATGCCGACCCTCCCTCATGGGTTAGCAAGGGCAAAGTTGATATGCAAAGGAAGATAAAGAAGCTTAGTTGGTTTGAAAAGATGGTGGTTCGCATCAATGTGTGCCTCCACCGGGAAAATTACGAAGGTTATAAGGAGAGGAAGTTGATCATCTCCAATCAAAATAAGTTGTTCAAGGAGTTGGAGAAAAAGAGGGACAAGACTCCACCACCTCCTCCTTCTCCTCGCATTGGCAAAGCAACGGAAGAAGAGCTCGCCGAAGAAGAAGAATCCTCCGGTAGTGAACCGGCAATTCCCTATGATGCTTGGCACGCAAGGCAATTCCCTTGGTCAGATTTTGAGTTTGAGGACGTGTCCTCCAATTTGCCTTCTTCCTCACGCAAGACCGGAAAGGCTCCAATGCCTCAAAGGGAGATTGAAGAAGATGAAGATGCTAGTGGGTCGCAATATGATGAGGATGATGATGATGATGACGCCACCGACGAGGACTCCGAGTGATCTCTTTGGGGACCGTTAGCATCGCCTTTCTTCCTTTTTGGTGTCTCGATGCCAAAGGGGGAGAAATGGTTCTAGTAGGCTATCCGTGGGATTTGCATGGGTCGGAGCACAAGCATTTGCTTTTATCATTCCTTAAGAGCTTGTGTTCCTTTTATTTCGTGTGTTAAACTTTGTGTTGAACTCTATTCTATTTGCTTCTTTTATGTGTGAGATGTGGATCTTGTGGTCGTTAAGGAGACATGATATCGTTTTTATCTATGGTTGAATTATTTGTGAGGTGAAATATGCTTTGGAATTATCTTTTATTCTCACTCACAAGGTATGGTTGCTAACTTTATCATCAACCCCTCTATATCATGTTCCTTATATTTGGAAATGATTGTGTCCTTGAGTATATCATGTCTTATTTTATTTGTGGCATTCTCCCCTATATGTGGGTTTCCTCTCATATGTGTAACTTGTCTAATATGCACACATTTAGGGGGAGATGCTATTTGTCACATGATATGATCTATTTAGTTTGCAAATCCTAGTGTTGTCATCTAACACCAAAAAGGGGGAGATTGAAAGAACATTTCCTAAACCCTAGTTGTTTTGTGTGTTAGTTAACAACACTAATGATTATCTAATATGATGCTAAGTGGTGCAGGTATTGACATATTTTTTACCCCTAGCATCATGCTCCAAAAAGTGAAGAAAGGGCAAAGTTTTGTTTGCTGCAGGATTTTCTTGGCCGGAGTTTCCGGCCTTCCAGGCCGGAGTCTCCGTCCCCTTGTTTTTCCTGCCCTCTGGCCAAAGTGTGGTGCGGTACTGGACACCCCTCCGGAGGAACACCGGAAGGAGCCCGGAGTCTCCGGGAGGCCGGAGTATCCGGCCCCTGGTGACCGGAGTCTCCGGCCAGCCCAGCGTCCTCGACAAGTCTCCGCCCGGGGGCGGAGTATCCGGCTGCACCGGAGTCTCCGATCCCCCTGACTAGAGTCTCCGGCCCTTCGATCAAGCATGCAAGGTGTGGGGAGCCTCTGGTGCCAGTACGGAGGAACCCCGGAAGGAGACCGGAGTCTCCGGCCAGCACCGGAGTCTCCGGCCCTCTTAGGCCGGAGTCTCCGGCTTAAGTGATCCCCAACGGCTATAATTGGCAGAGGGGTATAAATACCCCTCCACCTACCTCAGACCAGCTAGCTCGTCTAGCATTTATGAACCCTAATATTTGAGAGCTCAAAATCACAAGATCTCCCAATTCCTCCGTCCAAACGCGTTGATCTTCGGAGGATTGAAGGAGAAGACCCGGATCTACATCTTCACCAAGCCGTTCTTCATTTCCCCCTCGTTCACTCGAGGATTCTTGTTTCTAGGGTTAGCTTTGTGTTACCCTAGATTCTTGTGCTCACTTGTTGTTGTAATTGTAACAGAGTTGTTGATTTGGGAGCCCCCAATTAAGTTGTGGGTGTGTGCCCCAAGAACGTTGTAAGGGCTCCGGATTCCGCCTTGAAGGTCTCCGATAGTGGAAGGTGAACCAAGTCTTTGTGGCAAAGTTCATAGGAGAATAGGGTGAGGCCTTTGTGGCGTTGAGTAGGCCTTTGTGGCGAGCTCACACCCCTCCAACGAGACGTACTCCCTTAACAAGGAGGAACTCGGGAATACATCCTTGTCTCCACGTGCTTCCCTTCGGTTACCTCTTTCCATCTATCTTGTTCTTACGTTGTGCTACTTGCTTAATCGTAATTGCCATCTTGTCATATAGGTAAATTCATCGTAGATGCATGTCTAGATAATTTACCGTTTTGCTAAAGCCTAAAATTAAAAAAGATTTAAAATTTGGTGTAGCACCTATTCACCCCCCCCCCCCCTCTAGGTGCCCATACGATCCCTTTCACCGGCCCACACCGGTTCCCAGGCCGGTCGCCTAACGACGGCGGCAGTACCCGATGACCTCATTCTAGCGGCACTCCGTGGGGGTGCTTGGGTGCAAACGGATGCGGGTGTGGAGGCCGTGGCCGTGCGTGTGCTCGGAGACAGAGGGGAAGACGCACGGCGACACGCGCGTGCTCGACATGTCACGGCCATGGCGGCATAGTTTAAAAAACCGAACCGGTGATCGAACCGGTGAGGCTGTCGGTTCAGGTTTTTACTGGTCGAACCACTGGTTCATCGGTTCACTGTCTGGTTTTTTAATATGTATAAAATTATATTTTTACTTATAAACTCTGCAATAAATAGATAAATATGTATCTAAATAAATTAAGATTTTATAATATGAATAATAAAATAAAATAGCAAGCACCAAGCCATCAAAGTTAGTAACAACAAAGAAATGCAATTGTACATACTGTACACTGATATATACGCACATGCATCAAGTCATCACAAACGTGCAGTCAACATACACTTACACACGTATGCATGTATCACAAACAAGCCCTAGACATTCGAGGCAACAACACGTAGCAAATCGTCTCTAACATCAATGCTGCAGCAGTAAATTTATTAGTATAAAAATGTAAGTTCCCGCCATCGTACAACAAGTTGTCCTAGGGCAAGTGGTTGCCCTCTCTGTAGCGCATTATGCGCCTGCGCGGCGCCAGCAGCTCTCAGGTTTGAGTCCCCCGCTCCCCTGCATTTTTCTGAATTTTCCCTCTGGAGCGTGGAACCGGTCAGACTGGAAAGCCGGTTTACTGCCAAACCGCCCGGTCGAACCGCGGTTTGACCGGTTTTCTCCGGCTCGACAGCGGGAACGGTCGAGTGCGCTTAACCAACCGGTGGAGGCGTCGGTTCCGGTTGGGAACGGTCGAGTGCGCTTAACCAACCGGTGGAGGCGTCGGTTCCGGTTTTTTCCGGTTCAACCAACGGTCCGGTCCGGTTTTTAAAACTATGCATGGCGGACGGCCGAGCGGCCTCTAGCACGAAGGCGAGACTACAGAGCAGGAGGAGGAAGAAGAAGATGTACCGGAGGACGGCGTGCTCACCCTAGGCGAGTGGGTGTGCTCGGCGTGGTCGGAGGAGGTCGGGGATGGTGGCAATCTTGCCCGCAGCGCGGCGGCAGGGGCGAGGAGGAAACGGACGGCGGCGACGATGCCCGGCTCCCTTCTCCGATTCCGTGCACGGGGACGACGAGGACGACTAGGCGGAGAGGATGGCGTGCTCAGCTGGCTCCGGGGAAGCTCCTGTCGACGGCGATGCGGCGGCGCGGCGACGGCGGCACGAGCTAGGCCACGGTCCTATCGCTAGCTAGGTTAGGGTTCCGGGTGCGGGGAAAAGTGAGAGGATCGAGCGAGGGAGCAGGTGGGCGTCGTGGAGGTCTCCTTATCCTCCAGCGCGGCAGGGGGCCCGGGGTCGTGGTGCAGGGCGCAGGACGGCATGGCGCGCGAGCGGCACTGGCGCCACAGTGAGGAAGAAGGAAGAGGGGAGAGGTTGACAGGAGGGGTCCACATGTCAGATTTTTATTCTTTTGCCTTTTTCCTTTTTCATTTAAAACGAGTAGGGTTTTAGGGATTTAATTAAGGCCTTGAAACATTTTCATAAAATCTGCCAAAATTCATATAGCCTCCCCATGACATGAAGAAGCTCCACAAAAAATTGGTGTTGCAAAATAAATTGTTTTGAGCAACATTTGTTCACAGGATTTAAATATGGTCATAAATTCCAAAATGCATTTACTTAAGCATCTTCAAAAATAATGAAAATATTCATGGAGGCTCCCAATATATTAATGAAGATCCCCAAAATTTTATTTTGAAATTTTGGAAATATTAACTTGGTTTCAAAAATAAGAATTGGTTTAACTCAAACTTGAAGTCCCAATTTGTTTAATTGTTTGGCAAGGATTTGACCTTGCCAAATAATTATGAAATGCATTCTTGGAACTTCCTGGACAAATATGGAAGCTCAAGAATATTTGGTTCTAGCCAATTTGAACAATTTCATTGAGGTTGGAGATTTTGGGATTGGATTTGTTTTCTTTTAATGCTTTCCAATCTTGCTTTATTTTAAATTAGCAATTTAAGCGGATGCCATGATGCAATGTTGCAAAACAAAAAGTGAAAATTTGGCCCATATTTTAGGGTACCAAACTGGGGCTGTTACAAATCTACCCCCCTTACAGGAATCTCGTCCCAAGATTCTAGAGTAGAAAAAGAGAGGAGGGACACATGACTACACGTATCTCCCACGATCTTCTCGATCCCATTATGGTCTTTCTTGTTGCAGGGCAAATAATAACAAGCATGACATGCCGAGGTGACGGAATGAACGGAAGATAGCTCAAGGTGTTAGACAGTTTTCTCCAAGGGTTGGAGATATGAACTTTGCACAAGACCATAAGCCATTGGGGAAAACTAGGAACGACTTGACCAAACAAAGGTCGAGCCGAGGATAGGACAACCGATCACCTTGTTCAGGATCTTTGTCCAAGACCAAGACTTCACTACGAAACACCCCGATGTGTAAACCGTAGAGATTTGAAGCACTGAGAGGAGAAAGGATATCTTCTGGACTCCACGCTTTTGACATACAAGACGTTTCCTTAAGGTTGAAAGCTCGGGCCCTAACGTGACTGATGAATTCACACACTATTCGGGTGATTGGTTAAACTTTGGGTTCACCTAGGAGGAAAAGATATAGCACTGATCCACATTTAGAATAGAGAGATAAAACCTTATACACGAGCTATTCCCAAGATACAAGGGGTAGGGGGTTCGACCGATAGATATTTAGCAACTCCGTGGTAAGGTTCTCCTTGAGGTTCTAGATAAGACACTCAGGCTTCGGAATATCCTTCAATCGATCATCAAGCGAAGGTCGTACTTGAAGATAGAGAAAATACCATATGGGGAACTCCTAGAGCGAGTTACACATGATCCTCATGGATAGTAGTTGACTTTGAAAGAGTTAAGAGATTTCGTCAAAAGACCTTCCGGTGAGGTACGTGACCCACAACATCGGACTTGTCGGTGTTTCAACTAGGCCTAGGTTATACTCTTTGATAAACACCAACCATCATTTCTGATGGAGGTTCAGATTTGGTTAGGGGTACATATACTTCAGGCTTAGCAGGTCTGAAGGGGGAGGTTGCGAAAACTGATGAAAGGTGGGGTCACTAGTTTTTCTCAAGACATGGGCTATAGTGTCAAGCTCTGGAGCAAGAGCTAAATTGGGAGTTCCATGGGGTCACGACTACGAAGAGAAAACTGAACCAGCATGAATGCCAAACAATGAAGCACAACTGATTCCTGATTGGGAGACACCGGTAAGATGATGAGATTTGACCACTTCTTCTTATTCAAGAACAAATCGGCCAGTGGCATACATGACGAATTTAGAGAACTGGAGGCAACAACCTACCATCTCAACAACAATCCGCACATACACGACCAGCTTGGGATTAAACCCGAGGAGACAGAGTGAACTTCACTCAGACCCCTGGCGACATATGTCAACCATTGCACATGGACCAGAGAAGAGCACTTCCATCATCCAGAACACATACTACGTGATGACACGAAGATGGTTCCGATGAGTTTCCAATATTACTCGACAACACGGTCAGGGGACAACACGGCAGTACTTCTGGAAAGACATCCAGGATATCATGAACCACCGCATGTCACGAGCTGCGAGAGGAAACATGCTTTTCAAGGAAAAGATGTGGTCTTGAGAGTTTCGACACGAATCTAACTCGTTGACTGAAGGTGTGCACGTGAACAAATGGACTTGGCGACACAGACAACTCAGCTCGATGATATTATTACCAGTCATGCTAAGAGTGCCACCAAAGTCTTTGGATTTCAAAACAATAACAATTGCTAAGAATATCCGATTACCACAACGATATTCATCCTCAACATTCTCGAGCCCGAGCGGCTCGGAGGTAGATGGATAAGGAAGGGTAAGAGCATCACTTCATCAAGTACGTCATGAGACTAAGCACGACCTCTTGATATAAAAGAGTGTGACACTCCAAGGTGGAACGGAACAAAAGCTAGACAAGCTCTTACTCCTCGAATTACAATACTTTGACCTTGTCCGAGAAATGGACAAGGTACCGGAGTTTGTTTCTCCTGACATCCTGAAGTGGAATGCCTTGACGAACCACAAGAATAACATGCATCAGAACACACCAACGCACGTTATAACTTGACCGTCCACTAGTAGACATAGGTCGGACAATAGGTTAGGAGTAAGAAACAGGCTAACAACAATACCAAGGTATTGCAGAAGCCCTTGTTAGCACTCTTCCGACAACTAGTGCCGAAAGGGTTTAACAAACGAGTGTTATTGGAGGAAACACAAACATTGGTGGACCACTCGCTAAGAGCAATCTTGTCGTGATCCAGATAGTTCCATAACAGAGAGTTTAGCTAAAGCTAGTGATAGAGAAGAGCATTGTTGAGAAAATTAATTACGGCTGCAAGCTCGAGCTTGAGGATTAACTTCAAATTCTGCCAATCCGATGTAGGGTTTGACAATTAACATCAGGGTTCAACGGAAAAGATCTTGGGTTAAAGATCAGCTTCATGTACTTGGACTCGCAACAGCATAATGCTCATAAGGATGACAACCCTCATGAATCATTACAACAGAGCCCTAGCACAATCCGGGACCTTCGGTTCAAGATCTTGGGCTAAAGCAAGGGAATGTCTTGACGATCCGCAATACTTCCTCTCTTCGGGCTTTAGAATTGGCAGACGAGCAGAGCTAACCAGTAAGCTAAAGGTAGAAGCCAACCCCGTGATCCTAAAGAGTAGAATTTTGCAGACGAGCAGAAGAACCGTTAAATCAAATAGAGGTAAGATGACTCAGAGATAGAGCGAGTTGGGTAAGAAGTAAAAAGAATCCTAAGATGGTTTTCACAACTCATTTTTAGGTTATAAATAATTTTCACGACACTAGACACGACATCGACCAATAGAACGGGTTTCCTATAGGCAGTCTTGCTCTGATACCAACTTGTAGCGCCCCGACCCCGGAATTATACAGAGAGGCTATGTAACCCACAGGCTATGCTACACAATCGAAGGGCATGGAGTTACCGCTCCCACGCAACACATCGATCGTGACATAAACACTGGCATAGCTATCAATGTATAATAAAGAGACCAAGACTCGTGGAACAACTGGCACATCACAGACTCTACGACACAAAAGTTCATATAGCAACTCATATAGTGAGAAAGATACAAATTACACAACAGGGGTCACAGACCCAACAGTACATCAGGCGGAAGCGAGGTAGTTGTCTAATACAACAAGATCCAAAATATGGCCTAAGAGGCCTATAGATAACATAATCCCAGCCAGCTTGTTCCGAGACGTCCCAAGCTGCCATTGATGTCTACACACGCTTCTATTCTTGTAGACAGTGTTGGGCCTCCAAGAGCAGAGGTTTGTAGAACATCAGCAAGTTTCCCTTAAGTGAATCACCCAAGGTTTATCGAACTCAGGGAGGTAGAGGTCAAAGGTATCCCTCTCAAGCAACCCTGCAATCACAATACAAGAAGTCGCTTGTGTCCCCAACACACCCAATACACTTGTCAGATGTATAGGTGCACTAGTTCGGCGAAGAGATAGTGAAATACAAGTAATATGGATGATTATAAGTAGTAATTGCAATCTGAAATAAAAATGGCAGCAAGCAAACATGTAGCAGATCTTGTTGTAAATGGTGTTTCAATGCTTAGAAACAAGGCCTAGGGATCATACTTTCACCAGTGGTCACTCTCAACAATACAATCATAATTGAATATAAATATAAGCACTTCAATATACTACTCCGAAGTATTCTCCGGCTGGATAACGAACACTAATTCATTGTGTAGGAATGCAAAAGCACGCCTCAAACATATATTCCCAAGTACTAATGAATACCTCACACTGGACCATGAGCATTCATAGGAGGTACTAACACACCACAATTTCATAGAGACATCCAACTCAAATAATAAATCAGTGAACAAGTATCTTGTGAAATATAGCTTAAAGACCCACACGGTGCACACACTGTCACCTTTACACACGTGGGACAAGGAGTCTCCGGAGATCACATAAATAAAGCCCACTTGAGTAACATAACAACATCTAGATTGCAAAGCTCATGATCACATATAGATCACATCATGGGAGAGAGAGATATAGACCACATGGCTACCGGTACGGCCCTCAGCCCCGAGGGAGAACTACTCCCTCCTCATCATGGGAGTCAGCAACGGCGATGAAGATGGTGGTGGAGTCGATGGAGATGGCTCCGGGGGCACTTCCCCGTCCCGGCAGGGTGCCGGAACAGAGACTTCTGTCCCCCGAAACTTGTCGACGATGGCGGCGGCGGCTTGGGTGTTTCTGTCGAATATGGCATATCCGTCCAGGTTTTATGCGTCGGGGGCAATATATAGGCGAAAGGGCGGCGTCGGAGGGCTCCCGTGGGCCCCACACCACCTGGTGGCGCGGCAGGCATGGGTCCCGCGCCACCCTATGGTGTGGCCGGCCCACGGCCCTCCAGGTCCTCTCCTTCGGGCTCCGTGTAGTCCATTTAATTATAAGACTGCTGCTTTTTGTCCCGTGCAATTCCGAGAATATTTCCTTAAGTACTTTTCTGAAACGGGAAAACAGCAGAAAACAGGAACGGGCACTGTGGCATCTTGTTAATAGGTTAGTTCCAGAAAATGCATAAAAATGCTATAAGACGTAAACAAAACATGTAGCAAATGGTATGAAAACAAGCATGGATCATAAGAAATTATAGATACGTTGGAGACGTATCAGCATCCCCAAGCTTAGTTCTACTCGTCCTCGAGTAGGTAAAACGATAACAAATAATTTCTTAGGAGACATGCTAACTCACAATCTAGATCAACATAGCAATGCAAAGCACATGATGTGAATAAGGTGATCCAAAACAATTGTCTATAGTTGACATTAAGCAAACAATGATTAACAAATGCTAGCTAAAAGAAGCTAGAACTTTTCATGAATCAGCGTGTTGGAGACAAGGAACCATACATAAGGTTTAGAAAGAAGGATAGTAAATTGTGTCTCCAATGTAAAATGTCAATCAATCTTCAAAACATCAAATTCAGTCAATAATAGAAATAGCCAAGCTCAAGTCAAGTGTCCTTAATCCATCCACTTAACTTATCAACTGTTATGAAGTCCACTCAACTAATACAAGCAAGAAGAAGGCTTGGCACCATGATGTTATGGCAAAGAGAATAATGATGGAGGTTTGGAAGGCCAAAAAAGGCTCAAACAGTGGAAGAGGTAACCACAGACAAGAGGAAGTCCCGTAGTAGACACTGAATGAGGAGTAGTGATTGCCATGCAACGGATGCACATAGAGCTATATGAATGGAAGCTCTCCAATGGAACTAGTGGGGGTGCATCCAACTTGCTTGCTCATGAAGACCTAGAGCTCACTTGAGGAGGCTCATCATTGGAATATACAAGCCAAGTTCTATAACGTTTGGTCCCCACATAGTTATACTAAGGAAGCATGAAAACTCACTACAATGATGTAGGTGCTACTAGCACAAGTGTGGAATAAAAGGATAGTAGTGTTGCCCCCTCTCTCATTTTATATTCTTCTTTTCTTTTTCTCTTTTTTTTTTTGCTTTTTGCTTTTTGAGGCCTTTGTGGCTCTTTTATATTTTTCTCTCATTGGTCTCTTTTGGACTCTTTTGATTGGCCACTTTGGACTCTTTTCAATATGCTCACAGGTAGAGGCAACACTCTATTTTACAAGATGATCATCACACTTTTTGGTGTACTCAAAACTCAAAGACTAATACATGGTGTATGGTGGATATGCATGATCGAGCGTAGTGTGGAAAAGATGTAAAATATGTGGAAAACCACGCATCACACTAACTCAAATGGTCAAGCAATACTATATGGTAATGAAGTAAAAATGACATAAAGTCATGTAATGTAAATGATGGATGTTGCATGGCAATGTATCTCGGAACAGCTATGGAAATGCTGTGATAGGTAGATATGGTGGCTGTTTTGAGGAAGATAGTTGGCTTATGTGTAGGAGAACAAGATGAAGATCTCCCACGGGGTTGGATGTACTTGCGAAGTATGCACCAATCTCAATGTGAAAAGGGGCAATGCAAAGTACCGAAGAGGCTAGCAAAATATGGAGGTGGAAGTGCCAAAAACCAAAAACTCACATAGCATGTCGTATATTGCAAACAACTAACAGTATCAAAGTTTTACAAATGGTTAGAGACACCCCGAGAGGGATCGTGGCGGCGACACAAGTGCCCCGTTGGCTTCCCCGACCGTTGCAGTAACTATACCATTAGAAACTTCTTTTCAACTAAGAGGAAATCACGACACTAAAGCACTATTGACTTAAGTTGTTTTTAGTTCAGAAAAGTACGGCTCCACGCTCTACTAACACATCTTCACTAATCAGCTCTTAACAACATTAACCAACATATTTTAACCATTAGTTATTTTAATACCTCAAAACAATTGAAGAGGAGCAAGTTATCTACACAATGGTCTACAAGACTATGCAGCTTTTCTCTATTTCATACCACTATCACAAGCATAGCATTTTCCAATCTAACACATCAACCAAGCAACTAAAACAACTCTCTAACAAATAAGAGTGAAACACAAGAGAGCTTAACACAAAGAACTAGCAGCTCTAAACAAGATAACATGCTAAAAGCGAGAGCTTACTAGAAAACAAACAGTAGCTAAGAATACTCAACAAATATAAGCGAAGCACAAGAGTATTCATATGAAAAAGCGGAGCGTGTCTCTCTCCCACACAAGAATGCTAGGATCCAACTTATTAAGCAAACTAAAACACACACTCAAAATAAAAACAGACGCTCCAAGCAAAATACATAAGATGTAGTAGAATAAAAATATAGTATCACTAGAGATGACCTGATAGTTTTGTCGATGAAGAAGGGGATGCCTTGGGCATCCCCAAGCTTAGATGCTTGAGTCTTCTTGAATTTGCTGGGATGACCCACCGGGGCATCCCCAAGCTTAGGCTTTGCACTCTTCTTGATCTCATCATATCATCCCTTTTGCTTACTTGAAAACTTCCACCACATCAAACTCAAAGTAATTCTCATTAGAGGTTTAGTGCATAAACCAAAAATTCACAAGTTCTACTATGACACAAGCACATCTTAATGCATTATAAAATTAGCTACAGCCACTGATGCTCAAAGAATCAAAAAGATCCAAATAAACATCGCAAAAGAAGCAATGCACAATAAAAGGCAGAATCTGTCAAAATCTGAACAGTCTGTAAAGACGAATTTTTTCGAGGCACTAGAGTTGCTCAAATCGAAAATCACTGAACTAGAAAAAGTTTTATACATATATGAAGATTCAGCACACAAAATCTCAAAGCATTTCGTCGCTTCTGGAATAAATGAAGAATTTAACGGTGACAGACAGAAATCTGTTTCCTGTGCAGAAATCCAAATATAGCAAAAACTTTCTACTAGAGACCTTACTTGGCACAACATTGCAAGAAAATAAAGATACAAAGAAGTTGCTACAGAAGTAAACAAACTTCTTGACTCAAATAAAAGAAAAGATACTGAAAATAAAATGATGGGTTGTCTCCCATAAGCGCTTTTCTTTAAAGCCTTTTAGCTAGGCATGGTAATTTTGATGATGCTCACATAAAAATGAGAGTTGGAGCACAATAAGGGAGAATCAAGAAGCAACTATAAAACTCATTTAAGTCTAACCCACTTCCTATGCATTGGAATATTGTAAGTAAATAAATCCATGAAGCATAAATTGACTAGCATAGGAAGACAAAATAGGTGCAACTTCAAAAATTTCAACAAAAGGAGAGGAGATTCAATGTTATTTTGATATATGAAACCATGTCTCCCTTTTTCATAAAAACTTTCAGTAGCATCATTGATAAAATCCACAATATAACCATCACATGTAAAATTCTTATCATGATCCATATGCATAAAAGTGTCGTCATTTTCCACATAAACAAAGTTCTTCTCATTAATAACAACTGGCAGGATCATCATAAAGAACTTGAACATGATAAACAGGTTGTATATTAAAGGGATGGTTTTGGGTGATCCCTCCATAATTATGAAAAGTTTCATGAGGATGATTGTAATTATAACCCATGTCATAATATTCTTTATAATAATTATCAAAAACTGGGGGCATAGTATCATCATAAGGAATAGAATATTTATCTTCCAAAGTGTGTTCATCTGTAAACATATCATCATTTTTACTAGAAGGAGATGTATCAAACATGTAATCATTAGTAGCAAAAGGATTTTCAAACACCTCATCCCCAAGCTTAGAGCTTATCATATCATCATTGGAAAGAATATGGATAGTACTAATAGTGTTGCAATCATTAGCATCATCATTTTCAGAATTAGTACCCAAGAGGTTTTCAATATCAAAAGTACTATGCTTTTCCCAATCATGATCACTAATATAAGTAACAGGCATAGGAACATCATCTAATTCAAAATCATCGAATTCATACTCATCAGCAACAACTATAATAGGAGCAACATGTTTAGGGAAAGGTACCGTTTCCTCTCTCCTTTTACTCTTCTTCTTCTTTCCCTTCTTAGGAGGGAGAGCCTTGAAAGGAAGCTTCTCCACATAACCTGGTTTATTGTTAGAAACAACAGAGGAAACTTGGAAGGATTCTTCTCTTTCATTGATAAGATCAAAACACATATTAGTCCTGTCATATTTTGGTAAAATCCCATCTTGTATAATATTTTGTATATAAGTATTTGTATGGCAATTATCAACACAATAAAGATGACAACCATGCAGGACGCTGTTTATATCAAAAGCACTCATATCTATTAAAGAAGTTTTTCTTGATAACTCTTCACACCCCAAAAATAATATAAGTTCATCATGCTGATTAGGAGTAATCATGTCATCACAATACAGACTCGCAATACTCATTGGATTAGAAAGGCTATTATCTTTCCCTGAGCATTGAAAATTGAAATGACCAACTTTATAGCAAAGTTCACAAATAAAAGGATAGTGGGCACAAACTTTTTCACCAAGATCATCAAGAGCTCTATTCCAAGTTCTAGTTTTTTCATTCCTATGATGGATACAATATTCTTCTTCAATTTGGCTCTTTTTACAAGGTCTAAGTACTCCACAAAAATTAACATGCTTATAAGAGATAGTATTTTCAGAAGTTTGAGCACGTTTATTACAATCATTAACAACAATATCATTTTTCATGCAAGTGTCTTTAAAAGGTTCATGATATAGGTCCCAATTTTCTTTAGGAACATTAATATGAGAAGCAAAGGCTCTACAACAATCAACAATAATTTGAGAATCAAGACCATATTTAGCACTAAGCTCTTGAAAAACAGCAGTTTCAATGAAGGACTTAATGCAATCATATTCATAGTTTATACCTGATTCTTTACCTTTGTCATTCTCCCAACCTTCAGTATTGTCTTGAATTTTCTCAAGAAGATCCCATCTAGTTTCAACCTTCTTACTTGTGAAAGAACCCCCTGAACAGGCATCTAGATAATTCTTGCAATCACCTGAAAGCCTTGCATAAAAATTAGTAACAATTATTTTCTTAGGAAGCTCATGGTTAGGACATTTAAGTATTAATGTTTTCAGCCTTCCCCAAGCTTGAGCAATTCTTTCTCCATCATGAGGCCAAAAATTAAAAATGTAATTCCTATCCAAATGCATTTCATAAGGAGGATAAAATTTAGAGTAAAAGAGATTTGCAAGCTCCTTCCACTCCAAATGATGAGGATCATCAAGTAGATCATACCACTCCCTTGCTTTGTCCTTAAGTGACAATGGAAATAATTTCTTCATGACATTTTCTCTTGATAAACCTGCAATCTTAAACAACTCACAAAGTTCTATAAGTTTCAACAAGCGATCACTTGGACGGATTGTTCCATCCCCTGCATAACATTCATCCATAACCTTTTCAACAATTTTCATAGGTATTTTAAAAGGAATACTTTCAGTAGGTGGATTTAGAATATCACAAGCATGATTCGAATTATCACATATGGGAGACAAAGTATTATCAGAGCAAATTTTCTCCTCTAAAGCTGGGGAACTAAAAAGATCATTTTCATAAAAACTAGCTTCCCCAAGCTTAGACTTTTCCATAGCATTAGCAAAAATGATTTCCAAAGAACTAATACTAATTTTTTTGTTGTTTTCCATTAAGCCTAACTAGTGAAATTAAAAACAAGAAACAAAAAGATATAATTGCAGAATCTAAAGGAAATAACTTCGAGCACTCACACAACAGCAACAGTACTAGAAAATAGCTTAGTAGCCAGATGATGTGAGTACCTTTTACCTTACCTCCCTGGCAACGGCGCCAGAAAATAGCTTGATGTCTACACACACTTCTATTCTTGTAGACAGTGTTGGGCCTCCAAGAGCAGAGGTTTGTAGAACAACAGCAAGTTTCCCTTAAGTGAATCACCCAAGGTTTATCGAACTCAGGGAGGTAGAGGTCAAAGGTATCCCTCTCAAGTAACCCTGCAATCACAATACAAGAAGTCGCTTGTGTCCCCAACACACCCAATACACTTGTCAGATGTATAGGTGCACTAGTTCGGCGAAGAGATAGTGAAATACAAGTAATATGGATGATTATAAGTAGTAATTGCAATCTGAAATAAAAATGGCAGCAAGCAAACATGTAGCAGATCTTGTTGTAAATGGTGTTTCAATGCTTAGAAACAAGGCCTAGGGATCATACTTTCACCAGTGGTCACTCTCAACAATGCAATCATAATTGAATATAAATATAAGCACTTCAATATACTACTCCGAAGTATTCTCCGGCTGGACAACGAACACTAATTCATTGTGTAGGAATGCAAAAGCACGCCTCAAACATATATTCCCAAGTACTAATGAATACCCCACACTGGACCATGAGCATTCATAGGAGGTACTAACACACCACAATTTCATAGAGACATCCAACTCAAATAATAAACCAGTGAACAAGTATCTTGTGAAATATAGCCTAAAGACCCACACGGTGCACACACTGTCACCTTTATACACGTGGGACAAGGAGTCTCCGGAGATCACATAAATAAAGCCCACTTGAGTAACATAACAATATCTAGATTGCAAAGCTCATGATCACATATAGATCACATCATGGGAGAGAGAGATATAGACCACATGGCTACCGGTACGGCCCTCAGCCCCGAGGGAGAACTACTCCCTTCTCATCATGGGAGTCAGCAACGGCGATGAAGATGGTGGTGGAGTCGATGGAGATGGCTCCGGGGGCACTTCCCCGTCCCGGCAGGGTGCCAGAACAGAGACTTCTGTCCCCCGAAACTTGTCGGCGATGGCGGCGGCGGCTCGGGTGTTTCTGTCGAATATGGCGTATCCGTCCAGGTTTTATGCGTCGGGGGCAATATATAGGCGAAAGGGCGGCGTCGGAGGGCTCCCGTGGGCCCCACACCACCTGGTGGCGCGGCAGGCATGGGTCCCGCGCCACCCTATGGTGTGGCCGGCCCACGGCCCTCCAGGTCCTCTCCTTCGGGCTCCGTGTAGTCCATTTAATTATAAGACTGCTGCTTTTTGTCCCGTCCAATTCCGAGAATATTTCCTTAAGTACTTTTCTGAAAACGGGAAAACAGCAGAAAGCAGGAACTGGCACTGTGGCATCTTGTTAATAGGTTAGTTCCAGAAAATGCATAAAAATGCTATAAGACGTAAAAAAAACATGTAGCAAATGGTATGAAAACAAGCATGGATCATAAGAAATTATAGATACGTTGGAGACGTATCAGCCATCTAGGAACCCCAAACTACTCGTCGATGTCCACGAAGAACCCACCTGTCTGCTCGGTGACGTCCTCCTCTAAAACAAATAAATATTCAACAAAGAGAGACTGAGTAACGTACTCGCAAGTTTAGTAGGGCGATATAGGCCCAATGATGACAAGGCTCTAAAGCTGTATGTGGTTGTTTTGCATAAAGCTAGTTTTCATTTATAAAGACATAAATAACCCGTGGCATCGATTACTCAGAAGGTTTTTCGAAAAGAGATAAGATAGTAAACCTTTATCTTCGGTTCTCATGGAACCAAATAGTAATCAGATACCACCACTCATCTCCACCAAGGCACTCCCCCGAATCACCCTCGAGTAAATGAACCTTTTTAACACACGTTGAGTTGCAACCTCTAGTTGCCAAATTTTAATTAAGATTCGTGTTCTCTATGATCTTATCGTCCATTCCCAAGTCGTCCATAACCGCGAACACGGCTTTTTGAAAAGATTTAACCCTGCAGGGGTGTACTAATTTACCCATTGGTACCGTCCGGCTCGCCTGATTAACTCTCTTCCGGGGAAAGCTGGCAAGTGGGCGCGGTTAAACCTTTACCTCGCATGAGACTATCCAAGGATCATCTGTGGCGACAGGACAAGTTTATCCAGCCTATTTCAGCCCCTGCCCCCATCGCCACACCCTAAACACCACCATCCTCATCGTTTCTTTTTCCACCCACACACTCACCCGCAAATGGAAATAGCAAACTAGAGGACCCTTGGATGCGTCCGCACAAGTTATTCAGTTAGTAAGGAGCCCATACTCCCACCAATGGAAGCACGCTCGTCTTGGTTCAAGAGGTAAAGAACTCGCACCTAGGGGCAAGAATGAGGCAAAACACCATCCCCGATGGCAACTCATCCAAGCCGTTTACACAATTATAATTAAGTACCACAAGTATCCACCAGGTCCCAACTTCCATCAACATCGTTATCATGGAAAATAAACACCGGACAAATTTAGCATTCAACTAAACATGGCTAAGCTTAGCTAAGCATATATACAACAGTTATATATTTTATCTCCGGCCAACACATAAAACCTATGGTTCATAGGAGGGGAAACATGTGATGGTTTAGGGGACAATGCAATTCATAGGATAACCTACAACTTGATCAAAAGTGACATTGGAATCGAATGCAATATTATGGTGGATAAAATAATTGTATAAACAATAGGATGCTATATGCCAAGAACGTTAGGTTATCTCTTGCCTTGGTGACGGGGCGTGTAGTACTGCTCGTCGAGATAGGTAGGGGAACCCTCGACTCCGGAATCTATCGATACCCAACAATCATAGAAGAACAAATAAATAACACGAAGACAAGGTGCAATGCACAATCATGATGACATGTCAAATTTATGCAAGGATATACCCATATGATTTAACCAACAATATTAAATGGAGTGCCAAATAATTAGTGCAATTATTTGGAAGCAACCCCATATTTAACTTAATGTCCAAATAGCTTATAAATTATTATATTACTAAACAGTGGCTTAAATATGCATGAACATGACATGAATGGATTGTTATTGTTCTTCTGATCGTTTTGGTACCTTATTTTTAATTTTCCAATTATCGATGAATAAAATAGCGAGTTAAATAATTATTTGGATTTAATGCTTTTAACCAATTAAAGAAATAACATCAAAGGAAACTTTGTGATCATGATGTGATATTATCATGGTTTGATAGAATTTGTCAAGCTGATCACTTTGATATTTTATTCACAATTTTTGGTTAATTATTTATCAAGTTATGATTTTTCACAAATTAGGTATTATTCATGCATTTTAGGATTTCCTAAATAAAGGCAGAATAATTTTCTCATAAGAGCATGGCAATGTTACTAACAGGTAGGTATTGTTTTTCTAAACAATTTGATATTTTATTTGCTAAATTTGGAGCAATATTTAAATAGTTATCAATTCTTTTATTTTGTTTTATTTCCAAAAAGGAAAAACAACACACAGACAAGCCGGCCTCAGCTCGGCCAGGCCGGCCCACAGGCCAGGCATAGGCCCGAAGCAGCCAGCCTTTGGCCGGCCCAGACCGGGCATCCAGGCCGGGCAGGCTCCCAAGGCTTCCGGCCTCCGGCCGGCCCACACCGGTTCCCAGGCCGGGCGCCTAACGACGGCGGCGGTACCCGACGGAGAACTTCGGCCGGCGACGACCTCATTCTGGCGGCACTCCGTGGGGGTGCTTGGGTGCAAACGGATGTGGGTGTGGAGGCCGTGGCCGTGCGCGTGCTCGGAGACAGTGGGGAAGACGCACGGCGACACGCACGTGCTCGACGTGGCACGGCCATGGCGGATGGCCGAGCGGCCTCTCGCACGAAGGCGAGACTACAGAGCAGGAGGAGGAAGAAGAAGATGTCCCGGAGGGCGGCGTGCTCACCCTAGGCGAGTGGGTGTGCTCGGCGTGGTCGGAGGAGGTCGGGGATGGCGGCAATCTTGCCCGCAGCGCAGCGGCAGGAGGCGAGGAGGAAACGGACGGCGGCGACGATGCCCGGCTCCCTTCTCCGATTCCGTGCACGGGGATGACAAGGACGACTAGGCGGAGAGGATGGCGTGCTCAGCTGGCTCTGGGGAAGCTCCTGTCGACGGCGACGGCGGCACGAGCTAGGCCACGGTCATGTCGCTAGCTAGGGTTAGGGTTTCCGGGTGCGGGGAAAAGTGAGAGGATCGAGCGAGGGAGCAGGTGGGTGTCGTGGAGGCCTCCTTATCCTCCAGCGCGGCAGGGGGGCCGGCGTCGTGGTGCAGGGCGCAGGGTGGCATGGCGCGTGAGCGGCACTGGCGCCACAGTGAGGAAGAAGGAAGAGGGGAGAGGCTGACAGGAGGGGTCCACACGTCAGATTTTTATTCTTTTGCCTTTTTCCTTTTTCATTTAAAACCAATAGGGTTTTAAGGATTTAATTAAGGACTTGAAACATTTTTATAAAATCTGCCAAAATTCATATAGCCTCCCCATGACATGAAGAAGCTCCACAAAAATTGGTGTTGCAAAATAAATTGTTTTGAGCAACATTTGTTCACAGGATTTAAATATGGTCAATTTGATAAATTCCAAAATGCATTTACTTGGAGTACTTAAGCATCTTCAAAAATAATGAAAATATTCATGGAGGCTCCCAATATAATAATGAAGCTCCCCATAATTTTATTTTGAAATTTTGGAAAGATTAACTTGGTTTCAAAAATAAGAATTGGTTTAACTCAAATTTGAAGTCCCAATTTGTTTAATTGTTTGGCAAGGATTTGACCTTGCCAAATAATTATGAAATGCATTCTTGGAACTTCCTGGGCAAATATGGAAGCTCAAGAATATTTGGTTTTTGCTAATTTGAACAATTTCATTGAGGTTGGAGATTTTGGGATTGGATTTGTTTTCTTTTAATGCTTTCCAATCTTGCTTTATTTTAAATTAGCAATTTAAATGGATGCCATGATGCAATGTTGCAAAAACAAAAAGTGAAAATTTGGCCCATATTTTAGGGTACCAAACTGGGGCTGTTACACAGAAGTTCTACCGACTCATCATGTTGGCAAAACACACATCTTTTACAACCATTCTGATTTCTCCTAACAAGATTATCCTTAGTAAGTATGAATTTCCTATTAACAAACCACATGAATTTTTTTATTTTAGAGGAACCTTCAACTTCCATAGATATTTGCATTAAAAAAGGGGTATGTCCGTTCAAATAATTAGCATACAAAAACTTGACCGAGAAAATCCTAGATGGATTTGAATTCCAATTGAAAACATCCGGACTGTCTGTTAAAGAGACTCCCATTAGTCTCTCCACCAAGTTTAACCAGGAGGTCCATCTATTGCCTGTCAAAGACCTTCGAAATACAATATTTAAAGGTCTATGCAAAAGCACATCGGCAACTAAAACATTCTTATGTCGCGCAATATTAAAGAGGGATGGATATTGTATAGCCAGCGGCATGTCCCCCTAGCCATATATCTTCCCAAAACCGAGTACCATGGCCATTACCCAAAACGAAGGATCCATGTGTAAAAAAATTGTCCTTGATTGCCATTATTCCTTTCTAGAAAGGAGAGTCGGATGGTTTTGATTTAATTTGAGCTAAGGTTTTACCATCTAAGTATTTATTGGTCAACAACTCCTGCCAAACCCCTTGTTCATTCATTATTTTAAAAAGCCATTTGGTTAGTAAACATTTATTTTTGATGTCAAGTAGTTCAATACCTAAACCCCCTTGATCCTTAGGACGACAGAGAATACTCCATCGTGTGAGATGATACTTCCTCTTATTTTGATCACTTTGCCAAAAAATCTCCGACGAAAATAATCAAGTCTTTTTCGAACCCCAATGTGTATCTCAAAGAAAGATAGTAAGAACATAGGCAAGCTTGTAAGGACTGAATTTATAAGCACAGGACGATCTCCATATGAGAGCATCTTCCCTGTCCAAGACCCCAATTTCTTCTCAAAATGGTCCTCAATAATTTTCCATTCCTTAATCAAGAGCTTCCTGTAATTTATAGGAATACCTAAGTATTTGAAAGGAAGAGCACCCTCTTCACAACCAAATATTTGGCGGTACTCCGCTGTCCTATCCTTTGCTTTGCCAAAGCAATACATTTCACTCTTATAAAAATTAATCTTAAGTCCAAATAACTGTTCGAAAATCGCCAAAATGAGTTTCATGTTAACAGCCTTATCTAAATCATCCTCCATAAACAAAATTGTATCATCTGCATATTGGAGAATGTAAACACCTCCATCAACCAAATGCGGAATAAGCCCAACCACCTGACCATCATCTTTTGCTCGAGCAATGAGTATTGCCAACATATCGACAACAATATTAAAAAGAACTAGGGACAAAGGGTCACCCTGACGGAGTCCTTTTAGTGTTTGGAAATAATGACCATTATCATCATTAACACGAATACCAACACTTCCTACTTGAACAAATCCCGCGACCCATTCGCACCACTTAGGATTAAAACCTTTCATTCTTAACGTCTGTTCTAGGAAGGCCCAATTGACCTTGTCGTAGGCCTTTTCAAAATCAATTTTGAAGATTACCCCATCCATTTTCTTTCGGTGCAATTCATGTATAGTCTCATGAAGGACCACCACGCCTTCCAGAATGTTTCTACTTGGAATAAAAGCCGATTGTGTTGGTCTAATTACCTTATTAGCAATCAAAGCCACCCAATTAGTGCCAACCTTCGTAAATATTTTGAAGCTAACATGAAGAAGGCAGATGGGTCTATATTGTTCAATTCTACTCGCATCCTCTTTCTTAGGCAATAAAGTAATAGCCCCAAAATTCAACTTAACTAAGGGTAGATCACCATTTTGTAATTGGACAAATAATTGCATCAAGTCATTCTTGATAACAGTACAAAATTTCTGATAAATTCGGCTGGGAACCCATCTGGTCGTTCAGTAAAGGCATCCGTTAAAATATCATTCTCAATTGCTGAAATCTTAGGTAAGTCATCCACATAGGATTCTACCATCGAAAAATTATTCGTAGCCGGTGCTCCAAATAATTTTTTGTAATATTCAGAAATAAGTACTTTAAATTGACTCGCCCACAATCGTGTCCTCATCTTGTTCTAGTTGAAAAATACGCTTTTTCCTATGTTTGCCATTTGCAATAAGGTGAAAATGACGCGTATTGTCTCCGCCCTCTTGGACATGCTTCACTTTGGCTCGCTGGACCCATTTGTCCTCTTCATCGCGCCTAGGCCTCGCAATACAGTCGTCCGCCTCCTTCTTTGCTACCCTTTCATCAATTAGCAAAAGAAGCTTCTCTTTCTGCTTCCTATATTCCCCACTTTTGTTTTTTGTCCACCCCCTAAGAAATTGATGGAGGTGTCGTATTTTATTCTGCCATATCTCAATAATAGTTAACTCTTATTTCATTCCGAAATATATCCATGTATTTTTAAACTAAACTGGTGACATATATTGTAAATGTGTATATTACTTTTTGGCAGATTTTTTTGGGACCCAGAAACGATTTTCGATCTTTTTTAAACGAGCTCACTAGTGCTCGAGTGCCACTACGAATTTTCTTATACTAAGCGGGTATTGTCGTGTTCTCTCATCATTTGTGATGCTGGACCATGTTGAACATGCTGTCTCAGAACTCATAGACAATGAGCACTGCTATTCCTTTACTTAGAACTTTTGTCCATCCGTTGCCAACTAATCTTTTCCTTTTGGAGGTTCAACAACTAACATTCTCTGTAGCGACAGCCAGAGGAAACAGTGGTAGAGCAAGACCCATCTTTTCTGTGCCCAATTAAGAGCATTTTATCTCCATCGGAGACACAAGATTTTATTTTCGGAAATTTTAGGATTGAGTTCAAAACGAATGCTTTACCTGCACATATACTAGTGTTCTTTTGGGCTTCATAGTTAAATCTGCAGCTATTGCAGGAGATAAGAAGTTCACTCTGAAGCGTCATGATTACCATGGCGTGCTTAGGCTCTGATAGTCACTGAATTAGTTTGATTGCTGTCTGCTCTTAGTTTGTAGAAGTGGTCCGAAGCTAGTATTTTAGTGAAGGCCTGACCTAACTGTGGACACTGAAAACTGTTGAAGACGACTAATATTGTTGTTTTCAGCAGTTGCAACTTGCAGATGCGATGGGACCATTACCAACGACCACAACATTACCAAGAAATAATTCCCTAAGCATGGATGTATCGAAGAGGACGAGTTCATTTTCAGATTGGATAGCAACATGATGTCCTCCTCCTCTGGACATCCGATCGGATATGTAAACATTTGGTAATTTGCTCTTGCGTTTTGTTTGCTGAGAAGGCCTCGGACACAAGAGCACAAGAGTGGTATTTAAGTTATGTGCTAAATTTTCAAAAACAATAAAGCTCGTCTTAGAACGGAAAGCCAGAAAAGGCCCCCTTTGTAAACTTGTACTGTATTTGGCTGATTTGGATGCATTTACAAAAAATAAGCCTCAAATCCCAACATTTCCTTTTAGGGATTAACTTGATTTTTTAACCTAAGAGGTAATATGTTGCTCATTCAATAATAAACTGTGCATAAAAAAATTCAATAATTTCTGCCAGGAACATGCACGTACACTCTTTCTCGAAAAGATATACAGGTATTGAGGTATCCATACTTGGACTGCAGTATCACATATGCCACCTTCTTCTCACTTTGTGCACAATACATATAATCTGGTTGCCAACTGAACAAAGTCATGGACACCTTTCTGTGTGAAGACCGTCGTTATCTGAACTATTAAAAGAAGAAAGCCAGCAAACTAAAGCAACACACATTGTACTTCCTCCGTCCCAGTTTCCTGGGCACAATTCCAAAATCATTTAGTCCCAAAACTCCCCCACCTCCTAGGCACAATTACATTAATTGCCTCTCAATTGGTGGTTGGTTGGCTCTATCCACCAATGAATGTAAGAGTTTAGCCCCAATCAAAAAACGCCTTGGACCCAGAGATTTACCAATTGAGCCCTAAGAACTGTGACGGAGGGAGTATTAGCTTTTGGTTTCTTGCTGTTGCTGAAACTTGAAAGCTAAAGCATTGTTGTCTGTTATTCTTAGGGATCTTGCCTTCCTTGTTTTCAGGCCATTGTCCCATTTCTGCTTAACCAATCATACAGGGGAAAAGAGTTTGTTATTTCTTACACGAATATAAAAATCAAGTCATTCGTCAAAGAATAAAATTAGTACAATAACAAAGTCAACAAAACGATACACTGATTTTATAATCCTTCTAGGATCCGGTGCCCGGTTTGGCAAATGCATGAATCACATTCTCGCACCTTCTCATGGAGCTTCGTTCCACGCTCAGAGTTAGTGTATAGTATTCACATTGAGCAATTATTTATCCATATTTCACCTTCCCAGCCTAGCTAGTCCCGTCCCGGTCCAGGAATTTCAGAATTCCTCTCTGTCAGTACTTAATTCCTTGCTTCAGTCCNGTCGGCACACCGGTGTCGTCGCCCCAGTCTCGGCTATTCGACGCCCTTCGACTGTGCTTGTTCTCGGCAGCACACTGGCCTACAGCTACACCGACGCCACACCGGTGTCGTCGCACAGACTCGGCTATCTGACGCCTTTCGTCTGTGCCAGAGATGTCCTTTCGGCTGCTTGCTTTCTTTGCTGAGGTTCTCACCGGAGATCCTCCTCTAGCGGCTGGCTCGAGTTCTTCATGTGTCGGCCGCACGGGGGTTTCGGTGGGCTTCGTTGCTAACCTTCCCCTACCTTAGGGCCCGTTTGGCACCCGTCATTTCATTTCATTTGGACCAAATGAAATGAAATGAAATGAATTCCAGACAAATGACAGGGTTAGGGACAGGAATTGAGTTAACATAGCAAAGGCATTCTCTGAAATTCCAAATGAAATGACATTTCAATTTCATGACATCCAAACAGGTTAAGCATGGAATCTGAAAATGAATTCTCTCTTGTTTCTAGTTGTCTTTTTGTACTTCATTTGTCTCCTCTTACCTTGTATCCCCCTGTGAAAATTCCTATCTGTTGTAAGAACATGACCCGCCAGGCTACTTTCGAGTGAATGCAACAAGCGGTGGGGATTTTTCCCCGTCAATCTCGAAAAAAAATTGTAGCCCGGGACGGACTGCTTTGATTTCCGGATTTGAGATGTAAAAAGGGAGCCGCTTCGATCGTTGACTGCGGCTCCGAGGAGCCGCTTGAGTGCTTCGATTTCTGGTTGTTGCAGCTTCGACCAGCTACCAAACATGGCACGCTCTCAGTGAATTCACACCAGTTCCACGGAAATCACATCGAACAATCCTACGTACGTCCCTGCTACGTATATCCTACCAACACAACACCACCATTCGCATTGCCTTTGTCAGCTCTCTATCTACCGCGTTTCTTGCCGTCCTAGTGCACCACCAGTCACCACCACCATGGCGTTGCAAGTAGCCTGTGCACGTTACAGCCGGGGTCGCCATGTAGCCACCCAGCTACTTCACCAGCCCGTCCGGTGCCTTCGCCTTCGGCTTCTGCGCACTCCAGCAGTGTCTTACGATTCTGAGTTACAATCTCAGTTGGGATACAAGCACTGAAGCACAACGCGCCGAAAGGAATAATAGCGAGAATAGGGATGGGACACTAGTACACAATTTAAATCCCCCGAATCCTATATGCTTTACCAAAATTGTAATAAATTACTCATAGCATACCCTTGAAAAAAAAACCGTGTGTGACGTTTGGACAATTTCGGCAATCACACATGGTTAAAATATAAAATGGTAAACAATGTAACAACACACGTTTTTTCGGAAAAAAGATGTGCCATGTAGAAGACAATCCTACACGGTTTGAAAAAATATAATTGTGTGTGATGCACAACTAAAAAATCACTAGAGTAGGCACAAAGGAACGTCTGTACCATAATAAACAAAAGTGTCAAACTAATTTTCAACGTTTTAGTTTAAAAATACTTAGAAGGGGGTATTTTTTGCGATGCATTGCACATGATTTTTATTAAAAGAAAAGGGTTGTGATGTAAGGGATGATCGCACACGGTTTTTTCAAGAAACAAAGTTGTGCAATGTAGAAGGCAACCACACAAGTTTTTTTTTTTAAATGTAAAGGAACGTCTGTACCATAATAAACAAAAGTGGTCCCCGCGGGCGATGCAGGAGCTCTGCCCTTACGCGCGTCCCCACCCTCCCTCCTCCTTCCCCTCCTCCGCCGCCGCCGGCGGCGGTGCCGGCGGCGGCGGCCCTCCTCTACCCGCGCGTGCGGCAGGCTGCGCGGGGCAGCTCTGACCGGCGGCGGTGCTTTTAGGGTGCGTTTCGGACTCGGCTGGCGAGGCTCCGGCCATGGCGGGCGGCGGGGATGGCGGGACGCGGCGGTGGCGGGTCGCAGGTGGCGCTAGGCTGGCCGGCGGCGGTGGTGACCAGGGGTTGGGAGACGGTGGCCGGATTTGGATCTCCGATCTAGATCTGGCCTGCTTGGAGGACCCAGGCGGGGCCCACCGAGTAGCATGGGGCTGGCTTGCGGACTGCGACGCCGTCTTGCTCGCCTCCCTTTGCCGTCTCGCGCCCCTCCGCAGCTCGTGTCCGCGCTTGTTCCGGAGTAGCGTCCCGGACCTGGCGGTCCATCCCTGTCCGCCCAAGGTGTCGGTGCTTCGGCGGTTCGAGCCCGTGGACGCCGGGGTGGCGGCCCCGGAAGGTGAGGTTGCATGGCTGCTTTCCGGCAGGTAGCGTAGCAGCGGTGGTGGTCTGCCCTTTGGGCACAAGGGTGCGAGGGGTTCGACAGCGGGTGGTCTTGGTGCCGGTGCTGCGGCGGTGGCTCCCTGGTCAAGATCTGGAGGCTTCGTGGTGGTATCTCTGATGACACGGGTGAAGATCCGAGCGAAAGCTCCGCGCTTTGGCGCCGGCGACGGTGATACCTGCGGGTGTCACTACCCTCTTGGGGGCGTCGTTGTGGGCATCCTCTCCGTGACTGGGCTCCGGGTGAAAACCCTTGCTCGTCTTTGCGAGCACGGCGGCGGCGGCGCGTTACGTCGTTACCCTCTTGGGGGCGTCGTCGGGAAACCCAGGTCTCATCCGGGTGCATCACGTTGGAGTCATCATCGTGGCGTGAAGCTTCTTCGACTTCGGCAGGGAAAGGGATCGCTGGTCTCCTATCTTTTACACGTGCCCTCGGTGCCACCTTCCCCGGTCCTCGCTAGCAGCTGACGGGATCGGTGCTCCACGGCCCGGAGCAAGAGGGCAGGCGGCCCTCTTCGGCGCTAGCTTGGTGTGGTCGGTGCAACGGGGTCCGGTGGTCTTCCAAGGAGACGCGTCCCGATCCTTCTTCGGTAGTCTAGGTCGTGTTGTGCTAGATGTGGCGTCTCCTGTTTTCATGTTTCGGCTCTGAGATGGTGGCTCGCCCCCTCTCTGTTGTCGTTTTTTCTTTTTGACTTGCTTGTTTTGGGGATCTCCCCACCACCTTGTATCGTTTGGCCGGTTGGGCTTTATTTATAAAGCGGGGCGAAAGCCTTTTTCGTGGAATAAACAAAAGTGTCAAACTAATTTTCAACGTTTTAGTTTAAAAATACTTAGAAGGGGGTATTTTTTGCGATGCATTGCACATGATTTTTATTAAAAGAAAAGGGTTGTGATGTAAGGGATGATCGCACACGGTTTTTTGAAGAAACAAAGTTGTGCAATGTAGAAGGCAACCACACAAGTTTTTTTTTAAATGTGTGCACTGCACCATAGAAAATAATTCATCGTAATAGATGCATTTTCTGCAAATAGGTGCCTTTTAACAAACTAAACAACATTGTTAAAGTAATTTTCCAAAAAAATATTAACAACATCATTTTTCATTTTCTAAGTTCCAAAAACAATGTTTTTTTAAAACTTATACAAAGAATATGGTGAAAATGGCATCAACCTAATTTTGACGCAAAGTAGACCATATTTGATGGATAATATCCAAATATCATGAATCTTCTCACTTTCAACCTACTTATGCCCATTTAATTGACTTTATGGCAATTTTCCGAAAATAACTCAAATTTAAGATATGAATGCGTGATAGTTTTCTCTTGAAAACCGGCAAAAATAATATTAAGATACACAGGTAGTGACTATATCATATGACCACCAAGAGATTTGAAAGATTCGGCCTCTTTTTATGAAAAGACATGCCGACCATTTTGACTATGTTGAAAAAAATCAAAAAAATGAAGAAAAATTCAAAAATTTCAATATTACTCATAGAGTTCTTTTACGTGGATTAGTTCTTAGTAAAAATACAAAACTTGAAATAATACAATTTTGGGGAAAAGTCTTCACAAAAAAGACTATCGTGTATGATCATCCGAGTGTTTCAAACCAAGTGACCAAGATGATGACCATATTCATGGCATAGGTCATGATAATGTGTCCATATTTGACACGTAGGTGTATCTTGTCATGCCAAACAATTGTGACAAAGTGCTTTTGCAAATTATTTATAAAAATATCATTTTCTATTTTATAAGTGTCCAGGTTTTTTTGTGAAACATGTACCAAGAATATGGTGAAAATGACACCAATCCGACACAAAGTAGACCATACTTTATGGAAAATTCAAAAATATATAACATCCCGGGGTTTTCCCCAAATTAGATTTGTTTGTTATTTTTGTTTTTGCATCATCATGGCATCATGCATCATAAGCATTGCATTTTTGGCCTCGAAAACTATTTTTCTAAAACCCTATTTTGTTTTGTTAAAATTGTCGCTAAGGTTTTACCGAGACGTTCGTCTCCGTTTTCTAAAATCAATTGCCAAATTAATTTGCAAAAGAAAATGTTTTGAGAATTGAGAGAGAGTAGCCCAATCTGGCCCAAGCCCACCTAACCTCCAAACCCTAGGGTTTTCCCCTGGAAACTTCTTTCCCACCCCCTGCCTCCTTGCAGCCACCCTCCTCTGTTTTCTGTTTTTTGCGAACAGGTCCTTCCACCCTCTTTTCTTCTACAATCAAGACCCTACCTTTTCTTTCGGGTCCCTGCCTTTACTCCCTCTCCCTCCTCTCTTATCTCTCTCTCCCTGCTCCTCTCCACGCACCCGAGCTCCCCGATCCCCTTCGTCCGCCCGCACCAGCTCCGCTCGCGGCCGAGCGCCCGGCCACCCTCCACCTCGGCCGCCTCCCCGCCCCTCCCCCATCGACCTCCTTCACGCGTGCGTCCCCGACGAGGTCGCCTCCCTCGCGCCGGCGCAGCCCTCTCCTCGCCTCTCCGCTCCTCCTCGACCTCGCCCGGCCGCGCCTCCTCGACCTCGTTCGGCCATCACCGTCCAGCTCCGGCCGCCGTCGCCTGCTCGTCCCCGCGTCATCGTCCTCCTCGCCTCCCCGCTCGCCGCCTCCCTGCCGTCGGCTCCCTCGCGCCCGAGCATCGTGCCGGCCCGGCGCCTCGCACCACCGACCTCACCTCCCCGTCGCCGCTCCACCTCTCCGTCGCGCCGGCCGTCCTGCTTGTCGTGCCGCGCCCCTCTTCCTCGCCTCCCTCCAGCGCGGCCGCGCCCGAGCTCCTCCCCGGCCGCCACCTCCTCTGTGCGCAGCTCCCCTGCAGCAGCCCGAGCTCGTCCGCCTCCGGCCTCCGCCTCGAGCTCGTCCACGACGACCATCTCCCTGCCTCGGCTCTTCGTGCCGGCGTCCTCGACCTCCTGCGGCCGCACTCGTGCGCCAAGACCTTGGCCACGACACCTTGTGCGCTTCCCGTGACTCCCTGTCCCCGACGATGTGCCCGTGTTTCCGTCCCCGGCGTCTCCCGTTTCCTCGTCATGTTCCCGTTCCCGGCACGTTCCCGGCGTGAAGCCGACCCGACGGCTGTTCTCCATGTCTCTGTGTTCCACAACCCGACGCCAAGATCTTCGTGGTCCGACGAGTTCTTTGTGTCGTGCACCGATAACCGTCAACGTGCGTCAAGTTCTCCGATTCGTGTGTCGGCCGCCTTCGTGCGCGCCGTGAATCCCCGACGACCCCGAAGCCCGGAGCGACAAGATCCGAACGACGACGACCCAAGTACGACATGATTACCGTGAACGATGACACGAGAAGATCTTCTGCGACGCCCCGTGAACGACTACTTCCACAACGTCGACTACCTGACTATTTCGATTCTGAACGGAACGAATACTTCGATGACGTCGACTACTTCTGCTCTGAATCCGAAGACCCCTGATCCGATGTGTGACCCCAACCCTAGCCATATCTACCATATATGCGTATCTTATTAAATCATAAATGCTTAATTAACATCGCACTTTTATCCATTCAGTCGAATTAAATCAACTAAATTTAATTATGGTGTTTTGTCCGGTGCATCTATATTGTGCACCGATCCCATTTAAAATGATTTTCCATGTGTGAGGAATAAAATTGGATCACATTTAATTTGTCATGTATTCATGTCATCAACATGCCGATTCTTTTGCCGTAGTAGTAAACTGTATTTATGCGCCTTCCAGTGTTTGTTACTTCTTCGGGAATAGGACGATGAGTTGATGTGAGTAACGACAGGTTCTGCTACCTCTACCGGATTGCAGGCAAGTACCACTCACTTGCTATCTTTGCTTGTTTTCTGTCTCTTACTGCTATCTTTTGTTCCTTGCTAGCCTTATGTTACGATGCTTGTGTCTCGACCCTATTCACATGTTTACCTTGCAGCCATGATAAGACACACCCCCACATCATTTTAACCTGTTGTTTGTTTACCTTGTTAGCCTTGCGAGTCCTAGTGCATGCTTAGGTGCTTTGCTTGAGTCATGTTATCACTTTATCTAGTCTTGTTTTTAATATGATAGCTAGGCTCAACTCACATGTTAATCTTTAATTTCTGTTGCGATGAGAATAATTTAATAAAGATAAGGCACCGGCAGAAGGCCAATCGTGGTGTTTTGTTCTGCTAGTGTCGCCTAGGACCCGAGTTCTTTTCTGCTGATCCAAGACTGAGCGCACTAACCACATGTGGGAGTTTTATGGGCCTCCCCGCAACCTACTACTGGATCCTCAAACTTGTCCAGGAGCCACAACTTACTTTGCGTGTTTCCATTTGCATGCATACAATGATGATGATGAGCAGGTAAGATGCTATTGGTTACATGGTTACTTTACGGTAGGGCTTGCGGCATGAGCGTTTATCGCATGTGGAAGGAGGGCAATCGTATGAGTGTTCCTCCCGAAGCTGTCCTAGCAACGGCTAGGTCCGCCTCGGAGCTTCGGCTGGACTTTTAAGGCGGTTCAAACCTAGCTAGGTGGCTCCCTGGACTTATTTGTAGAGAAGGGAAGTGTTGTGTCGAATGCTCCACTGGTACACCTCTAAGCGAGTGTTTCGATGCGTGTGGGTTCATTGGTGCATCCCTGCACGGTGAAATCTTTTCGAAAAGCTGTGTCCGTGGTTACGGATAACTTGGTGAAATGCGTTTGCTAAAAAGATCATAGACAACTTGCACCTTAAGATGATAATAACTTGACTAATAAGATAGATTACATGAATAATAACTCATAAAATTGTCAACTATGTGCGTGCCTTTGGGTTGCTCCTCGTGGGTTGATCGTGGAGTAACAATTGGCTGGGTTATGTTTGGTGTTAGTATATAGCTGGTGATACGTCTCCGACGTATCTATAATTTTTTATGTTCCATGCTTGATTATATATCAGTGCCACATGTTTTTATAATGTTTTTATATCATTTTGGCATGATTTATGGAACTAACCTATTAACAAGATGCCCAGTGCCAGTTCCTGTTTTTTGCTATCTTTTTGTTTCAGAAAAGTTGTATAGGAAATATTCTCGGAATCCGCTAAAAATTTACAGGATTTATTTCCAAGCAGAAACGAAGACGGAGGCAGGAGGGTGCCCGGGGGGGAGGCTCCCAGCCTCCAGACGCCCCCCAGGCACGGCCCACCCCTTTGCCGCGCCTGGGCCCCACNCTGGGCAGCTCCTTCGCCTCCTCGAGTCACCCCTTCGCCTGTAAATCACTGCCGACGCAAAAATCCTAAATACCCGACCATATTTTCCAGAAGACATCCGAGGCCGCCGCCATCGCCAACCCAAGTTCGGGGGGATTCTGTAGCTCTTCCTGGCACCCTGTCGGAGAGGGGAATTGTCACCCGGTACCCTCTCCTCCTTGTATTACATTGCTTAGATCTTGTGAGCTGCCTATCATGATCAAGATCATATTATCTGTAACTGCTACATGATTGTGTTTGCATGGATCCGATGAATTGTGGAAGTCATTACTTTTGTTCATCTATGTGTTATGTTTTATCTATGATCTTGCATGCTCTCTGATGCTAGTGGATGCTTTAGCCAAGTAATTGTTAGTCTCTTCAGAGAGAGTATTTATGCTAGATAGTGGGTTCATGCCTCTTTTTGTTTGAGTTCGGGTTGACATAAACGATCAAGACTAAAGATGTGTTGTTGCCACTAGGGAGAAAACAGCAGTGTGATTTCCTTCTGTTATTTACATTGCTTATATTATGCACTTTGCTTATTGCAATGATGTATTGGTTGCAACTTAATACTTCTGGGTGACATGCTGGATAGCGATACCGGGGTGGATTATTAGTCATAGATTCGGTTGGATAACGGTCTATGTATTTTGACGTAATGCCCATATTAGAAGAAACGGTGAACTATATTGTTTTATGATAGAATTGTTGTGCGCCCTTAATTCTGTCAATTGACATGCTGTAATTTGTTTACCCATCATGTATATCTTTTCGAGAGACACCACTAGTGAACTGTGGACCCCGGTCCGATTTTCCTACATTGTTTACAACCGTTCTAATAGGTTTTAATCATCATTTGCTCGCTGGTCATATTTCACTCTCATCATATGTAGCGAACCTGCACTTAAAAATAGGCAAATCCGTGTGTATTGTGCAAACCCATGGATCGATTTATTTGCACGCACAGTTTATGATGAAATATCACAACATTGTATCAATTTATTACACGTTTGAATTCAGAGTTAAAATAATCCATTACATCTTTGCATAGCTCGAAGCTAACATGAAACGGAAATAACAGCTGAAGACTAAAAATTATTGCATGGAGTCCCAATCTTCATGCAGCCACAAGCGAATACATGTTGGTTGTAGACTCGAAACCCGTTCCTTACTCTTCGTCGTAGTAACCTGCAACAGTAAAAGCGTTGCAGCCAAAAATTGGTCAGAACCATTTGTATGGATCTGGCAAGTGATACTTGTGGACTCATAAGGCAAAAACTTCTATTAACTACATGCATATATGGCTGGTGTAGTTCAAGGCTATTTTTACGTAAAGCCAATTTTATCATATCTTTTCCAACACTTTCTTTTCAAAAAGTTATGAGATCATTCCATAGAACATAACCAGGATTATCTCCATACACAAGTTCGTCAAATTTTTACTTATGAAATTGGAATAATGAGATCTCTTGTTGATGTCCTTACTCCGATACTTAAAATTGTCCATAACCGGGGACACGGCTAAGTACTTAGTTTGACACTCTCAATAGGTTGTGCACTTTCACCACTTGACTCAATCATCCCATTCTGACCTTGACCCTTCTTGAAGTGAAAAGGAAAGGAGAAGATTGAGACGAGACCTTTCAGAAGCATTTCCCTGACCCATGTCGTCTTGACCCGTTCCCACCTACATCCACTACATCTGCTTGTCAATCCGGGCCGGATCCACGCAACTTACTTAGTCAAGCCATATCCCATATGACTAGTGGCTGCACGTAAAATAATCTTCACTTGGAGCAACTTCAATCTCTTTGTTCCTGGGTGGCTTTCCGCAAGTGTCATTCATCCTCCCAAGTCAGGGGACCACGTATGATCCTTCCTCCCAAAGTAGCGAATCACCCTCTTCTACAATTCATCCTCCCATATATGGGGAATTGCTTTATTCCAACCACCCACCCAGGTAGTTTTTAACTTAGTAGAACTTTTATTAAATTTTGATACAAAACACATAGCATAGCATTTTACCAATTCTACCAAGTTATCAAATAGGTACTAGACACTTAGGAATATTTGGAATAATACTAAACAGGTCTAGCATAGCATAGTAATAAAACCTGACATGCAATTCTACTTAGAAAAAGTAAACTGCAATGCATATCAAAATACATGGGAATTTCACTTGCCTTGGCAGGAGTTGCAGGTGCAACAGTTGCAAACGTTCTCCGGACTCTCCGAATAATCTAAACAATTCACACAAGGCAAGAATAAATATACAAGCAAAATAATCAAACAAAAAAATACATGTTATGCATGAAATACATTTTAAAACACAATTATAAATCCAACTATATTTTCTGTTTTTGAAAACATGCATGATGTCATAAGACCCAAAAATGCAATTTAGAAATAAATAAACTATTTTTAAATTCCCAAAAAAGGCATACACAACCATTAATTAAAACAATGCTACAAACTATTTTTATAAAAAACAGAAGAGGCTCTACTGGGCAGAGGGCTTTTAGAAAAAGCTAACACAATTGGAATCACTCAAACATCTATTTTTAAACTAAAGTTATGACAAATTTACTCAAATATCACATTTGAAATTTGAATAAATTTAAATTTGTCAAAACAGAAAACTAAAAGTTATGATAAATCTAAGATGTAGGGGTTTTTCTACAAAACAGACAGATAAATCTAATTCAGAAAAATCCAGAAAATCCTCCTCCACGTGGCGTACTCTGATTGGCTGTCTTCTGCTGACTGGCGCTGACTGGGCGATGACGTGGCGACTGACTGGATCTGCTCCTGGGCCGTTGGATCTGGATCTAAGGGTCTAGATCTAACCGTACTGGTTTGGTTTAAATAATCTAATCGCGGCCGTTTAAAACAGATCCGATGGCTAGAAAACTAGGGTTTCGGAGCGGCAGCCGGAGTTGCTCCGGTGAGCCAGAAAGCGGCGGCGGCGCATCGGCAACGGACGTTCCCGGCTATCTACGAGGTATAGGGACGGCAAGTCGTACCTCGGTGATCAGGGCGAGGAGGGGAACTTCATGGCGAGGTCAACGGCTTCCTAGTTCACGGACTCGTCGGGAATGGCTCGTCGGAGATGCTCCAGCGGGCAGTGGCGTCGGTCGAGGACGCACCTGTCAAACCAGCTACAAGAAAAATCGGGGAACATGTCAAGAAGGTGTGCACGGGCACAGGGAAAAATGAGACCAGAAAGGGGTAGCAGAAGTTCATGGTGGCAGCCGGAATTGAAGAACGACGGCGGCGGCCTGGAGGCTCTCAGGCTAGGGTTTGTGGGGGCAAAAAGGACAGGCCGAGGAAGGGGTCTTATAGGTGAGCAGAGCGCGGCGAATAAAGGCCTTAATGGCTCGGAATTGAAGAGGAGAAAATTCCGGCCGGAGGTTGCCATGGACGAGCGCGGGAATTGGGGAAGACGACGACGCGTCGGTGCTGACAGGTAGGTCCCACCTGTCAGTGGCCCGTTAAAAAAAACGAACCGGTACGCGGCCGTGGGCTGGTGCTGGGCTGTTGCGCGCGCGGGGACGCCGGGATAGTCCTGGGTCGTGCTGGGCTGGCTTGGGCTGAGTTGGTTCGGCCGGCCTGGCTTTCCCCCCTTTTTTTAACCCTTTTTTTCAGAAATTCAAACAATACAAATCTTTTGAAATACACATCCAAATGGATTCAAACCAGTTTGTAAAATTTTGTAAAAACAAACTCTATCCAAATATACTATTTGGGAATATTTTTACACAACTGCATTTACCAAAATTCCCCTGGGTATTAAATTGGTATTTGTTGCTATACTCCCTATTTTTGCAAAACCAAAAAATTTCTTTTGAATTTTTTTTAAATTCAAGGACACAAATGCAACAATGCAATTTGAAAACATGAATGCCATGCTTGTTTTAAAATTTCAAAACATAGTAAAATATAATTTTTAAAAAGTTTTTTATTTTTTAAGAATTTTCAAAAATTTGAAAATCTTGGGATGTTACATCATATTTTCCATCTGTACAATTAATCTTTTGTGTTCGGCAAGCCGGAGAGATTGACAACCTCTCTGTTTCGTTGGGGGCAAAGTACATGTTTGTGATTGTGTGCAGGTCCGCGTTAATCTACAAGCGGCAGAGTAGATTGACACCTCGATAAGCCTTCTCCAAATCCTACTGGATCTGACAACCTTGGTTTTATAACCAAGGAAAACTGCTGCTTTGCTGCATCATACCTTTCTCTTGGGGTTCCCCAGTGAACGTGTGATCTACGTCATCAGCTGGTTCCTTATGCGCTCTCTTACCTTGTCTCTTTTAGACGAAAGTTGTAGCGTGTTGATGGTGTGGATCACACGTTCGCTGGGAACCCCCAAGAGGAAGGTATGATGCAGCGTAGCAGTAGTTTGTCCTTGATTACAAAACCAAGGTTATCGAATCCAGTAGGACTTGGAGAAGGCTTAGCGAGGCGTCAATCTACTCTGGCGCTTATAGATCAACGCGGATCTGCACACAATCAGAAAAAGTACTTTACCCCAACGAAACAGAGAGGTTGTCAATCTCTCCGGCTTGCCAAACACAAAGGATTAATTGTGCAGATGTATAATATGAAGAGAGTGAATTATGACCAGCGAGCAAATAATGATAAAAAGCTATTAAAACGGTTGTAAACAATGTAGGAAAATAGGACTGAGGTCCACAGTTCACTAGCGGTGTCTCTCCAGAAGATATACATGATGGGTAAACAAATTACAGCATGGCAATTGACAGAATTGTGGGCGCACAACAAGGCTATCATAAAACAATATAGTTCACTGTTTAATCTAATATGGGCATTACGTCAAAAATACATAGACCGTTATCCAACTGCATCTATGACTAATAATGCACCCCGGGATCGCTATCCAGCATGTCACCCAAAAGTATTAAGTTGCAAGCAATAGATCATTGCAATGAGGAAAGTGCATAATGTAAGGAATGTAAATAACACAAGGAAATCACCGCTGTTTTCTCCCTGGTGGCAACATCACATCTCTCGTCTAAATCATTTCTGTCAACCCGAGCTCAGACAAGAGAGGCATGAACCCACTATCTAGCATAAATACTCCCTCATACAACACTAATAATTACTTGGCCAAAGAATCCACTAGCATCGGCAGTGGCGGAGACAGGGGGACCAGGGCCCTGGCCCCCACCCTAACAAGCAGAATTTTCTACTAGATTCCCTAATTTCTTTGCTAAATCTCCTAAAAATCTGGATTTTCCTACTTTTGGCCCTCCCTAACAATTAGCAAGAGGCATAATCTGTCGTCGGCCCCCTTCAACAAAATATCCTGGCTCCGCCCCTGAGCATCGGAGAGCATGCAAGATCATAGATAAAACACAACGCATAGATGAACAAAAGTAATGACTTTCACAATTCATCGGATCCATGCAAACACAATCATGTAGCAGTTACAGATAATATGATCTTGATCATCATAGGTAGCTCACAAGATCTAAGCAATGGAGTACAAGAAGGAGAGACAACCATATAGCTACTGCTATGGACCCGTAGTCACGTGGTGGATTACTCACACATCATTCCTGAGGCAGGCATGGTGGTGTAGATGCCTCCGGTGTCGATTCCCCTCTCCGACAGGGTGCCGAGAAGAGCTGTAGAACCCTTCCGAACTAGGGTTGGAGATGGCGGTGGCCTCGGACGTCTTCTGGAAAATATAATCGGGTATTTAGGGTTTTCGGGGCGAAGACCAATTTAAAGGCGAAGAGGCGACTCGAGGCGACGAAGGAGGGCTCCAGGTGGGCTCCAGGCGCGGCCTAGGGTGGGGCCACACCTGGAGGGCGTCTGGAGGCTGGGAGCGTCCCCTCCGGGCATCCTTCGGGTTCCGTATTTGTTTCAACTTGGAAATAAATCATATAAATTTTCAGCGCGTTCCGAGAAACTTCACATAACAAACTTTTCTGAAACAAAAAGATAGCAGAAAACAGGAACTGGTACTGGGTATCTTGTTAATAGGTTAGTTCCATAAATCATGCCAAAATGATATAAAAACATTATAAAAACATGTGGCACTGATATATAATAAAGCTTGGAACATCAAAAATTATAGATACGTCGGAGACGTATCAGCATCCCCAAGCTTAACTCCTGCTCGTCCTCGAGTAGGTAAGTGATAACAAAATAATTTTTGAAGTGACAGGCTACCAACACAATCTTGATCATGTAATCATGTAAAACATATGAACTGAATGCATTGATCCAAAACAAAGGTTCATTGAATGAAACAAACAATGATTAACCAGGTGTAACATCTAAGCAAGAATTTACTAGATAAGAGTACCTTGGAGATTTAAAAGTATAACACTTGACAATGATTGATATCTCACAAAGCAATATTAGTTCACAAAGGAGTTTGGCCAACACAAAAGAAGATTTAAGTTTTCAGAAAAAGCTTCAACTTGCAACTTGTTTATCTCAAGATAAGGTCAATACAAAGTTTTCACAGTTAGACACAAAGATAACATGAAGTAAAACATGAACCAAAGTTGATAGCAAGTGATTGCTTGAGGGGGTTAAGAAGGAAGAGGAAGACTGACTCAACTTAAAAGTAAAAGAAAGGCCCTTCGCAGAGGGAAGCAGGGATTAGTCATGTGCTAGAGCTTTTTATTATTATTTTGATTTTTTTGACAAAAGTAAAATAGGTTTGAGATATGCATATGCTTTCGTCAACGACTTCACAGTAGAGAAATTAGCTAGTCCCCCATTTCAAGCAAGGCTTTTAGACTTTTGAGAGCGGCTGGTTTTAGAGGAACGAGTACATTCCTCTTTCTCCTTGGTTTCACCACTATCCAATGTTTGACTGATTTCTCAGGTTTTTATTGTGCGGAGGAGAATGGTGAGTTATATTTATAGTTTTTCTTAACCCGCTCTCGGGTAAATTCAAGTGAGGATGTGAACCATCAACACCGGGTGAAAGGGGGAAATGACCTTGCTTGTCACAGGTTATATCTAGCTTCCTACTGCTTCCTCGTGAGCTTAAAAACATAGGCACAAAAAGGAGAATTTTGAAAGTTTAAAGATAGCACATGAAAATTTTACTTGGAGTGGCAGGGAAATACCACATGTAGCGTATGGTGGACACACATGGCAAAGATATTTGGCTCAAGGATTTGGATGCACGAGAAGTATTCCCTCTTAGTACGGAATTTTTGGACTTAGCAGGATAGCAAGCAAACAAATAACATCAACTTGGTTCAATGAATGACTACAAATATACATCATGCATAACCACTGGACTTCACATCGTCTACCTTGTTAGCCAAACCAACTCTTTGCAAAAAGAATATCTAGACTTTGAGAGCTACCAAGCAGGACAAGCACCACAATTTTAAAGTTTTACAGTAGTTTTTTACTAATCTATTCTTACTAGATGATCCACAAGTTTAAGCATTAATCTACTTCATATCTCTAAACAATTGACAAGTATCAAAGATTCAAGACAATGATTTACAAGATTAAGCGGCACTTTTTACACTTCCTACATGATAATTTCCACTCAACCAAACACCAATCAACTTATTTGAAACAAAACTAAAAGGGTGAAACAACAAGGGAAATACTTCCTAACTACAAAAGCTAACAGCTCTGAACAAAAGATGCTTGAAAACAAGAACTGGAAGCAAAATAACAAAGGCTAAACACTCAACACATATAATTGAAGAACAGGAGTGTATAATGAAAAAGCGGAGCGTGTCTCTCTCCCAAACAAGCATGCATGGATCCAAATTATTGCAAAGACCAGAGAACTAAGCACAAACAAACTGAAAATAAAAACAAACTGACGCTCCAAGAACAGCACATAATGTGTAAAGGAATAAAAATATAGTACCATGAGAGAAACCGATGATTGTTGATGAAGAAGGTGATGACTTCTTAAATATTTCAGAGGAGGGTCCATGGGGAGCCTCCCCAAGCTTATACTTTTATCCATTCTTGATCTTCCTTCATCACCTCGCACTTGGATACTTGAAAACTTCCTTCACGCAAAACTTATAGCAACTTCATTAGAGGGGTTAGTACACAAAAACAATATCTTCCTTCAGTTCCAAATCACATATCATGAACTTATTTTTTTACAACATTAGCTACTGTCACAAATGTCTAAGTAAAGCTCTAGCTTTGAAAAAGCTTCACTCTGCCAGTGAAAGAAGCAATGCAAAACTAAGGACAGAATTTGTCAAAAACAGAACAGACTGTAAAGATGAATTTTTTCGGGGCACTTCTGGACCTCAAATCAGAAAACTTAAAAATATATAAAGGTAGACAAAACCCTGATGCTTGCTGTCAAAACATTTCAGCCGTAGATGTCGTTCTGTGATATTTTGGATTTTCGAACAGTGAAGAACAGAAATCTGTTTCTGGACAGCAAATTCACAAATTAGTCTTCCTCTCTTTATGGGCTATTCTTGGCACCAAAAACCAAAAAAAAAAAAGATACAAGGGAGTTTTTACAGAAGTAACATCACCCAAAAACTCAAATAAACAAAAAATAAACAGAAGGTAAAATAAAATGGGTTGTCTCCCATAAGCGCTTTTCTTTAACGCCTTTTAGCTAGGCAAAAAGGGCAAATTCAAGTTTTATCAATTTCCAGATCAAAATCATCAAGGACATCTTCAGAGGTAGAACTAGCACTACTAAGGGAATTCCTTGTTGATCCTTTGATTTCAACATTCTCAAAAACAAGATTTAAATTTTTAGTCTCTCCTATATTTAGTTCATTGGGGAGTTTTTCAATGATAAAAGGAGAACTAAGCTTGTTTATTTTATTCGGTTTCGGTTCGGAAACCTTGGGGACATAAGTAAACTTAGGTCCTCTTCCTGCTGGAACTTCCTTATTTTTAATTTTGAGAGATGAAAATTTTGCACCTACAACATCCATAATTTCTTCCAATTTGCTAATTCTCAAATTTTGATCATCCTTGCCTTTGTTGGTCTCAAGATTGTTAATCCTTCTATTTATCTATTTTAAAGATCCCTCAATCTTGCTACTACTATCAAGTAGTTTTTTATCTATTTCAGCTGTCCAACTCATACTTGGCAAATTTTTCTCTAAGAGGTCTAGCCTTCCCATGACATGTTCCATTGTTACTTCAGTTTTAGGTTCATTAATGGGAGGGGTCACGAACAAACTTTCAATGATGTTGCAAGCCTCAACCGAGGGAGTTCCTAAGAAATTTCACCTGTTAAAGTGTCTAGGACATACCTATACCAATTTGTGATTCCAACATAAAAATTTCTGAGAAGAATAGTATACGAGTATTTCTTTGTGGAACGGTGTTGGGAATCACTAATCCTATACCAAGCATCTCTTAAACTTTCTCCCCTCTTTGTTTAAAAGTACGAACTTCAACTTTAGGAGATGGAGCAAAAGGGGTGGAACTAGCCATGATAACAAGGTGAAACCGAATTAAACAAGGTGCTGGAATTTTTAATTTTTTTGTGTTTTTCAGTTTTAGAGAAAACGAAAGGCAAAACAAGATTAACAAAAAATATACTAAGCAAGACAATAACAAAGTAAAGTGAAAGGATGTGTGAAACTCCCCTAGCTGAAGCTTCTAAGTCCCTAGCAACGGCGCCAGAAAATAGGCTTGATGGCATGGATCACACATTCGCTGGGAACCCCAAGAGGAAGGTATGATGCAGCGTAGTAGCAGTTTTCCCTTGATTACAAAACCAAGGTTATCGAATCTAGTAGTACTTGGAGAAGGCTTAGCGAGGTGTCAATCTACTCTGGCGCTTATAGATCAACGCGAACCTGCACACAATCACAAACAAGTATTTTGCCCTAATGAAACCGAGAGATTGTCAATCTCTCCGGCTTGCCGAACATTAAGGATTAATTGTGTAGATGTAAAATATGAAGAGAGTGAATTATGACCAGCGAGCAAATGATGATGAAAAGCTATTAAAATGGTTGTAACAATGTAGGAAAATAGGACCGGGGTTCACAGTTCACTAGCGGTGTCTCTCCAGAAGATATACATGATAGGTAAGCAAATTACAGCATGGCAATTAACAGAATTGTGGGCGCACAACAAGGCTATCATAAAACAATATAGTTCACCATTCCATCTAATATGGGCATTACATCAAAATACATAGACCGTTATCCAACTGCATCTATGACTAATAATCCACCCCGGGATCGCTATCCAGCATGTTACCCAAAAGTATTAAGTTGCAAGCAATAGATCATTGCAATAAGAAAAGTGCATAATGTAAGCAATGTAAATAACACAAGGAAATCACACCGCTGTTTTCTCCCTAGTGGCAACAGCACATCTCTCGTCTTAATCATTTATGTCAACCCGAGCTCAGACAAGAGAGGCATGAACCCACTATCTAGCATAAATACTCCCTCATAGAACACTAATAATTACTTGGCCAAAGCATCCATTAGCATCGGAGAGCATGCAAGATCATAGATAAAACATAACACATAGATGAACAAAAGTAATGACTTCCACAATTCATCGGATCCATGCAAACACAATCATGTAGCAGTTACAGATAATATGATCTTTATCATGCTAGGCATCTCACAAGATCTAAGCAATGGAGTACAAGGAGGAGAGACAACTATCTAGTTACTGCTATGGACCCATAGTTCCGTGGTGGATTACTCACGCATCACTCCGGAGGCAGGCATGGTGGTGTAGACACCTCCGATGTCGATTCCCCTCTCCGGCAGGGTGCCGGGAAGAGCTGCAGAACCCTCCCGAACTAGGGTTCGAGATGGTGGCGGCCTCGGATGTCTTCTGGAAAATATGATCGGGTATTTAGAGTTTTCGGGGCGAAGACCAATTTATAGGCGAAGAGGCGACTCGAGACGACGAAGGAGGGCTCCAGGTGGGCCCCAGGCACGGCCTAGGGTGGAGCCGCGCCTGGAGGGCGTCTGGAGGCTGGGAGCCTCCCCTCCGGGCGTCCTTCAGGTTCCGTCTTTGTTTCAACTTGGAAATAAATCACGTAAATTTTCAGCACGTTCCGAGAAACTTCACAAAACAACTTTGCTGAAACAAAAAGACAACAGAAAACAGGAACTGGCACTGGGCATCTTGTTAATAGGTTAGTTCCATAAATCATGTCAAAATGATATAAAACATTATAAAAACATGTGGCACTGATATATAATCAAGCTTGGAACAACAAAAATTATAGATACGTTAGAGACGTATCACATGTCTCTACAAGTTATTAGTGCTGCTTGCCGCCGCTTCAATCGCTAACACCCTTCCCCGAAATTCAAGCTTTGATATCTTGTGAGTATTCCTTGCCAGTACTGTTTACAGTACTGACCCTTTCGGGGCTGCTATTCCAATGCAGCCGACAGGTTTGAAATCTCATGACATTAGTTTGGAAATCCCTCTGGCTTGGCCTGGGCAGGGTTATGGTGCCTTCGTTTATCTTCAGGACTCTTAGTCCACATTTGTATTCTTATTCGTAGCCGTATACTATTTCGCTTCCGTTGTTATTTGGTTCTTTGCATTGTATCTTTTGTTCTGGACTCGGTGAGTCGTTGCTGTATATATGTTCTTTTGTGGGTTCCATATAGAACTATGGTAACGTTATCACAATTCCACCCGCATAACGTGTGTGTTGCGACGTGCACGTTATGCTTGGTGGGCGTCCTAGGATCGTTATTATGCGGATTTGGCGGGAATGCTCAAATCTACATAGTACCGATTCGGGGGGCGTTACAAAGTGGTATCAGAGCTCTGGTTCTTCAATACCCCATGGGTCCGCTCTGCCTGTAGGATACCCTAGCTAATGGTCGTTGTTGGTAGAGTGTCAAACCTATTTTGCTAAAAATTTTTGGAAAGATCTCATTAGGACTCTTGTTTATTCCTTACCTTTATTCTATTCCTCCTCTTACCTTATAAGATTTAAATCTTCTCTCTTATCTATCTTCCGGTTATAGCATCTTGTGGGTTGGATGATCTCTTGCTTTCTACCTAATAGGTTCGATCTTCAACACAATCTCAGAGGATGGACATCGCCATCGACGTGAGCAAGAATCTCTTGTTAGTGTTGTCGAGAAAATCAACATGGCGCCTGACGATTCGATAGTATAACCCCGCTCGTTCTCCCGTTGGTGGTAGCATGGATCTCGGGGCAAGATCCCTTGTTAGTGGTGTCAGTTGTAATTAACATCCCGGGGTTTTCCCCAAATTAGGTTTGTTTGTAAATTTTGTTTTTGCATCATCATGGCATCATGCATCATGAGCATTGCATTTTTGGCCTCGAAAACTATTTTTCTAAAACCCTATTTTTTTGTTAAAACTGTCGCAAAGGTTTTACCGAGACGTTCGTCTCTGTTTTCTAAAATTAATTGCCAAATTAATTTGCAAAAAAAAAATGTTTTGAGAATTGAGACAGAGTAGCCCAATCTGTCCCAAGCCCCTCTAACCTCCAAACCCTAGGGTTTTCCCCTTGAAACTTCTTTCCCACCCCTGCCTCCTTGCATCCACCCTCCTCTGCTTTCTGTTTTTTCATGAACAGGTCCTTCCACCCTCTTTTCTTCTGCAATCAAGACCCTGCCTTTTTCTTTCAGGTCCCTGCCTTTCCTTCCTCTCCCTCTCCCTCCTCTCTTATCTCTCTCTCCCTGCTCCTCTCCCCGCACCCGAGCTCCCCGATCCCCTTCGTCCTCCCGCACCAGCTCCACTCGCGGCCGAGCGCTCGGCCTCCCTCCACCTCGGCCGCCTCCCCCCCCCCCCCCCCCCGTCGACCTCCCTCACACACACGTCCCTGATGAGGCCGCCTCCCTCGCGCCGGCACCTCCCTCTCCTCGCCTCTCCGCTCCTCCTCAACCTCGCCTCGCCATGCCTCCTCGACCTCGCCTCGCCATCGCCATCCAGCTCCGGCCGTCGTTGCATGCTCGTCCCCGCGTCGCCGTCCTCCTCGCCTGATCCAATGTGTGACCCAACCCTAGCCCTATCTTATAAAATCATACATGCTTAATTAACATCGCATCTTTATCCATTTAGTCGAATTAAATCGACTAAATTTAATTATGGAGTTTTGTCCGGTGCATCTATATTGTGCACCGATCCCACTTAAAATGATTTGCCATGTGTGAGGAATGAAATCGGATCACATTTAATTTGGCATGCATTCATGTCATCAACATGCCGATTCTTTTGTCGTAGTAGTAAAATGCATTTTTGCGCCTTCCAGTGTCCGTTGCTTCTTCGGGAACAGGACGATGAGTTGATGTGAGTAACGACAGGTTCTGCTACCTCTATCGGATTGTAGGCAAACACTACTCACTTGCTATCTTTGCTTGTTTTCTGTCTCTTACTCCTATCTTTTGTTCCTTGCTAGCCTTATGTTATGATGCTTGTGTCTCGACCCTATATCCATTTTACCTTGCAGCCATGATAAGCCACACCCCCATATCCTTTTAACATGTTGTTTGTTTACCTTGTTAGACTTGCGAGTCCTAGTGCATACTTAGGTGCTTTGCTGGAGTCCTGTTATCTCTTTATCTAGTCTTGTTTTTAATATGATAGCTAGGCTCAACTCACATGTTAATCTTTAATTTCAGTTGCGATGGGAATAATTTAATAAAGATAAGGCGTCGGCAGAAGGCCAATCGTGGTGTTTTGTTCTGCTAGGACCCGAGTTCTTTTCCGCTGATCCAAGACTGAGCACACTAACCACAGGTGGGAGTTTTATGGGCCTCCCCGCAACCTATTACCGGATCCTCAAACTTGTCTAGGAGCCACAATTTAGTTCGGGTGTTTCCATTTGCGCGCGTACGATGATGATGATGAGCAGGTAAGATGTTGTTTGTTACGTGGTTACTTTACGGTAGGGTTTGCGGCATGAGCGTTTATCGCAGGTGGAAGGAGGGCAATCGTATGAGTGTTCCTCCCGAAGCCGTCCTTACAACGGCTAGGTCCACCTCGAAGCTTCGGCCGGACTTTCAAGGCGGTTCCAACCTAGCTAGGTGGCTCCCTGGACTTGTTTGTAGAGAAGGGAAGTGTTGTGTTGAACGCTCCACCGGTACACCTCTAAGCGAGTGTTTCGATGTGTGTGGGTTCGTTGGTGCATCCCTGCAGGGTGAAATCTTTTCGAAAAGCCGTGCCCGCGGTTATGGACGACTTGGTGAAATGCACTGGCTAAAAAAATCATAGACAACTTGCACCTTAAGATGACTATAACTTGACTAGTAAGATAGATTACATGAATAATAACTCATAAAATTTTCAACTGTGTGCGTGCCTTCGGGTTGCTCCTTGTGGGTTGATCGTGGAGTAACAATTGGATGGGTTATGTTTGGTGTTAGTATATAGCCGGTTCCCTATGCGCTCTCTTACCTTGTCTCTTTTAGCCGAAAGTTGTAGTGTGTCTCTATAAGTTGTTAGTGATGCTTGCCGCCGCTTCAATCGCAAAGCCCCTTCCCCGGAATTCAAGATTTGATATCTTGTGAGTATTCCTTGCCAGTACTGTTTATAGTACTGACCCCTTCGGGGCTGCTATTTCAATGCAGCCGACAGGTTTGAAGTCTGACGACGTTAGCTTGGGAATCCCTCCGGCTTGGCCTGGGCAGGGATATGGTGCCTTCGTTTATCTTCAGGACTCTTAGTCCACATTTATATTCTTATCCGTAGCCGGATACTATTTGGCTTCCATTGTTATTTGGTTCTTTGTATTGTATCTTTTTGTTCTGGACTCGGTGAGTCGTTGTTGTATATATGTTCTTGTGTGGGTTCCATGGAGAACTATGGTAACGTTATCACAATTCCACCCGCATAACGTGTGTGTTGCGATGTGCACGTTATGCTTGGTGGGCGTCCTAGGATCGTTATTATGCGGATTTGACGGGAACGCTCAAATCTACATACTACTGATCCGGGGGCGTTACAGATTAGTTCTTAGTAAAAATACAAAACTTGAAATATTACAATTTTGGGGAAATGTCTTCACAAAAAAGACTATCGTGTATGATCATCCGAGTGTTTCAAACCAAGTGACCAAGATGATGACTATATTCATGGCATAGGTCATGATAATGTGTCCATATTTGACACGTAGGTGTATCTTGTCATGCCAAACAATTGTGACAAGTGATTTTGCAAATTATTTATAAAAATATCATTTTCTATTTTATAAGTGTCCAAGTTTTTTTGTGAAACATGTACCAGGAATATGGTGAAAATGACACCAATCCGACACAAATTAGACCGTATTTTATGAAAAATTCAAAAATATATGAATTTTCTCGCTTTCTAGCTACTTTCGTGCATTCATTGGCTGTAATCCTATTTCTTGAAAATAATTCACATTTGAACTACAAGTGTGTGATACTCTCTTAAAAAATTGTAAAATTCATTTTAGGTACACAAGTACTGATTATATCATTGAATCATCGAGAAATTTCAAAGATCCGAACCCTTCATATGAATAGACATACCGACCATTTTGACCATGTTTTTAAAACAAATCAAAGAGAAAAATGAATAAAACTTAAAAACTGCAATCATTTCTCACATAGTCCTTTATGTAATTTGGAATATGACAACTTTTGAGAAAAAGTCTTAAGAAAAAAATCTATCATGTATGAACATCCGTATGTTATAAGCTACTCACTCCGTTCCATAATGTAAGCATTTTTAACAAACTAAACTAGCTTGCTAAAAATGCTTACATTGTGGAACGGAGATAGTAATTGACAATGGTGATGACCTTATACATGTCACACTTTCCGATAATGTGCACATATTTTGCATAGAGATGTATCTTGACATGGCAAAAAATAGTGTGAAAGTATATTTTCAAATTATTTACAAAAATATCATTTTCCATTTTCTAAATGCCCAAATTTGTTTTTTTTTTGTAAAACAGATACAAAGAATATGGCGCAAAATGGCACCAATCTAATTTTCACATAAAATAGACCTTATTTGATGGAGAATATCCGAATATCAAGATTTTTATCTTTCAAGATACGTTCGCCCCATCTACCAACAAAAAGTATTTCAAATTTAAACTAACAAGGCGTCCAATGCCCCTGATCAAGCCGTGGTAAGGACACCTATAGGACTTTGCCGTGGACGTGATTCCATCAAGTTGTAGGCTAAAAAGCAACAACAAACCCACTAGTCGTTGTACAAAGAAAAAACATTACTAATTCTCGGTTAAGTTAGACCTGGTCGATCCGTTTACCTTTGGATTTATATCGTGATTCAAGCACCTGAGAGTTGCACATGAGATTGCAATTGTAAATCATTTTTCGCAAATGTATATGCAATAATTGAGTCGCCGAGGATTAACTTAATTCTCGATTAACCAAGAAAAAACCCGGTAAAAAGTTGTTGTACTGTTGTGTAGAAAATGTTCGTACCAATCACTATAGCAAATAGTCCTATGCAATTATAGCGGGCTACACTCAGATCGAGAGATGACAAACAGTACACATACGGATAGTGTAGATCTGCTAGGTGCAGAGAGCTATTGGTGTACGTAACCTGCCGCCGTACGCAAAGGTTGAATTTAAACAGAAGACACGAATAGAGGAGCCGAATCCTGCATGTAACAAGCGGGAGGGTCGTCAGGTAGCACCAGCTCAGGCTCAACCACCGCACTCTCCATCATCTGGACGACATGGTGCATCGTCGGCCGGAGTGCCGGGTTGGGCTCGATGCACCAGAACGCCACGCGCGCGAACCTCTCTACCCTCTCCATGTCTTCCACGGCGTCGCCGTCGTCCTCAGGCAGTATAAGTTCTGTCCTCTGCTTTCCGACCAACTGGCCGGCCCACCCAAACAAGGTGACAGTCTCGCTGGCGCCCCCTCCTCCCTGATCGAGCAACGGATCCTGGCACTTCCGGCAGCAAATCATCTCAAGCAGCACGACTCCGAAGCTGTACACGTCCGCCTTGGTGTCGATGCGCGCCTCGCCGCGGAACCACTCGGGGGCGATGTATCCTCGTGTGCCCCTGATGTTGGTCACGGTGGCGTGCACCTGCTGGCTGCCGAGCAGCTTGGAGATCCCAAAGTCGGTGATCTTGGGAGCACCCATCTCGTCCAGCAGTATGTTGTCCGGCTTGATGTCGCAGTGGATGATCGGAGAAGCGCAGCCGTCGTGGAGGTACTCGATCCCTCTGGCGATGCCGAGCGCGGCCTCGGCGCGCCAGCTCCACGGCGGCGGCGGCCTCTCCGGCCTGAAGAGGAAGCTGCGGAGCGACCCTCCCGGCATGAACTCGAGCACCAGCATCCGGTGCCTCCCCTCCTTGCAGTACCCGATCATCCGGACCAGGTTCCGGTGGTGGATCCGGCCGATGGACTGCACCTCGTTGGTGAACTCCCGCTCGCTGTACTCGTTCGAGTTGATGAGCCTCTTCACCGCGATGAGACGCAGCGGATGCGGTTGCGGGGATCTTATTCTTCCTTCGTACACCTCGCCGAAGCTCCCTTTCCCCAGCAGTTTCTCGAAGCCGTTGGTGGCTCGGTGGAGCTCCTTCCAGCTGAAAGCTCTCACGCTCAACAAGCCCTGCTGGCTCTCTCCGTCCTTAGCAGCAGCAAGGTAGTGCTTTGCCAGGAAGCCTCCGGCGATGGCCAACAACACCAAGCCGCCCACGCAAACTGTCACCGCTATTATGGTTGTTCTAGTCGTCTTGGCCGACGCTCTCACGGCCGGATGATTGCCTCGCCGTACTTTAATAAGAGCCTTGGTCGTCACGTCGCTCGCCTGCCGCCCGTTCGTCAGCGCCGCCACCTCCGCGCAGTCGGTTCCGCCGATCATCAACGCGGCGGCGCAATAGCAGTCGTTGAGGCAGTAGTCCCGGCACTGGTCCTCCGTCACCGACGAGAACTTCTTGTAGTAGATGGATGTCTCCCAGGTGGTGTTTGGCAGATCGGCGAGCGTGTACTCGCCGGTGTTGTTCTCCCCGTCGCAGCTCTGCGGCACGAACTCCGGCGTGCAGCCGCTGTCCGTGTGCTGCGCGTCGGCGTACGTGTACCCATCTGGGCAGACGCAGCGGAGCCGGTCCTTCTGCTCCGTGCAGTACGACCCCGGGCCACACACGCCCTGCAGCCCGGACGTCCACTTGTTGCAGCCGTCGCTGGGGAAGGCCCCCGAGACGCTCCACGACGTACTGTTGCCACCGCCGTTCTTGGAACGGACGTAGACACGGACGATGCCGTCGGGGTCCATCCTGGCGAACTTGTAGAACTTGCCGGCGGTGTCGGCCGCCATGGGGGGTATCAAGCTCTTGATGACGCCGTTGTGAAGAGTGTAGTTGAGGCCGCCCCGGTCGCCGAAGGTCACGGTCGTGTTGCCGTCGGCGCTGTTGGTATATGCCTGCCAGTAGGCGTTGTCCGGGCTGTTACCGCTGAGGAGGTCCACGTAGAGGACGACGTTGCCGTCCGTCTGGACGCCCATGCTGAACCGGCCGGTGTTGAACTCCGTGTCCCCGCGCTTGGAGATGAGCTTCCCGTGGGACCGATCGTCCATGGCCAAGGACTGGCCTGGCACCAGCGTGTCCGTCGGGTACCAGAAGCTCTCCCACAGCACACCGTCGCCGCCGAGGAACTGGAGGTTGCCGGAGTCGAGGAGCACGAGCATAGACCCGGGATTGAGGTTGGGGATCGGGGCCCTCCACAGCTCCCTGTTGCCGCCGTCGGTGGTGTCGGCAAGCGCTAGCTGGCCGCCGGTGGTGACGCTGAGGACGGACTGCGCCGTGGCAAGGGAGGCCGAGGACGACTGATTCTGATTGGCTGACGTCGCGAACCACACCACGGACTGCAGCTGGGAGGAGCTGCTGGCCTGGCCGTCGTCGTCGTCGTGGGAGCGGAACCATGTGGCGAGGAGGAACTTGCCCGGGTTGGACGCGTCCAGGGCACGGAAGCCGAACGCGAAGACGCCGGATGGGCTGGTGATGTAGCTGGGCGGCGTCATGGCGACTCCGGCCGTTAGGTTGGTCGCCGGTGCAGCGTCAACTAGAAACCGCCGCGGTTGGTGGTGGTGCACTAGCACGGCAAGGAACGCGACGAGGCAGAGAGCAGAGCAAGGGGATGCCATTGTGCGATGTATAGCCACTTAGCTCAGCCAGTTCTAATACTAATCCTTGTATGTATACCCTCGTTTGATCTGATTTTCGCGGAACTGGTGTGTGTGTGTGTCTGCCTTGTGCAGCCCCACACCACACGCACTCACTCTCAAGTCGTGTCGTCATCATGGACTTAAACCTATACGTGGCACAAGACCACGGGAAAAGTCTCCCAAGTCTTAATCCTACAAGTTTATTTTTTTTTATTTTATATATATATATATATATGTGCATACACTCGTCTTTATGAACGCACATACGCATCTCCTACCCTTATGAGCGGCCGAGTTTTAAAATTAACGAAATAACTATAGACACCTCGTTATCGATGTGAACATCGGCTCCCACTAAAAAATATTTTATCTAAATGAAAAATAGCAGTGTCAAACCTAAGGTTTAAAGTCTCATGGGCCGAAGGGCCTACAAATTCGCTATGCTGTCTTTGACGGGGTCTTGTGTTAGCTTGCCGTATTTGGACGGGTCGTGCTGATAGCTGACCGATGACCTCAGTGAAAAGCAAAAAAAAAAAAATCGAGATGCTTTACCTGTTGTGTCGAAATGTAAAACAAACTGACTATATGCATGCACGTAGTACGTACGTATGACTCAAAGTCCACAGATGGAAAGTGTGAAGAAGGATCGCAGACCGACTATCCTACTTCAAAATGTTACCACGAAAACATTGTGTTGCCGTAACCTAGAAAACACTTCAGCTTCACGCGGTTGCTAGATAGCTGGTCGTAGAAGACGTCAACCTCGCGACACAGCCGTGAAGTGAGAGGCGGTTCAACGCACCAGGGCATGTCAGGATGAGTGATTGTTCAGCCAAAAGGCGGATTGACATGGAGGGCACGATGGCGACGAGTAGTCAGGGCACCACGGGCCTTAGCATACTGAGTAAAACTTGATATTGAAAGGAATATATAACTGCAAAGACTAATTCCACCAAAAATATCAGGATCATTTTAGATATGGACGCAGTTATGTCAGCAGGTGATACAAAGGTGACCAATGGAGATCTGGTTTGAGAATCAGACACAACTCAGTAAAATCCTTGACGTCTTCAGCTAAATCCACATCCTCTGAAGGCCAATAAGGTAGACCTTTATCAAGAAATCTACCACGCCCACAACTGTAAAGGACTGCCTTCAAGAAAAGGTGAAAACATACCCAAGAGATATAACCGGAACATTAGCTGCTGATCTTGGCTAGCCAGAAAAGCATGGGGAATTGCATGATGGCGAGGAACAGAAGGAAGTAGTGGTTCCTGCTAGGATGCCTCTCGTAGCTCCTCGATGCGCCTAGGAGAACCCTCTTCATCGTCTTAACCAGAAACACTCCGGTGCAGACACAGAACCATGGCAGCACAAAATAGTATGAGTAGCTCCAGAAGATGCGGACAAGCATCGCGACTGAGGCGCCAGCAAATCCATACCCAGCGTACGCCACGATGTCCAGCAATGGTGATTCACCACTTCCCAGTGTGTACAGTAGACCTTTAATGAGGATGACTTGCATAAACCAACCAAGTAACCCTTTTGTGAACTGTATAGTCAGTGCCTCTGGGGTAAACCTGCATTCAGGAACAATATTATTATTCAGACAAGCACTGTTGAAGCAAGAATATCCGAAACTACCGGCAACAGAATTCTATCAGCATTACAGAGCATTGTTTTCCCCGTCGAGATAAATAAGATAGTGCATCTCAAAAATTAATTTCGACCCCCAACCTTTCTCTGCATACATTTCTTATCTCAAATTCTCAAAGAGAACCACTAGCCTTACAGACCGCGCTATAATAAAGTGACACACATTTGTTCTCAGTTCCTACAAATGCACCACAGAAAAGTTGTTCTGGCTGTGCAGTTACCTTCCAAGAACACCCAAGGCATATCCAGCAACTACAATGTAGGTGGCAAAAGCCATCAGAGGGATGTACAGATCTGGAGCATTGATGTCTTGAACTGGAGGTTTGTACGACAGCCTTCCTCCCACTGGCTCAGTTATCCTCGTCCAGTGCCCCTGAAGGAAGAGAAATGATGAAAGGGTTGAATAAGAACTCCCAATCTGCAGACACGCTACAAAAAGTAGTTCGAGAAAATCAAAACAAAAAAAGATGCAGTTAGTCCTTACCCGATGCAGGAAGGGAAACAAGACAACCTTCAGTTTGTTCCTCACATACTGGTTGTTGACTTGAAAGTAATATTGTGGATCAGAGAAATATTGGGTGATCTGTACACGCAATCAACAAAGCTTAGATTCGGAATTTATTTAAAAAAACAGGCTTATCTATAAACTAAATGCATCCGCAGCTTACATTGCTTTGCATAAACTCGGAGCTTGAACCTAAAAACTTCTCACCATACGCTCCTAGTCCACTTCGGATGAGTCCAGGTCCAGCTCCATACAAAGCACTTTCAAAGGATTTGCCTGTGAAGTAGTAGGCCTGCCTGTGAATCCTCCCAGATCATTGTTCATTGCTGCCATCCTGGCTGAATAAAAACAGATTGTTTAAAATAATAGTCAGGCAAGGAGGTATCGATGATCAGGTCATCTACAAACTACACCTTTAACTGTAGTCCTTACAATATAGCCCACCATGATCACCCTAAGAAACTTATTTCATAATATTCATCCATAGTTTTAATATAAATATGACACGAAACAATTTAAAGAAAATGTACGTCCCAGATATGACTAGCAGACATATTCCAGCTTACAACAGAATTTGATTGTCAAAGAGAGCATGTACTGTCGAGCTATATTCTGAAATAAAGAAAACAGCATGATATCATATAATTGTTCCACATCCCATAGCCCATAGGTTAGCCAAATCCCACTGCATATAGATGCAACGATCAAGGCATGTAGGTAGTGTCTTTTGGAGTAGCAAGAATCCAAAATTAGCACCGGTGTGGTTTCACAGTTTCTTTTTTACACGAAGGGCCATGCTATTACCCTTTGAACCATAACTAATTCCAAGACCAAATTCTGGTATTTAGAAGCGTAGATTAACATATACTGTTAAAATACCACTAACCAATATCCATAAAAAAGCTTAAGCACATGATGAGCACCGAGTAGGCATGGTCGGAGTTAGAACGAGTTAAACTGCAGAGCCTTGCCAGAAAGCCAAAAATGTATTACTAAGTTCAACGCCCTAACAAAACAGGGGATAAATGCTTTCTCAGGTCTTCCTAATGCCAGTTCAGCGCTGTTAGTCCGGAATAGGAACTGAGATTGAAACTGAAGCGCTGCAATCCAATCCCCAGTCTCTACTATCTGATCTACCAAAACGCCCACACAGGATAGTATTAACCCCAAAATCTATAAGAAGCAGCAGTGCTAGTAAGCAGCGTCAGGATCAACAAAAGCGCAATCAACGCGTGCATACATCAAGAATAGACTCGAACCAGATCACTACCCTACTAACTGATTAAAGGAATGAACGCAACAAAGGCCGAGATCTAGTTCGGAATCGGGGGATTTACAGGAATGCGGCCAGAGATCTGTACCAAATACTGAAACCGAATAGAGGGAAGAAATTTTGTAACCTGCGGTGATGTTCGGTTTGCTCGCGCCTGCACGGGGGATTGAGATTTCTCGGCGAGGGAACGAAGAGGGGAAGAAGCTTTTTCTCTGCGGTGTCCTACACCTTGTAGGATATACGGAACGAAGTGCTTTTCCCAGTCAAATGGGCCCCAAAAGTCAGTATAGTACAAGAATCGATCTCAAGTTCTTTATTTCAAGGCTGCAATTTGTATTGAGGGACTTCTGTTTATTACCCTTTGAATGAACATTTTTGTTTTTTCTTTGTTTATTACTAATTTCCACAGCAGGTTATAATGTAAATTTAGCATATCGCAGTAATCCCAGAGTTTTGCAAAGAAAGACAAATTATCTAAAATGCAGAAAGTCCACCCTTGTAAGGGCGTCTCCAATGTTTATTTTCCAACCAGGTTATAAGGTGGGTCCCAGCATATGTGTTATAGCTGAATGAAACTCTCACAATGTCTAAACATTAATTGGGACATAAGATGGAGCCCACCTGCCATTTTTCTATTCCTTTTTACTCTGAACGTGAAACTAGGCCTGCATGCAAACAGTGTATAGCTTGTCAGGAAATAGTGTAAAGCATGCAAACAATTGAATTCAATTGTCTTGTGGCCAGGCATTACCTGTATGGCCGGGTCTTAAGCTTTTGAGCCTAATACCGATGCTTGCAATGTTTGATGCCGGGTCATAAGGCCATTTTTTCTCCTATGACCGACTCTTAACATTGGAGACGCCCTAAGATGCAGAAAGTCCACCCTCATCTAGTTGCCTGAGAGGTAGGCCTGACCCTTCTTCAGCCCAAAAAGCCCAACACTCAAAATTCAGGCTTGAGCTAGACCCAATCTAAATTTTGATGTTTATGGGCTTAAGACCCGCCTAAAGTAGTAAAATGACAAGTTTTAGGCTCAACTTGGTAGGGCTGCCGCACAAATGGTCCAATTTTTCAGGCTCCAGCATGGCCTAAGTGGCATCAAAACAAGCCAATTTCTAGGCATGAAGCCCGGCCTGGGCCGAGGTGCCCAGTGTTTAGTTCTCCTACAGCTAATGCCATCCTTCAAACACCTATTTTAAATAGGATTAAAATGTACCGGTGGTCACTGTATTTGTGTCAAGAACTCACTTTGGTCACTGAACTTAAGAATACAGTCACTACGGTCACTATATACACATAGCAATGATTCTATGGTCACTGGCTCGCCGTATACTTCCGTATTTTTTCGGTTGACCAGTCAAATGATGTAGCCTAGTCCGTGGGACCCACCTGTCAGTAGGTGGCAGAAATAAATGGAGCGATAAAATGCGTCAGAGAGGACTCGAACCTATGATCCAGAGGTGGAATCCTCGTGTGATAGCCAACTGAGCTCAAGATCGATAGTGTCACAATGCATAATTTCTTGTTTTTATAAGAAAATCGGATGAAGAATGGCGAAAAAAAAAAGGAAACCCGCATGCAAGACACAGGGTACGCACATGCACGCAGTAAGGTAATCGTCGTATCATGTTTTCAACCATAATGTCAGGTTTTTGCCTATGTACACGTAACGTGTCTAAATTTCAGAAGTATTTTTTAATAAGTTGGTGTTGCACATGGACACCAAGTGATAGCGTTTTTGAAAAAAAAAATTGACAACGCAGTTGTGCGTTTCCAACATATTTTGAAAAAAAGTTTATGAATATGTAAACATATTTTCTAAGTACACACCAAATTTAGTTTTAAAATGTGTTGTATTTGGCTACAAAAAAAAGGACAAAATAGATGATTTTTACTACTTTATATAGCCACAAATTTGTTATTTTTCTGTAGCCCGAAATAAAACGTCTTTTCAAACGAAAATTCGCATAGACATATATACCATGTATATGTATTCACGTAAAAAATGGCATTTTTTATAAAGTCAAAAGAACCATTTTAAAAATAAATAGATACGGGAACTACTTGTGCCAGGTGCACTAAATCCGCGTTCGCATATGTGACCGTGACAAACCTATCGAACAATGGACGGAACGCGTGAGTGTGTGAACTGCACTATGTCATACATGCTTGTCTGTGTTTTTTTTTCCATTATGCATCAACGCCTGTCTCTATAAAAAGCGTAACTACGTAGAATTATATCAACCTTGTTGAGCTCAGTTGGCTAGCCTCGCGCGATTTGTTGCTATCGATCTCAAGTTCCAATCGCTCTAACACATCATTTTATTTCCGCCACCTACTGACAGGTGGGTCCCACGGACTAGGCTACATTGTTTGACCGGTCAACCGAAAAAATACAAAAGTATACGGTGAGCCAGTGACCGTAGAATCACTGCTATGTGTATATAGTGACCGTATTCTTAAGTTCAGTGACTGAAATGGGGTTTTGACACAAATACAGTGACCATCAGTGCATTTTACTCTTTAAATACAGATGGTCAAGACAATTTGGTTTGGAAACTAACCACAGTTTGTCGATTTGGATGAACTCTGGTTTATGAAATTGCATGTTGTTATGTTCTCGCTTTTGACAGTCTTCCCCTTCATGGAAGTATTATGAGTTAATGAGCATAGAAAAATTGACGGGTAATTAGCATAGAAACTTATAAATGAAGAAATGTTGTTCACCACATTTAGTTCTACTTAAGCCAAATGCCTTTCTCTACACTTTGCATACTCCTGTCCTCCTTGTCCACCTGATGATATTATCAAACAACCACAATATTTCTGGTGTGTTACATTGTGGAACAGAATCATTGGTGTGTTAAAACCTTGCAACAAAATTATTCACTACTAAGTCTACTAGGAACATTGAAAATTGCACATTTCATGTAAGAGGAGGCAAGAAAAAAAATGGGTATATAATGTAGCTTGTCCTTCCTTTATCCCCCAGGTTGTCGACCGACTTCGTCCCCTCCGCAAAGATGGTGGACACTTATTCAGCAACCTCGGAGTTGTCGCTGGATCTCAGTGATTTGATGAGCTCGGTCGCGGTGGGAGGAGGAGCTAGAGTAGCATAGATTGGTGGAGGCGGTGTCCATCATGACGTGGTGCTGTGAGCAAGACATTTGTAAACCGTGTGTGATTACGCATCCCACCGCCCACCCTCACATAGTTTGGTAAGCCGTGTACGATAGGCAAACTTAGTCGTGTGTGATTCTCTCATCTGTACTAGTGAATCAAGATTCATGTGTGATGCACGCCATGTTCTTCTTTTGCAAGACGTTTAAGAATCTCTTACCCCGTAGATAATGCAGTTTGCGTCACAATTGACCTTGCATTCATTCGGCTTAATGATAAACCCTACAATATATGCCCGACCCAACAAAATCATCGGTTTCTTAATCGCGTGAATGCGGCAGATGTGACGTCACTACGTGCAACATTAAGAAAATTGTAGGTGGATAAACATACAGAAAATTGGCGGATAGTCATGTACTAACTATTTTGCTCGTAAGCACGGCTACTCACCGCTCCCAAAGAGCGGCTCGAGCAACCCTATCCGTCGCCCCAACCCTCGTCTCTCCAACCTCCCACCGTTGCCGGAGGAAACCGGCGGAAAAAGTCACGCACGACTGACAGCAATCGGTGTATCTTTGTCTCTTTTCTTCTTCTCGCGGCGAGGAAACGGAGTGCGGCGGTCTGCCCTGGACCGCGGACGTGCGAGGTGGAGCGTGAACTCTAGGCAGCGACCTAGGGACGATGGTGGCTGCGCGGATGAAGCTTCGATGGCAATCGACGCTATCCCTATGGCGGTTCAAAGGTGTCGCAAACCGGTTCTTCAGGACATAGGGCCTACGGTAGAGATACTACAACGGCTTGCATTGGGTATGTGGTGACTGTCAATGACTGGTGTTGCCTGGCAGCACGGTTGCCGACAGACGGTCTAGCGGTGACGGATCTGGTCACGATTTGCTCGCTGCGACGCTAGCCGATAGCAGCGTAGGAGTTTGGTGCTTGGGGCGGTGGGGCCGGTGGCCCTGGATGTTATACTGCAGCAAACATCGTGGTCATGTATATGATGTGATGGTCGGACCTACAATCTGGTGATTGTGTCATGCTCCGCGTCTTGCGGTCAATATAGAGGTATGGCATGTCCTGTGACCGTGGAGTTTCCAGGCTAATGGCGGTGTTGGATGCCCTACAGTTCGAGATCGAGTTCGACTTGACTCAATAGGTACTACGCACGACGTCATCCATGCAGACTGAGTTCGACTCGACTCAGGTGCTACACAAAATGTTTTTTTAATAGTGTGTTGGCAGAATTTTGAATTTGAGACTTGTTGGCTCTCATATCATATGAAATGATGCACCACTCAGTTCATCAAAAAATCCAAACTGATGGGAGAGACGAACAATATATTTCAACACTTCTTTGTCTAGAAGTGTCTTTCTCTAAAAGAAACTATCCTATTATAGCAAGGTCCACAAACACTCGATCATAAGATTATTCCTTCTTCTATCTATAAGACGGCAAGACTTCTATAATCTTGCGCTCCCAAACAAATTTCTAATCTCACATTGTTTACCGAGTCACTGATCTTGGTAAAATAAAGTAATGAATCTCTAGCTACTAGTTAACTCTCTCGTTCATAACATTCGCTGCATATGCCTCAGCCCTACGTGGATAGTATTTTAAGTTTAAAATTATCGCTTGATTATGTTCTAAAGAAGTTTATTCCTAACCATGACTGAACCAAGCAGACTCCATTTTAAAAAACAAAACAAAAAATCCTTCTGCTGCTGCTAGAATTTCTTTTATCCGTGGTAACACCCAAGGAACCTACTACAGTAGTACTACTTTCACACAAGAAATGCTCTAGTTCCTAGTGTGTGAAGAAGTCTTAACTGAGAATGGTGATGATGAGATCGACAATGCCTACAGCTTAGGCTCTTGGGTGTTTCTTCAACTGTTCATCCTATATGCATGACTCTACCTACTTGTTTCATATTAAACCTGACGGTAAGCATGTGATGTTCATGCATCGTTATCTGCATAACGAAAGCATCAATAACTCATTCATTGGGTCTATAAATTGAGCTAGTATCCAGCATCAACCAGGAGATATGTTTCGCCCATGTAGTCATGTATAAAATGTCCCTGTTGTATTTTCTATCATCAGCAAGTTAGGATATTAGAGGAAACTGATATGTTACACCACGCTCGCATGTGCCTCGCATGTGCCGTCCAGAAAGCTCCATTGTTGCTAACGGGAAGATAGTTGAAGAGATGAGGGGGCCAAAAAAGTAAGACCATCCGAGGTAATGGAGAGGGATAACGGTAAGTTCTACATGGATACCATCGAGCTGCCGTATGTTGGTGTAGCTACACGCAAGTAGGAGTTGACCGTCTATAACTCTACATGGTTCAATCGAGCGGCCGCCCTATGTTGGTGTAGTTTAGACGCAAAATTTGTTTCTAGGTGTATCTGTCAAGTTTTTTCTTTTATGTAATGCTCACTGAATATGAATAAATTATATTTTATGTTGATATCGTCTAGGAGTGAACCCGTATAGTGAGTTTGATCATATTTTGTGTGTTTGATCATGGCCCGAGCCCAAAGTCCCTATACCTCAAAGCCCGCCCCGATGTACAGCTCTCCGTTATGGTCACCATCCAGCTCTAGCCAAGCTTGACGTTCACCTCCAGTCGCAGCCACGCACACCTCTACCCGGCGTCCTCACCAACCGAAAATATGAATTTTTTTAGATAAAGGGAATATATTAATATCAAGATAATATCAATTACACCCAGACTCTGCAACAACATAACACTACGGGAAAACGTCAATACGCCGACAGCCTTTTTATACGCCGACGGCCAAATGTCGGGGCCGTCGGCATATAATGGAAGCCGAGATAGCCGACGGACGGCCCATCGGCGTAATAAACCCTGTCGGCGTAGACTTACATACGCCGACGGCGGCCGTCGGCGTCAATTACACCGTCGGCGAAAGAGGCCCCACTAACGGCCGCCCAAACGGTTAAGAAACGGCCGTCTTCCCTGTGGAGCTACGCCGACGGTTATGCCGTCGGCGTATTTGTAACATAGACGCCGACGGCATAACCGTCGGCGTATATGTATTTTTTTTTGTTTTACTTATTTCTTTATTTGCTTTCATTTATTTCTGTATATAATATTTATGTATAAATTGGGTCTGTAATTTATGTATTAATTGGGTCTATAATTCCCGTCCCTATTTCTGTATCCCACCCGCATAAAATAACGGTTTGATTCTTCCGGAACCCGCATGAACTTAGCGTTTGAACGGTTCGATCTCGAGAAAGAGGAACAACATATGAAGAAAATATAGGTGGGCACACACACACAACATTCAGCTATCAGAATCATTCCCAACATATGAACGGGTCCAAGATCCTCCCCCGAGGTGTGACCGGCTTCACGAGCGTCACTGTTTCCTTAGAGAGTTTCTGGGCATAGAGCTGGAAACTCCCACATGGGGCGAACAGGGGGGAATCGTTGCAAGAGTTGGGGTATATATGTGTTTTTATTGTACATAGTGACTAACCTAACCCAACCAAGCAAAAAGATCCACTTAGCTACCCACTTTCGACGCCCGTACCGGCCGTAGACGGAAAAGCTAGGGTTTTTTCTCCAGCGGGTCTAGGGTTTCGCCGGAGAGGGGCTCCGGAGCGTCGGAACCCCACCAAAAGCTAGGGGGTGTCATATCACATGTGTACAAGTGTGTTTTGGGTTGTTGATGTCCAAGATCCTCCCCCGAGGTGTGACCGGCTTCACGAGCGTCACTGTTTCCTTAGAGAGTTTCTGGGCATAGAGCTGGAAACTCCCACATGGGGCGAACAGGGGGGAATCGTTGCAAGAGTTGGGGTATATATGTGTTTTTTATTGTACATAGTGACTAACCTAACCCAACCAAGCAAAAAGATCCACTTAGCTACCCACTTTCGACGCCCGTACCGGCCGTAGACGGAAAAGCTAGGGTTTTTCTCCAGCGGGTCTAGGGTTTCGCCGGAGAGGGGCTCCGGAGCGTCGGAACCCCACCAAAAGCTAGGGGGTGTCATATCACATGTGTACAAGTGTGTTTTGGGTTGTTGATGTCCAAGATCCTCCCCCGAGGTGTGACCGGCTATCGGAGCTGGGTACCTCGAGTGAGCCGCAGCCGTAGGGTGTAGTGCGTCGGGTGTGAGTTCGAACATTTTTTGTGCCATTTTGGACGAGTTCGACTTTGTAGATGTGAATTTTGGATTATATGTGTGATTTGAATTTTGTATGATGCTTTGTTATATGTATATATGATATTTATGTGAGTTTCTGTGATTTTATATTTTTTTGTAAATTTATTTCAATTTAAAACCTGCTGGAAACCAGGATCTAGAAAACTGAAAAATTATGGTCAGTCATACGCCGACGGCAATGCCGTCGGCGTAGGATGTCTGACAGCGCACCAGCAGCGACGTCGCCCTTACGGTAAGTCATACGCCGACGGCATTGCCGTCGGCGTACGAAGCTCGCTGAACATGCAGGTGGACCCGGTTTGTCAGAGCCGTGGCTTATGTGAGCTTATACGCCGACGGCATTGCCGTCGGCGTATGATTCGCAGACGGAGACGGAGGCGGACGGACGTTTTGTGGGTCCCACCACGCGTACGCCGACGGCTGGTTTATACGCCGACGGCAATAATCGTACGCCGACGAATGCAAACGCCGACGGCCAGACGCCGACGGCGGCCGTCGGCCTACGTCTACGCCGACGGCAAGGGAGCTTACGCCGACGGCTTCCGGCCGTCGGCGTATTGTCTGTTTCCCGTAGTGTAATGTCCGGAGATCTAGATATTATGGATGCACACAACCAAAATAAAGGAAGAAGAAAAAGAAAAAGCCCCGTCGAAACAAACAGAAGCTTACAACAGTACAAGAACCATGGTGACAACACAGAGACTTCGAAAAAGATCCTCCAAAACGACGCCTCCAGGAAGGTAACGGTGCACATACACCATCGCCGTCCGATCCAACCAACAGTCAGATTCAGGGTTTTCACCCTGGAGAGGTCTCTTCTCCAAACAATGCCTTCAACAAGGGAACGGATAGGAAGCCGCCATTGCCAGCACAACCATGACGGTCGGCCTGAGGGTTTTCACCCTGGAGAACTGAGACCACCAAGAACGAAATCTGGTAGTGTGCATCCCCACTCGTCATGAACATTGTTGAAAACTCCGATCATCAGACACGCATCAATCTTCCAAACCGCTGCGAACAGACTCAGGAAACTGCACAACCTAGACTCAATGAGATGCGAGGTGGAGCCTCCCGACTCAAAACCGATCTTCTGCAAATACAACCTCTCTGATCCTCCCATCAAACCTTGGTGAACGCAGCAATGCAAGACAGACCCAGGTGATTGGGGTGGCCACAGAGTGCAACAACGCGATTCTGCCCCTCCTTATCGCCCGTAGCGACGCCCATGGCAGGAGGGAGATCGCACGGCGTGCACATGGTGGAGGCCGGGTCATCAGGGCAGGATTAGCCCATAGGCCTCCCATTCTAGGCCCGAATCCCCGATCTTCAGGATGGCGGCAAAGATCCGAAGGAGGAGCTCCGCGATCTTGAGGTTGAGATCAGAGCAATCGATCTCACAACGGCGGCATAAGGTGCTAGGGCAGAAACCACCATTTATTCGGTCCAGACCCTTATCTTCCCCGCCGCCTCGCACACGCATAGCGCATCACTAGCCGGAGAGGGAAGCCGCCGGGTCCAACTCCGGTGCCGCCCTAGCAGCCACCGAAGCCGCCACAGCTCTCCTCCATGGCCGCTGCCAGAGATCCTGCCTCTGCCGAAAAAACGGCCAGAGTTCCCCCCACTCCCCTTTGGGCGCGGGGGGCGCCGCCACCGCGGCCAGGGCCGGCGGCAGCGGCGGAGAGGGGGACCTGGCGGCGCTGTAGGTTGGCGAGGGAGGGAAGGGCGGCGGGAGGCGGCCGGCGAGGGCGCTGACGGCGGCGGCGGCCTGGCAGCTGGGGCTGGGGAGGGAGAGTTTAGGGTAGATTGTCACTAGGGAAGCAAGGAGAAACCGAGATATATATGTTCACAGCACAGGTTAAGCAGAGCAAATGCCCTCTATTCCATGTCCCTCCTCCACTGGCCCATTTGTGTCGGACTGTCGGCCACACCAGCTACCACTCAGCGCCACAGCAGAAGGATGGCATCTCGCATGTCTTCGTCATTGAGCGAACTCGGGGAGTTCTCCACAAGAAATGGGAATTTGATGGCATGGCCGATGGAGGCACCACCGAGGAGGGCATGCTCGAGCGCTTCCTTGCCTTGTTCAATGAACTGCTCTGTGAGACGGAGATCGACACAGTCAAGAATCTTTAGGAATCCTGCGGTTGTTGCTGAGCATGGTATATAAGTATTTGATTGATAATTATTATTTTCAAGAAAATCGCATAAGACATACGCTGTCTTCTGTATTAAGATAGAAAGAGGATTTGATTACAAGAAGAATTAAAACTCCCAAACCCATATCACAAATTACACTACACAGACATGTAACATATAATACCGGATTAACGTCGTTTTTGTCCTACCTACTAAACAAATGACAGTTTGTCACGGAACCTACTAAACCAATGGCAGATCATCATGACATTCCTACCAAATAACAAATGACAGTTATAACATGCATATGGTTTAAAAGAGAAAGTTATTCACCGGTGGCAAGGGGGATATTCACGAGTACAGTATTTTGGAGGCCGAGCTCCATGAAGCTCGGTTTTTGAAAAATTCAAAATCAATATTTTAAACTTTTAAAATAACAGAAAAACTAGGTGTAGATAATGTCGAGATCTATCACTGTCAAAATCTCAATGTAAAATTCGTTGAATTTTTTGCTCGGAAAGTGTTTAGATTTGGATCGGTGAATAGTGCATAGTTTTAAAGTCTTACAAAAAACCTTTTTCAGCATCCTTTTTTTTTCTTTTTTACACACGACACAAAATATGTCAACTTTTCATGAAGGTACTTTGTAAGCATGTAGAATGTTGAAATGTACGTAAGAAATCTTTGGGGTAATCTTTTGGCATTTCGAAATGCGTCTAAAACATGCTTTTAACCGGAAGCATATGCTCTCGGGTGCCAAAATGATCCTCTCCTAAATGGAAATCACTTAGAGTTGTTGTCATGCGTTACGACAGCCCCAAAGTTGTCTCTTGTTGCAATTTCGTCCTCTTTAATATAGATACTTTTTCCTCTTTATGTTCATGCTAACCTTGTTATAAAGGTGCGAAAGCAAAACAAAAATATGACACGGCGTTTTGGGTCACGGCTGCGGATGCTCCCGTTATGTAAAACATTTTTAAAATCTTTTTAAATGTCAAAAAAATTTAAATAAAATCTCCGATATACATCATGACGCTTTATGTTAGCCCAAAAAGTTTCGTAAAGAAAAGACATTTTTTGTTACCTGTGCAAAAAAGACAAAACAAAATCGCGTACAAAGTCATTTTGAAAAACCCTGATTTGTTTTTTTGTTTTTTTGCACAGCCCACAAAAAATGTATTTTCTTTGCATAACCCTGATATTTTGGGTTTCATTTCCGCACAACTACTTGTACACATGAGATGACGCTCTAGTATATTTGTGTGAAGAAAGTTTAAATTGAGATGATGTGGCCTGTCATTTCTGTAGCTTGAGTTGTGCAGCTCCATCCTATATGTATGACTTTTCTTTTCAATGACCATATGTATGACTTAAACTAACTTTAGGCATGTAATGTTCATGCATTGTATTTGCATAATGTTAAGATGAATAACACATTTGTTGGGTGTATAAATTGAGCTAGTATCAAGCCTCAACCCAGGTATATGTCTGATGTCTCCATGTAGTCATGTAAAGAAATGAAATCTCTTATTTGTTTCATCTGTGAGTTAGGATATTAGAGAACAACTGATATGTCATAACAGGCTCGCAAGTGACATCCACAAAGATAGAAATGCAGTTGATGAGTCCACTAGAACAACCTTGAACAAATGACTAATTGATGCTTATGAACTTACTAGTAATCCGAATCTTGGTAACTTTGTGTTACTAGTTCATATGAGCGACATGTTCCATCAAAGTGAGGAAGGCCCCATGGGAAATCAATATAGTGTCGGTTATCTGGCTGAACTTCAATGTAGCCACCCAAGATTATAGTGATCTATACTCTTAGATAACAATCAGATATAATGTGGAGGAGGCTCTGGTTGGTACTAAATTGTAGTCGCCTTTTAGTGGGAGGAACTATCCCGATTTAATCGATCTTTGTTACAGCAATGAGATCTTGTTTAGGGAAACAGAATATCGAGGTGGAGGGACAGAATCATGGAATAACGGCGTAACATGCAAGTACATAGTTTCACAACACTGTTGTCTTCCTATTTCAAGATGACCAGCGTAAATCAGATTGCAAAAAGTGATGGCACTATGGAGTTTACTATAGTTTTGTTTGGTCCCATCATTAATAGCATTGCTTTTACCAAACTCCTAGAAAATAAGAAACCAAAGTAAATAAGAACACTCATTCAAAAGAATGGTTTGTAACATTTCTGGGAACAAACAATCCCTAAAATGGCTTCTAAATAACTCGCATGGAAAATACTTATACCCTGCAGCAAAGCAGTACAATATGAGCAGTGCGGTTGTCTGCAAAGCCCTGAAAACAGATCTAGTTTCCTCCTGTGGTGTTTTTATCAATTACTATTATTATTCATGAACTCTCTGTTTCAAGGCAGTACATCGTCCATGGTAATGCTGACATAATGCCAAGTACCAAAATCAAGGCATTATAGCCTAATATAGCAGTCATGATGATGAGGCATCATTGGATCGATCATTTCTATATAGCCATGGTGGGGGTGTCTTCGCGATAGTGCAAGGCCGGTGATTGGAGTTGCTTTTCCATCGTCTTCTCTAACGCGACAATGACCCTACACTGCCATTCTTTGCAGTGTTGGATTCTCTCTTCTCGCGGCAGAGGTTTCGGTTTGCGGCATCTTGGACACAAGCGTGGATCGCATCAAAGCTAGTGGTTATTGGGGTTCCGTCTGTTGTCGTGTTCATCTAATGCCCACTTGTAGCCTTCTTGTGTGTGTGTTGGTTGTAATGGCAAGCTTTGGGTTTTCTCGAAGAAGAAAAGAAAAGGAATTCTATAGCCTGAGCAGTTTAGTGCAGTTCCACCCTGGATGTTGCTCACACGCCATTGGTTAAACTATGTTCATGTAATGTACATGCATGGCCATTGGCATAATTAAACGAGAATAACATGTTGCCTGGGTTTATAAATTGAGATCACTGGCATCCAAGCATGCATCAATTCAGAGGATGCCCCCGATGCCATATTAACTTCATGTAGGTCGTCAAAAGAAAAGGAAAATGTAGTGTATGAATTGGAATATTAGAGAACAACTGATATGTTAGGTGAAGCTTGATTGGGAGGTTTACCATTTGTACTTCTAGTTACAGAAAATTGACAATGCTGCCCGGACCACCTCGGCTAGAGAATGTATCAATGATCAGTCTATACTGCAGTTCATGTTCTGGATGGGCTCTGTGAACTAGTAGGGCGGCGGAGCGAGTGCTAACATCATGGACTTCCCAGCGTTGGTCGATGTTGTATTACAGAACACTATAAGAAAATCATGTGCTACGAGCGAATTGGTAACCCAGATGCACAAACAGCTATTGAGCCACCGAACCAAAAGAAAATGGGCAGTATCCACATCCTCGGGTTGGCTGCTGGAATTTTTTCAAAACTAATCTTGTATTTTATCAAAATAAACCCTAGACTACAGTCCCTATTTTAAGTGTAAGAATAGAAGTATAATCTGCTCAAATGGAGGGGCCATCGTTAAAATTTATTGACTTGCAGTAATTTCAGCAGATCATGTGATGCCATTTGCTTTCATCCAGGTCTGGTGCCTTGTTATCCCCGTCCAGGGTTGAATAACTCAAAATGTATTGCGTCGTGCCTTGTGCCTGCTGCAAGACGTTCAAACTTCAAAGACTTGGTGCCGTGCCGTGCGCAAAGAACGGCGCACACATCATTCATCAACTTTACATACATTTGGATCAAAGATAACCCTTCCAGAACCAGCCAGATGAATTGCACGTGGGTAATAAGAAAATTACGAAACAGTATGCAGTACAATGATGAAATCGAATTTCCTTAATCTATAGATTTACGAACTGCAATCCATTTCTTCTTCAGAGAACTTAGAGTCTATTTGTGGAGACTTTGGATACATGTCGTTGTATCAACTTCCAGAGAAACCCAATACAGAAGTTTCAGTCCTCTATATACATTCGAATGATGACAAGTTTACAATACTCATTTTTACGGAACCGGGGTGCAACACTGTCCGGTGTTGGGACAAACAAGTCATTTCCGACTTGTTACCTCAGGAAATAAAACGAAAACAGATTGACCTGTGAAGCAAGCAGTACGACATGATGAATGTCCACGGTGAAACTAACATCGTCACCATATATTCTCCAGATCAATCTAATGGACAGTGCCGAATCTGAAATCCCCTTATCTGAACATTGTGTCCGTGTTCCTGGATCTGTGCACGGTAAACCTCTAGCCCTGTTGGCACATCAAATCAAACGAATATTCTTCCCAATGCCGGAAATAGGTGGGTCTGCAACTTCCTCTTGCCAACAACTGGACAGAGAGTTTGCATCATATATTGTGCACATCCTCTTTGGTTGCCCCTTCATACTGATCTTGTTCTTGGACAGTTGCACCTACAGAAGTATAACTAGAAGAAGCCCAGCTGTTTCAGGGGGTGTTTGTTTGGGCTTTGGCTTTGGCTTTTGGTCAAAGGCCAAAAGCCAAAAAGCACCTAAATAGGTGCTTTTTGGCTTTTGAGTTTTGGAAGCCAAAAGCATTGGATTAAAGCTTTTGGCTTCCAAAACTCAAAAGCCAAAAAGTTGGCTTTTGGTTTTTGGCCAAAAGCCAAAGTCAAAGCCCAAACAAACACCCCCTCAGGCCTGCATGGCTGCATCCAAGACTCCTCCTTCCATCAGGGATCAGTACAGAAAGGAATCTTCGAAGCAACGCCTGTGCATACAACAATGAAATAATAAGAATAGTACTTTTTTCGGGAGACTAAGAAAATCAAGTATCCATCTATCTTCTTGTAAAAATACACTAGTCTTTCTGTATAATACTCCCATCCGTTCAATAATATAAGCCTTTTTAGCAAGCTAGTTTAGCTTACTAAAAAGACTTACATTGTGGAACAGAGGTAGTAGTTTACAGGACGTCCATGCTTCAGATATTAAGTTGGTTTGTTCTTTCTCTATGAACTGGCAAGGTTTTCCTTTTGCAAGAAGAGGTGCGTCTCCGAATTCGGACTTCTTTAATTTACCAAGATTCTCAAATAAAGCATAATCCTCTGATTATTTTCTTGTTTCATCTCATTATCCCAACAAAGAAGATATCTACTTCTAGCGCCTAACAGCAAAATGTGCCACTATGTAGTAAACCGAGCAGTATATTAGCATTTTTTTCCTTGAAGCATTCATTTGTTAAATGCGAGATAATAAAGACAAAACATGCAGTGTACCATTCTACATAAATTAAGTAAAATATACAGTATTACTCCCCCAAAATTTGCACCTCCTAAAGTGCAGTTTGATTCAGAAGTCACAAATTTGCGCTGGCTTGTCATGTCATGTTGATAGGGCGCTCAAACCAAAATGGTTTGCATGATTGCACTTAGCTCACAGCTTGAACTAGGTTTATCATATCAAGTTCAAACAAAGAAAAATCTATGTCCAGCATCCATGACAATCAGAAGTTCACATGCATTGCTTGTTGTTTCAGTGGCCAGACTACACACACGATCACGGTGGCGATAAGACACTACAGGAACAAGGCTATACGCCGACGGCTCTTCCCCGTCGGCATAGGCTCGAAAACCGTCGGCACAGCGTGTGCCGACGGCCGCCGTCGGCGTACGGCCGTCGGCGTAACCTGCCATAGGCGTAGACCAAATAGGCGTCGGCGTATACTTTGGCCGTCGGCGTATACTTTGGCCGTCGGCGTAAGCTGTGCCGACGGCCCTATATGCCCGTCGGCGTAATACATGTGGGGCCCACAACAGGCCAGGCCAGCATGCGGCGATACGCCGACGGATTTTAGCCGTCGGCATTTGTTAGAGGATACGTCGACCATTTGGCATCGGCCAGGCCAGCCTAGAGGCTGTGCCGACGGCAATGCCGTCGGCGTAGGGTATGTTTTTTTTTTGGGGATTCCAGTACCAAAATTACACCGTAATTCACAGAAAAATCACACAGTAAAATCACAGTAATAATATGGGTCATAACAACAGTACTAACAACACAAATCACTGCATCAAGTGCATACAAACATCAATATGCATCACACACCATCACACCAACATAAATAACAACAGTTCTACTACAACTGTGGTGGAGACGGGGTGAACCCAAGATCTCCCCTGGTGAAGACAGGCGACCGTTGGCGCGGCGTGGCCGAAGTAGAGCCACCACGAGAACCACCACCAGGCGAAGGAGAAGCGCGATAAGCCGGTGAGCCCGGCGAGGCACTAGGAGAAACATGAGCGGCCCGGGAAGATCCCGTTCCCTACATGTTCGAGCAAGAGTAAGCAACTTGCGAGGCAAAAGGAAAGCGGTAACCACTGGTTTGGCAAGAACTTACCGGGTTCGATGTGTATTATGTGCGAGCAAACATCTCCCTCGAAGGAAAGACTGGCGGCGGCCCGGGCCTAGGAGGCGCAGCTCCTATCGGGTCCCCCCGCTCTCCAGTTTGCATAAACCTAATCGTAGCCTGCCAAGGGTTGTAGAAATAAAGATTCAAACTAGGGGAATTGGGACTTGTGATCTTTTGCAAAAGTAAAGATTGAAACTTATCGCTTGGAACGCCTCCGTGTACGCGGCGTAGGCCTGATCCCTCTCGTTCCACAGAGCCATGTCCTCGACGTAGCTCGCATGAGCGGCATCGTAGGCGTCCTCGAAAGGCTACAATTTAAAAAATGATGAATCTTGTCAACTTAGCCATGCAGGAAGGAATATCGGAAAGAGGATGATAGTGAGAAAGACTTACATCGCGGGATTGACGAGGCTGTCGAGGAGGCGGGATAGTGGTGCCGGCGGGGATGGTAGCTTTGACCTGCGTCAAGGTCCTGCCAGGCCTGACCACCGCACTAAGAACGCGCGGACGGCCATGCTCCATCCCGTGCCCCGACAGGATCAACGCAGTCTCGTCGGTCTCCTGCTCAAGGGGGTCATCCACCTCCGGGTATAACTCGGAGAACGACGTGCAGTAGGCGTCCAAGTCCTTCTCGGCTGTGCCGTAGTACTTGGGAAGCGAGGGCTGAGGCTCGCTTAGATCAAGCTTCTTCTGCTTCATCTTCTTCCAAGTTGACATGTCACTAAGATGCTCCCCGGAAGCGGCCTCCTGCATCGGAAAAGAAATGTTATGCGTATCAAGTAGCAACATGACGGGAAATAAATGCAGGTAGCTCCATGTATATACATACCAGCCTTTCCTTGAAACGCCCATGGTTGAGGTTTCCCCCACTGTGTGTTCCATCGGTGCCTCGGTTCTTCTTGTTCCGCTCGCTCACGGCGGCGAACTCAGCGTCTTCCCCGGTCCACCTCTTAGCCAGCACCTCACATGCATAATCTTTTCCATCGGCCCACAGGGGCATTACCTAAAAATGCAATACTCAAGTAAAGAACAGATAATGTAATATCATTGAAAATGCAATACGCAATATAGAATTTCATTGACAGTTTACTTACCGACATGTAATCCTCGATGGTCAACTGCGGCGGGTTCTTGACAATCTGCGCCTTGTAGACCCTCATGCCCCTCTCAGAACAGAAAGCGCTGATGGATGTGTGCTTTTGGTTGTACCACTGTTGCCGTGTCAACCTCACACAAGCCCTGTGCAAATTCCTGTCCGCCTCGGCCCTGTGCTCCTCTAGCACCCGGTAAAAGCACTTCAAATATGCATAAAGAAATTGTGGGAGTCATGAGTTAGCACGGTGGGTTAATGAAGTATGAACGAAACTCGAGAAATATGTCTTACCCAAAACTTGGTGATCACAGCGTCAGCAGCACTGTGGAAGCCCGGGGACAGAGCACCCTCGTAGTCAAGCCAAGTAATGGCTAGCTTCCTCTCGAGGCCGCTGGCAGGAGTGTAGAAGCCCGACCAAAAGTGTCGAATAAGAGCTCCAAGCAAACTCGAAGGCTGGCGAGTCCCCTTGGGATAGGTCCAATTGCTGCACAATAATATCAAACATTAGTACATATACCAAATTGTTATGACCAAAATGAAATTACATGTTCAAAAATACAAAATTAGTACACTTACTCTTTACAGTTAGGCTGGATGAGGGCTTTCCCCTCCTCGGTAGTAGGCTCCTGTGCCTGACCGGGGACTCCCGCTTCCCCACGAATCCTCAGCTTCCCTGTCGCCTCCACCTCCACCTCCGCCTCGGCATCCGCCTCCGCCTCCGGTCTAGACTCCGCCTCGTCTCTAGACTCCGTCTCCGGCTCGTCTCTAGACGAGGCCTCCAACTGCAACTGGGAAGCCACGTCACCAGAAGCGGAGGGTGGTGGCTCCAAGTCTACTCCACCTCCCCCGCCACCTACACCTCGTCCTCCTCGTCCTCGTCCTCGCCGTCCTCGTCCTCCTCTCGCATCGCTGGTCTCGGGGTAACGCGAATTGGGAATTGATGGTCTTCCACTTCGCGTAACCTTCTTTTGCCTCAGCGACCTAAGCAAGGATGCCGAAGATTCCTTGCCTTGGTTCATATTCTTGAATCACCTGTATTGAGAAAGAGAAAACAATTAAGCATAAAGACATAATAAAAGGTAGACAGTAAGCATAAAAATGTAATGCAATTAACAAGCATGTTAAAATATAAATACTAAGCAAAAAAGACATAAAAAATGTAGACACTAAGCATAAAGACGTGTAAGCATAGAGACGCATAAATGTAGACACTAAGATAAATACTCGAATCATCACTAAGTAAAAAGACATAATAAAATATAGACCCTCACCTCGAATCATCACTCTCATAATTAGCTTGGTTCTCATTCTCACTATCACTATCACTATCACGTGAGTAGTAAGTTGGAGGCTCCTCGCACGGTGGAGGCTCATCATCGTTGACTTTGCCCGCATGAAACTTCTCGAGCATATCTATGTCCTTTAGATTGTCCACTGACTCACCACGAGTTTGTGCATCGTTCTCGAGATTCTCAAGACCACCCGGTTGTAAATCAAAGTCCCCAAAGTCCACTTCCTCTTGATAGAAAATTCCCTCGTATGTTACAGGGTCAATGTTGTTGTAATCGTCAGCATTGGGCATGGGTAGCTTACCATGTGGTGATACCTGGAACACGACTTCCCATCCCTTGAGTCCCTCTTTCTGACATGGGTAGGGCAAATAATAAACTTGCTTGGCTTGGTGAGCCACAATAAAGACATCGGCTCCGCTATAGGTGGTTGAAGGCCTAACTTCGACTAACCCAATGGAAGGGGTACTTCTCTGTCCACCGTGTGGTCCTGTGTGTGGGTCGAACCAGTGGCATTTGAACACAACGAGCTTGAGTTCTAGGTTCGTATGATTGAACGTCAGCTCGTACACCTTCTCTAACCTTCCATAGTAATCAACGTCATCGGCTCCTTTGGTGAAGACACCGGTATTTACGGTTTTTGCATTCGGCCGACTCTTCTGGTGATACTCTGTATGGAAGCGATACCCATTCACATCATACTTCTCATACTTCATGACGTTATGGCTAAAACCTTGGGAAACACATCTCAACTCATCCATCATCTCAACGTTAGGATCAGCTCCCTACAAGTAGAGTTCAAATTATTTTGTGCATTAGTTATGTGTCATTACAGGGACAAGTCACTGATTGCAAGCTAAGAGGGACAGGTTAGAAATTACTTTTTTCATGAACCAGGACACAAATGAATTCTTCCCGGGAGCACCCTCTTTCAGAAGAGTATCCATCTCCACGACAGATGGATCCTCCACTCCCGACCACATTTCATCCTTGAATTCTCTAAAAGGAGAAAATAGGTATTAGACCGAAACCGAGTTATTAGTTGCAAAGTAATTTGTTCATAAGCATAAATCGACCATTTTACCTGATGAAATCGACCATTTCTGTCATGTTCATAAGCACATAGAGCATTATGCAACTCTTCTCTTCCGTGACCAATGTATATTTTTCCCGGCCACCGGCCTTGCCACCGGGAGATTGGAAGAGTTTGGGCTCGTCGACATTGTACCGAGAGACCTGGTTATGCAGAGTGGGAACATCATCGGGATAGTACGTTGTCGCGGCGTCTGCCATCTCCCGAAATACTGTTGCCTCAGCTATGCATGCTTCAATCTTAGCTTTGTTTCCAGTTATGTGTCGAATATACTTAAACTCTCTCTCAATACAAAACTGCCAACGAAACTGCACCGGTCCACCCAAGAGTGCCTCGTTCACGAGATGCACAACGAGATGTGCCATCGGAGTAAAGAAGCCTGGCGGAAAGATCATCTCTAACTTGCATAGCAACTCCGGCACAAGATCATGCAGCTTCTTAATAATCATGGGACATATCTGCTTAGCACATAGCGTGCGGAAGAAATGGCTCAACTCCGCAAGCACTCGCCAGACACGCTCGGGGAGATACCCTCGAACCATCACTGGCATCAACCGCTCAATCCATATATGATAGTCGTGACTCTTGAGCCCGGTGACTTTTCCCGTTACAAGATTGACTCCCTTACTTATATTCGAACAATAACCATCAGGGAACAATAACTAACATTTCTAAGATTTTAATTAACAAACCCTAAAATTAATTAGCATACTAATTAGCTAACATTAATTAACATACTAATTAGCTAACATACTAATTAACTAATTAAGCTAACATATTGCACAAAATTAACTAACATTTCTAAGATTTTAACAGAAAATTAAAAAAAACTAAAAAAAGCTCACCTGCAGGGCTCGGTGGAGGCTGCTCGATGGAGGCGGGCTCGGTGGAAGGTGGCCGGGGCGTGGGTGCTCGGGGGGAGGGTGGCCGGGGCGGCGAGCTCGGAGGAGAGGAGCGGGGTTGGGGAGGGGAGGGGAGCACGGCAGGTGGCGGAGGGGAGCGGGGAGGGTGGCCGGAGGGGAGCGGGGAGGTGCGGGCGGCAGAGGGGAGGGGAGGTGCGGGCAGCTAGAGGGGAGCGGGGAGGTGCGGGCGGCAGAGGGAAGGGGAGGTGCGGGCGGCTAGAGGGGAGCGGGGAGGTGCGGGCGGCGGAGGGGAGCGGGGTGGGGCCGTGGCCGGAGGGGAGGGGCCGGGGACCGAGCTCCGGCGGCCGTGGGGAGGGGAGGACGACGGCGGCCGAGCTCCGGCGCGCGGCGGCCGGCGGAGGGGAGCGGGGAGGGGTGGACGGCGGCGGCCGAGCTCCGGCGGTGACGGGGTCGCGTGTGTGTGTGCGTGTGGGGGGAACTGGGGAGAGATGGGTGAGAGGGAGAGATGGCGCGCAGGTGGGCCGGGTCATGAATTTTTAGGACTTATGCCGACGGCAAAGCCGTCGGCACAACTAGATTTTTTTTCCTATTATTAGCAATTTTATTAATATTTTACAAACATCATAATTTACTCCATTATAAATTTATACAGTTTTATTAATATTTTAAACATTATAATTTAGACACACAAATTATTCTGGCGAAACCCTAAACGGGTGACCGAAAGTCTACCGTGTCGTCTACCGTCGGTACGGGCGTCGAAAGGGGGTAGCTCAGTGGATCTTTTTGCTTGGTTGGGTTAGGTTAGTCACTAGGTACAAGAAAAAAAAGACATATACCCCAACTCTTGCAAAGATTCCCCCCCGTTCGCCCCATGTGGGAGTTTCCAGCTATATGCCCAGAAACTCGCTAAGGAAACAGTGACGCTTGAAGCCGGTCACACCTCGGGGAAGGATCTTGGACATCTACAACCCAAAACACACTTGTACACATGTGATATGGCACCCCCTAACTTTTGGTGGGGTCCCGATGCTCCGGAGCACCTCTCCGGCGAAACCCTAGACACGATGGAGAAAACCCTAACTTTTCCGTCTACGGCCGGTACGGGCGTCGAAAGGGAGTAGCTCAGTGGATCTTTTTGCTTGGTTGGGTTAGGTTAGTCACTTGGTACAAAAAAAACACACATATACCCAACTCTTGCAAAGATTCCCCCCGTTCGCCCCATGTGGGAGTTTTTAGCTATATGCCCAGAAACTCGTTAAGGAAACAGTGAAGCTCGTGAAGCCGGCCACACCCCGGGGAAGGATCTTGGACATCTAAAACCCAAAACACACTTGTACACATGTGATATGGCACCCCCTAGCTTTTGGTGGGGTTCCGATGCTCCGGAGCACCTCTCTGGCGAAACCCTTGACCCGCTGGAGAAAACCCTAGCTTTTCCGTCTACGGCCGGTACGGGCGTCGAAAGGGGGTAGCTCAGTGGATCTTTTTGCTTGGTTGGGTTAGGTTAGTCACTAGGTACAAGAAAAAACACATATACCCCAACTCTTGCAAAGATTCCCCCCCCCCCCCCCCCCCGTTCACCCCATGTGGGAGTTTCCACACTATGGGAAAATGAGGCACTGCCGTGCGTCATTTCTTTGCCATGCGCCGTCGCACGGCAAAGCATCCTTTGCCGTCCGCCGAAAAGGCGACGCACGGCAAAGAAATCGGCGCATGGCAAAGTTACCTGGCGACGCACGGCAAAGAAATCTGGACGGCAAAGAAAAATTAAGGCGCACGGCAAAGAGAACCCGGACGGCAAAGAAAAATTAAGGCGCACGGCAAAGAGATGCAGACGGCAAAGACTGAAAATGGCGCACGGAAGCGGTGGAAGAAGCACACGGATCGTGTGTTTCCTTCGAGCGCTTGTGAGCCGTTGGATCGGAAGCACACGGATCGTGTGTTTCCTTCGAGCGCTTGTGAGCCGTTGGATCAGAAGCACACGGATCGTGCATTTCGTTCGAGCTCTTGTGAGCCGTTTGATCGGAAGCACACGGATCGTGTGTTTCTTTCAAGCGCTTGTGAGCCGTTGGATCAGGGGTGTGTTTCTTTTGAGGGCCTGTGAGCTGTTAGATCTGTACTCCCACCTCATCCACAGGTACACCTTCTAATCGCCTATAAATAGCGACGTCCCTGCAGCGAACGGCACACAACGAGCGTCTACCTTTGCCCTGGCATTATTGTGTTTGTCATTGTTCGTCGGCCAGCCATTGGAGCCACCTCCTGTAGGTCAGTGAATAAGGACAACACAACGACGCTGTTGGAAACACAAGCCCTCAGGTAGGTTGAATCCAACCACTGGATTAGGGTGACACAATGATGAATTGCCGAGGAGGTGGGAGTGGTGGTGGTGGAAGTGGTAGCCATGCCCCTCGGTCGGATCCAAGCAGCTGCAAGGCGCTCTGATGATCTACAACATTCCCAACACTTTTTGGGACGGTCGTTAGATCATCAGAGATGTCTTGCGGCTGCTTGGATCGAAGGTCGATTTGCTGCTCACGACGACGCGAGACGGATGCGCAAGCTTCCGGATGGGCAAAACCAGTGTTGGATCAGCCACATGACCCTATATAAACCGTGTGTTTTGTGGAGAACAACCGGTGCTAAAGCTCTGTTTTGGGCCGCGGCGTTTTTCGCGCGCGAAGCGCACCCCTTTCGTACCGGTTATATATTACAACCGGTACTAATGGGCTTTTTTCTCTCTTATTTTTCTTTCTTATGTTTTCTACTTATTTTTTCTTTCTTATGTTTTCTGTTTATTTTTTCAAGCAGCGGCAAGACTTCTCTGATGATCTGCAACCGTCCCAACAAGTGTTGGGGATATACCAGATCATCAAAGAAGCCCTTGCCGCTGGTTTCCAAAAGTGTTACATATCATCAAAGTTGATGGTTGTGAAGTGTACTCCAGCCTCTCTTATAGACATGCCTCTCCAAGTGACTCCCTCCGGTTGGATCACAGCTTCCAACACACTACCACACATATCCTAGGCCCACATGCAAGTTTTGGTGGGATTCCGGTGCTCCGGAGCTCATTCCCCCCGAAAACGGCGGTCTGTGGGCCCCCGGCGGTCTACCCCCCAAGGTTCCACCAACATACTTTTTCATAGGTTTAGGTTTGTTTAGGCATTAGACAAATGGAAAACCAGGTTTGGTACCCTTTGGCACATTCTAGCCTCCGGCATACCCGCAGCGGGACACTTCAGCCCACACGTCCCCCTATCTTGTTAGGCGTTGATGAGCTCATGGACGTTGTAGACCGAGCTCCAACGCCACGCATGATGCCCCTCTCACCTGGTACCAGCCCCTTCCTTGCGTTCTGCAGCAGGCACGCAGGTTTCTTCAAGTTCAGTGCATAGAGACGATTCTTTGTCCTCTATGCTTCCGCCAGCAGCTCACCCGAGCCATCAAATATGGTTAGATGCCCACGAAATAGCTCAGACTTACATCCTTCTTCATCCAACTGACCCAAACTTATGATGTTACTTTTAAGCCCTGGAATAAAATACACATTCTTGAGGACATGCTGCTTACCACTACAGCAGCTGAGCAGGACAGTGCCTCGTCCACAAATTTGTACCACTGACCCATCTCCAAAACGAACAATCCCCTTCACGCTGGAATCAAGTTCAGTAAACATCTTTGAACAACCAGACATGTGGTTGCTTGCACCTGTATCAATATACCACAGCTGGCCATTGTACTGCTCTCTGACACCTAATTTGGGAGACACTTTTCCTTCATTCAGCTCGACGATATCAGGAACCTCCACAGACTGTAAGAGCATGTCTAGTAGAACCCTCAAACCCTTAAAGCAGTTTTAAGGGTTGAGAAGTGCCAGTTTTTGGCACTTTTAAGGATTGAAAAACTGGGGCAAAGAATAGAACCCTCAAACCCAACCCTTAAACCCCAACCTTTAAAACTATCATTTGACATCTCACAATTTATGACTACAAGAATACAATCAACCTCCAAACAAGCTACCAAATGACAATCATTGATGCATGGTTTAATAGTTTACATCACAAAATCATCATCAAGTTCCTCTCATCGGCACCATCACCAAAAAGTTGCAACTCGGCGCCATCTCCTACACCACATGCGGGCTCCATCAAGCATCACCATAGGTGCCGGTGGAGTCGTCCACACCGCCATCGCCACAACTACTCATCGGAGTGTCACCTCGAAAAGTAGAGGACGCACCACGGAACATCCTCTTCCTCTCCGCGATGTCCTCCTTGTAGTCCTTCCACCATTGCAATTGGTATTCATCCATGTCCTTCTTGGACATCATCATGTGCTCCTTCTCTTCCACCATGAGTTCTTTCCATACCTTTGCCTCTTTGAGCTTGATCATCCTCTCCTCCAAGTCGGCCTTCCGCTTTGCTTCTTCACGCTTTGCTTCAACTTGTGCAAGCTTGACCTCTTTCTTCTTCTCGGTGATAAGAAGATTTGTCTCCATTGTCTTCGTTGTCAATTCCTCTCTTGCCTTCATCATGTGCTCCATCTTCTCCCTTAGGCTTGACGCCTCTCCTTCCATCTTCACCCTTAGCTTGGCCTTCTTGGTTCCCTCGGGCTTGTTCAAGTTCCTCTCCGGCTCCTCCGGATCATCCATGTCATACATATCCTTCTTCTTCGGTGCGGTTTCTTGATCCCTCAACTTCCACTTGTCATATGTTTGAAGAATTGACCAAACATGCTTGAATGGGAAAGGTTTGCCCTTGGAAGCGGCCATCTCCTTGTACCTCAAGCCGGCGATGGTCTCCTACAAACCAAACAACACACATGAGAAACCAATTGAAACACACATGAGAAACAAATTGAAAGTAAGGTTTGCAAACTTACATAGTCACTCTCCACGGTGCCACTAGGCGGCGCATCCATCACTTGATCCATGGCCGCACTCCAACGCGAACAAGCTGGCTTCATCAAGTCCCACCGGCCTTGAAGCGACCGGAATGAGCGAGAGGCAAACCCACTCCTCTTCGGCTTCATCTTGAGATAGGCGTCCTCGATGCGCTGCCAATACCGCCTTGCGGTTTGGTCGTTACCGGTGCCCGCATCCATCCCCACCGACGCCCATGCTCGAACCAAGAGCACATCTTCCGCTTTGGTGTAGTTCGACAAGCGGACGACGGGGCGAGCAACGGCGGCGAATGCCTCCTCCTCTATCTCGGTGATATCCTCCTCATCATCATCATCCTCCCCTTCCTCCTCCGCATCATCTCCTCCCTCTAGATCATCATCAACCCTATAGGGATCGACCGGTGGAGGGCCAATGTTCACCTCCGCTTCATTGAGCATGTCCATGAACGATGTGGACGGGTGGCCATTTCATCAAGCACCTCCGGGGCGGCGGCGACGGGCGCGGTGGCGGCGGCCACATCCTTCTTCTTCGGTGCCCTACGCTTTGGTTGCGCCTTCCTCGCGGCCGGGGAGGACGCCTTCACCTTCGCCGCTGCAGCACGCGGCCCACCCGAGGCCACCTTGGCCCGGGCCCGAGGTGCGGCCGCGACGGCCGGGGCGGGCGGAGGCTGGGCGGCCGGGGCGAGGGCGGCGGCCACAGACGCGACGAGGTGCGTCCCCGCGCGCCTCCGCTTGGCGCTGACGAGGTGCGTTGCCGCCACCACGGCCGCGACGGAAGGGGAGGCGGAGGCGGACGGGGCGGCCATGGCGGGAGCGGCCGGGGTCGCGGACGGGCGCGGCGGGGGTCGGGGACGGGGCGGGAGGGGCCGGGGCGGCCGCGGCCTCGCCGGGGACGGCGGCCATGGAGGGCGGCGGCGGGAGACGCGCAAGGCGGCGGCGGTTGGGATTTTTCCGTCGGGTTGACCCCTCCAACCTGTGTTTCTACAGGCCAGCAGGAGGTTCCCAGGTTCGCCCTGTAAAAAAAATTAGCGTTTTACAGTTTTAGGAGTTCTAGTCTTTGTGTTTTTTTCATTTCAGCCCGTAAAAAAGCGGTTAAATTTACAGGTTTGGGGATTTAAGGGCTCTACTAGAGATGCTCTAAGTGCCCCTCTGGAAAAGCTTTCTCCTTCACTTTGAGCTGCACTCCGAGCTCCTTCACGGCTGGTTTCTCCACATCCAGGGACTCCATGGCGGGCGTCTCCTCTCCTGACGACTTCACGGCCGGCGTCACAACTACCCACGCCGCTTCAGCTACCGCTGCACTTGTTGGCAGGGCTCTTGCCATCACTTTCCTTGCAAGATCATGCAGTCCGCTGTTCTCTTCGTGGAGCACGCGCTGCACCTCCAGCAGCTTGGCATTCTCCTCCCTGGCCAGCCTTGCGTCCTCCTCTGATGCGCGCATGCACTCGAGCAGGAGCGCGTACTCCTCGTCGCCACTTGTTGCTCCTCCCTTCTCTGCCTCTGTCCTGTACACATCGGACATGGCATGCAGCTTTTCTTTGGCCGCGGCCAGCTCGCCGCGCAGCTGCTCAGCCTCGGCCTTAGCAGCTTCCAACTCACCCTCCATGGACAAGGGATGAGACACCTCCAACGCCTCCATATCTTCTGCCTCGACGACGCCTGCGGCCTGCTCCACCACCGGCGTGAGCTCACTGGCCACAGCCATCAGCAGAGCCGGCTCGTAGTCGTCGGCGTCGGCGAGCAGCGCCTTCTCTTTCTTCGGCTCCTCACACTCGGAGGCAAAGTGGCCCTTCACGCCGCACTCGAAGCAGGTGATCCGCGACTTGTCAAACTTGCGGCGGGTCTTCTTCTTGTCGTCATCCCGGCCGCGGCCACCGCCGCGCCCGTTGTCGTCGTTCTTGTTGCCGCTGGAGCCCTCCCCCTTCTTCTTCTCTTTAAGGATTAGCGCCTCCATCTGGGCACGTGAAACCAGCATCAGCTTCTCGCCATCGTCGCCGCCGCTCTGACGCCGACCGCGCTGGTTCTTCTCGAACGATGTGAGACGCCCGATCGCCTCTTGTACTGTCATCGCCGAGACATCACCCCACTGCTCAATGGTGTTGACGATGTCGCTGAACCGGTCCGGGACGGCGCTAAAGAGCCGCTCCACCACGGCCTCCTCCTTCAGTGTGACGCCGAGGGAACGAATCTCGCTCACCAGCGGGATGAGCTTCTTGGCGAACTCCGGGATTGTCTCCCCGTCCGCCATGTCGAGGCGATCAAATTGCCTCTTGAGCTGCCGTGCATGCGCCTTCTTCACACGATCCTCGCCGAGGTGCGCACACCGGATCATCTCCCACGCCTCCCGCGCGGTGTCGCACTCCGCAACCTGCAACATCACATGATCCGGAACGGATTGAGAGAGCGCGGCGAACGCCCCCTCGTCCGCAGCCTGATCGTACTCTCCGGAGCCTTCAATCGCGGACCAAACACGCAGTGGCTTCATCAGGATCTTCATCTTCGCAGCCCACAGGGAGTAGTTCGTGTCCGTGAGCATGGGATACTGGACGGGAACACTCATGGCTCTCGACAGGGTAGCGAGCACAACAGCTCCGTCATTGGCAGCAGCCCTCCTGGCTGCCGGCGGCGTGTACTTTCCGCCGCCGCTGCTCCTCCTCCCGTCGCCACTCTTTGGAGATGAGTCTCCCATCGCCGCCGCCAGCTTCCAAATGATGTATTGAAGGAAAAAGCCAAAAAGTGGGATCTCGGGAACAGCCAGACTCTTCCGATTTCTCCTGCCGAACTCCTCCGATCACCGCCGCCAAAACGCCCAAGGTTCTGAACCTTACGACTCTGATACCAATTGTTGTTTCAGTGGCCAGACTACACACGTAATCACGGTGGCGATGAGAGGAACAAGAACCATACACACAGGGAGAGATTTTGTGCCGCGTAACTGCTTACGGCTTTTCTGCTTCTTGCTCTTATTTATTCCATCAGCTAACAAACTTAGCGAAAGGATCGCCACGATCCACACGAAGCTCGTGCCATCCCACGTGCAGTGGATCGTGCCGATTGACTCAAAGCAAATGGTAAATAAACAAACTTGGTCGCAACGTGAACAAAGCACGTTTCTGACCGTACACGACTTGCACGTACAGGAAACTTGAATACGTGCCTCCTACAAATCTGCTAGAGAAACAAACTAAGTTGACACGCTCTAAAGAAAATAATCTAAACTGAAACCTGTAACAAGATTAAGTCTATCATTGCTGAGGTGAAACATAACAAGTGAAAGGAGACCTAGTTTCTATCTAAGATGATACCATATGCAATGTTCTCTATGTTTGCTTATAACAAAAATAAGACAGTATCCAAAGAGAAGAATCTCAGATTGAATTCAGGATTGTTAACAGAAGACTGACCTCCGAATTTATTCCCAATTGGTCTGCACCTTGCATCCTGGAAGGGAAGCAACCTTATTCCAATCTGGACCTTCCTTCCGCTGAAACTGCTCCTCCAGTGCTTCATGGCATTCAGACAGGAACAATGTTTCAAGTGATACAGGAAGACCACTCCGTGGCAGTGACATCAGCCGGGGGCACCCAACAATCCAGAGATCCCGAAGCGAATAAAAGCCATCCATATCAGGAAGCCGCAATAAATCAGAGCAATTAGTAATCGACAGCTCCACAAGGGAAACAAGGTCACACAACTTATGCAGAGATGATAGCCCATTGCAAGATCTCACGACCAGCTCCTTCAGCGCTGTCTGGTGACCTGCTTTGGACAGTCGCATTACTTGAGGGCACCAGGATAAATGTAGTTTCCGAAGACAGGGCATGTCATCTAAGTCTGGTACAGATTCCAGGTCATAACATGCCTCAATCATCATTTCTTCAAGAGACAACAGTGCTTCTGAACCCCCAATGGATGATATCCAGTCACATTTATAAATGTTCAACCGTTTCAGCATCCTCAACTGGTGCAGGATCACCGGTGGACCAGGTATCTCAACAGTGTCACAGTCTCTTAAGCATAGTGTACCAAGCGATGGGAGGTTCTTCAGTAACTTGGAGAAAGAGGATGGTTGCAAGTAGCACTGTTCTAACTTAAGGAGTCTAAGTGATGAAGGAAGTACAGTGCACCCATTCTTATTCCACAATATAGTAATTACGGAGCAGGTATTTTCCCGGTCGGTGCCATATATTTGCAACTGTTTGAGTGATTTCAGATTGCTAAACACTGTGGTGGATGTGTCTACCAAACAGTTCACATAGATCTCCATATTTTCTACAAACTCTAGGTGATGAGCATGCAAGACATGGAAGGAGCTTGATACCAGGCGACAAAACGATCTTGATAGATCAAGACTATCAATATGAGCCTTAACTTGGATTATTTCCTTGTCAAGTACAGCTATATGTCTGAGTGTGCGTGGATGGGTTGGATATGCTCCTAGCCGCGGACAGCCAGCAACGGAGAGATGTCTCAGATTCTGTAACACTTTATCATTGTCCACAAGACACCACTCCAATTTGGGTAAGCGCTCCAGTAATAATATCTCCAAAGAAGGAAATCCAGCAAGGCCAAAGAACTCATGACCGAGTGCTTTTAGTTCTTCCATTCTCCGCACTTCAAGAGTTCTGAGTAATGGGAGATCCCCTAAAGGTGGAAGTACCTCCCATCTATTACAATCTCGTAGACAGATCAATTTCAATCTTCTCAGCCAACCAGACTCCAGCCAAGAAGGAGACCTGACACCTGGGTATCCACTGATTGTTAGGTCTTCGAGATTTTGGTGTGGCTTTAATGTATCAAGCACCTGAAAGCCCAAATCCATATCACGAGCGCCATCACCTGATCTCCATTCCAGCTCCAACTTGGATACATGTTCCTTCGCGTCTAGATGAGACTTAACAGCTTCCTCCCTATCGTTTACATTCTCCAACGACCTAACAGCAAGCTCTCCCCGTATCTTGTTGAGATCCTGAAGTTGGACCAAACTCTGCCCCTTCTTGTCAACAACAAATTCTCCGGAAGCCTCGACAGAAGGAAGCTGATGCATACCTGATAACATGAGAGTGTACGCTTTCTCTACATCGACATGCACCAAATTAATAAGCCCGCTAATGCTATCAGGAAGACTAAAATGACCTCCAATTGTGTCGACTTCCCCCCTTGAATATTTCTGCCGTTTTCTCTTGTTTGAGCAAGATACCCTCGAGGAATAACATGAATGGTACTGCACAAACAAGGCCTGTAGATGATTGAGTCTGGAGATCGTTGTAGGCAGTGGGCAATAAGTGCGCCGGATGGCTAGATAGCGCAGGTGCATCAGATCATTGACATACTCAGGCAAACTTCCAAAGCAGCATCCGCTTACATCCAGCACCCTTACACTCTTGAGTTTACTGAGTATATCATGACTCGGAGATACTCTGGAACAGAACCAAGAATCATTCAGAACTATAAATGTACGCAATCTTCCAAGACCATCATAGTTCACAAGATCTCCCAGTTGTTCAGCAGAAACAGACAGATGCCTGATGTAATGAGGTAACTGCCCAACGCTGCCATGGTCAATTCTAAAGCACTCCCCATGGGAAACATGAAGTGCCAGGTCATTCATTAAATCATGCATAATGTAATATGTTTGATCTCCACAGCGGAGCACTTGGAAAAATGACCGGGTTAACAAATCATTAAAATAGCCCCTTCCAATATCTTCCAAGCTTCTACTCATATTTCCTTCTCGATGAACAAGGCCATGTGCTATCCACATCCAGATCAATTTATTTGGATCAATACGATAATCTTTTGGGAATAAACTACAATATGCAAAGCACTGTTGAAGGTGCTCTGGCAAACTTTCATAACTTAAGTGTAAGATCGACAAAATATCGTTTGGATTGAGTACACCTTTTTGAAGAACATCCTCCCACTCTGCATCACTGTTCTTTCCATTTAAATGCCCTCCAATAACCTTCAATGCTAGAGGTGAGCCTTTAAGTTTCTGAACAATTTGATCTGCAACTCTCTTCAACTCTGGATAATCTTCTGGTTTTGTGCTTCCAAATGCACACCGTCTGAATAGTAACCAACTATCACCTCTTCCCAAACCTTCTAAAATGAACAAGCTTCTAGAGTCCAGCATTTTTGCAACCAATGCTGTTCGGGTTGTCACAAGAATCTTGCTTGCTGATATTCTTCTCCCTCGACTTCGATAGAAAATGTTTCTTGATTCTCTTATGGGAGCAATTAATTCCATCCACATCTCTTTGTTGATGTGCTCTCCATATTTCTCATCATACCACACATCATCCAACACTAACAGAAATCTCTTGGAAGAGAGTCTTCGTTTAAGTTCTTCCTGGAGCATGCTGAAATTGAAATTGGCCAGTTCAGCATTCTCACCATCATTTGTGCATGCTATGATCTCTTTGATTAGTCTAATTTTGTCAAAATTCTTGGAAACACAAACCCACATTATCAGGTCAAAAGCATCAGCTATTTTCTCATTGTTACAGACAAGTTGAGCTAGAGTAGTCTTGCCAATGCCCCCAACGCCAACAATGGTGTGAACCTCTGTCCTAAATTTTGCTGGTGGTTCAGTGAACATTCATCAAACTGATTCACCAGCTGACCTACTAGCTCATTAATCTCCTTTTCTCGCCCAAAAATTGCATCTTCATGCAAAAGAGATCCAGTTGTTCTTGTTGGGACACATTCAAGAGACGGAATGGTGTTAGACTTCTCCAGTGCCATCACTCGGACAAACATCTCTGTAGAAGCTCTAACCCTTTCCAAGCTTTTGAGGACCTTCCGCAAATTTGACCTGAACTTGTCAATATTAACCAAACGCTTACCAATAGAGAGAGAAGAGGAGGCTATGCGTCTGATCAAGCCTTTCTGCTCACCCTTTTCTTTTAAAAGCACATAATCAAACTCATCCAAGACATCTTCTGCATCAGAAACTGCATCTTTCATTCGTTGTAATAAGAGTATCTGATTTGTGTCCACAACATGTTGCCTTTCAGCTGCACCAACTACAATGAGTATATCCATTAAAGTGGCCTCCAAATTCTTGAGATCAGATACTATCTCAGATTTCCAATTGTACTGGCTTGACATATAGGACTGCACCAAAGACACCATCCTCCTAATAATAGGAGAAACAACCCATCCTACAGCACTGACTCCTGATACGGCAGCCATGTAATCAAGGAATATTCCTGTACAACATAACAGTTAAATGTTTTAAACATGATGGATACCAAATTGCAACATTACAAATATCAGACAACTACTGAGTGTTTAGAAACTTGTTTGCAACAGAGTGTCAAGTAAGTTTTCTCAAACAGTAGCATCAAGTAAGTTGAAGCTTGTATGTCCAACATAAGCTACTATGAAATTAAATGATGATCATTCGTACGCACAACTGATATATCCGACATAAGTAAATCCGTATTGGGAATACACTATTGACAGTGTCCATCCAACCTGTGATTTATCGTTGATAAAATTCTCTTTTCAGTTTAGGCACATCATTCTGAAAATACAATTCTCTTTCAAACCTATTAAACTAGATGGCTTTGTTGTGATGTTTCACCGAACAAGAAGTATTGCCATACTTCGTAAACATTTTAAGTGATCGAAACATTAGAGTTCTAACATCCGGAAATCCATATCAGGTCATGGGTGCAGATGCACCCACTGCTAAAAAAAAATCAAAATGTCAAAAAATTCAAAATAAATTTTTTGAGTATACTTCAAGACATTTTATGTTAGCACAAAAAGTTTCACGGAGAAAAGACATTTTTTGTGGTCTTTTTTGCACAGGTCACAAAAAATGTCTTTTCTCCGCGAAACTTTTTGTGCTAACACAAAATGTCCCGATGTATATCCGATTTTTTTTTTTTTGAATTTTTTGACATTCATAAAAAATTACACAACGGGTGCATCTGCACCTGTGACCCGAAACGCCATGTCCTCTAACATCCAACCTCATTAAGGAGAATGCAACCAAAACAGACCATTGCTGACGGGATTTTTCCAATCAGATCACATATTACACATACTATTTCGAAACAGAAGGTAGTACTTCAGTATAGTAAGGAGTAGTACTAAAGCGTGAACTGGATGATGATTTAGGAAACAATGAACTTTTGCATCTGAACGAACGTTGACTCCAAGATAGCAAGGCCAAACACAGCATACAGTAGCTAGTGAAATGTGTGAGTGGTACCTGACACTCTTGATACGCAGGATCTGAAGTCTGAACAAGAGAAAATCTTGATTTAGCCGATCGAACGCGAAGCTGTGTGGCGGACAAGGGAAGAGGAGCAGGAGGAGTAGAGCGGAGGAAATGGGGGCGAAGTCTGGGGCTTGGGAAAAGAGGAGGAGGAGGAGTTGACTTCCAACTACCACGCGGAGAAGAGACAGGCGAGCATGCGAGCAGAATTAAAAAGCAAATCAGCGGGCCACCAGCCCACCACCCGAGCAAATCTAATCCGGCCATAGCCCACAGCATGAAAGCAGCCGTGCGGCCACACGACGTGGCGGTGGCACGGCATGGTGGAGTGCGAGTGCGACGCGGCGCCATTCGCACGGGCGAAGCGGCGGCAGGAGAACGAGCCGGAGGCCGGGAACTCCTGCTCCACCCATCCTCCTGCCCAGCATGTGGGTACAGTACAGAAAACGTCTCGTCTCGCCGGCGGCGGAAGGCGGGGGTTGCGTTGTGTTCGTCGCCGCCGGTGAGCGGCAAGGCGGGTGACGCATCCGCAGGCCCGGCCTAGCTCGACCGTTAAAACCGTGACCTGTACGTCGGCCCATCTTTCTCTACTTTTTTTTTTTTTGAGATCAGCCCATCTTTCTCCGCGGCTGCTATATCTCGCTTCGTGCGAGTCCTATTAGGACTCGCCCGCCTGGAGTCACCCGCATGGGCCGGCCCATGTTTTTTCTTCATCTTGTTTTCTTTTTTCTGTTCTCATTTTTTCTTTTCTTTTTCTGTTTTCGTTTTTTCTTTTCTATTTTCGTTTTTTCTTTTTTTGTTCACATTTTTTCTTTTCTTTTTCTTTTTCTTTTTTTGTTTTTTTATGTTTTCATTTTTCTTTTTCTTTTTTCTCTTATTATGTTTTCGTTTTTTTCTTTTTCTGTTTTCTTTTTTTTTCTATTTTCGTTTTTTCTTCTCTGTTTCACTTCTTTCCTTTTATGTTTTTTATTTTTGCTTTTGTTCTTTTTTTTTAAATGTTTATTCACCAAATATAGTTCAATTTCTAAATTTGAACCATTTTTATGTTTTTTCTGTTCTCATTTTTTCTTTTCTTTTTCTGTTTTCGTTTTTTTCTTTTCTATTTTCGTTTTTCCTTTTTCTGTTCACGTTTTTTCTTTTTCTTTTTCTTTTTTTGTTTTTTTATGTTTTCTTTTTTTTCTTTTCTGTTTTCTTTTTTCTTTTTCTATTTTCATTTTTTTCTTCTCTGTTTCACTTCTTTCCTTTTATGTTTTTTATTTTTGCTTTTGTTCTTTTTTTTGAAAATGTTTATTCTCTAAATATAGTTCAATTTCTAATTTGAACCATTTTTTAAAAATGAACAATTTTCAAATATGAAACATTCTTTAAAAATCTATTTTTCAGTTTTGTTCACTATTATTTTTAGTTCATCCGAATTTTGGTTCACTATTATTTTTTGTTCGTCCGAATTTTGGTTCCTTTTCGGTTCATCGATATTTTTGGTTCACTATTATTTTTGGTTCAATAATATTTTTGGTTCATTATTATTTTTGGTTCATCCGAATTTTGGTTCGTCGATATTTTTGGTTCACTACTATTTTTGGTTTGTCCGAATTTTGGTTCATTTTCGGTTCATCGATATTTTTGGTTCACTATTATTTTTGGTTCAACGATATTTTTGGTTCACTATTATTTTTTGTTCATCCGAATTTTGGTTCAACGATATTTTGGTTTACTACTATTTTTGGTTTGTCCAAATTTTGGTTCCTTTTCGGTACATCGATATTTTTTGTTCACTATTATTTTTTGTTCATCCGAATTTTGGTTCGCCGATTTTTTTGGTTCACTACTATTTTTGGTTTGTCCGAATTTTGATTCCTTTTCGGTTCATCGATATTTTTGGTTCACTATTATTTTTGGTTCAACGATATTTTTGGTTCACTATTATTTTTGGTTCATCCGAATTTTGGTTCGCCGATATTTTTGGTTCACTACTATTTTCGGTTCATCCTAATTTTAGTTCATTTTTTGTTCAATATTATTTTTGGTTCACCAGAAGTTTTGGTTTACTATTATTTTCGGTTTATGCGAATTTTGGTTCCTTTTCAATTCAATATTATTTTCGGTTGACCTGGATTTTTGGTTCATCCGAGTTTTGGTTCCTTTTTGGTTTACTATTATTTTCCGTTCACTTTTATTTTTTGATCACTATTATTTTCGGTTCACCCGAATTTAGCTTCTTTTCAGTTCATTATTATTTTTGGTTCACTATTATGTTCTGTTCACACGAATTTTAGTTTTTTTTCGGTTCACTATTATTTTTAGTTCACCAGCATTTTTTGGTTCCAATTTGAAAAATATTAAAAACATATTTTAAAAATGCGAACAATTTCCAAGTAGGACTTTTTGAAATCTGAACATTTAAAAAAATATTAACATTTAAAATTTCAACATTTTTAATTTGAACATTTATGAAATCTGAACATTTTTCATATTTGAAATTTTTAAAAATATATTTGTAAAAACAAATTCAAATATAAAAAAAAAAGCAAGGAAGAAAGGCGAGCGGAGTGCCTCGTGCGGATGCTGGGAGCTCTCTCCCTAGTCCATAGCAGTGAACTGGGCCAGACGCCCAGGCCCATATAGGGAGTGAGGGAGGCGCTCGTGCGGGCGAGTGGTTCCTACGACTCGCAAGGAGCGAGGCATAGGGAACCCCATCTTTCTCTACTAAACTGGGATCCGAGAGGTAGGCCGGAAACTACTCAATGCGGATTGGGCCTTTCTCTACTAAACTGGCCCCTTTTGGGAAATGATTCCCATCTTTTAAAAAACTATAGACTAAAAAACCTTAAAAAAAGCCACCACATACCCCCTAAGAACACTAGAAAATGACTGTTAAAAAAGAATTGCCCCTCAAAATTCTATTGATTCTACTAAAAAATATCATGAGGGACTACAAGAGGGAGGATTCCGTTTGCGAGGCGATAGCGGGGCACGCTCTCAACATTATGTGTTGCACGGAAGATGATCCTCGTCCCACCTCTGCCTTGAGCAAGTCATATTTGCACGAAAGTGATGCTACAACGGTTTAGCCGATTTTAACAATCCATCTTCGTTGTGGCATCAAGGGTAGCAAAGCCTTAGAGATGTGATATAGGCCAGATGAATCATTGTTCTATCGTCTTGACTAAGTGTGATGGCCAACAACAACGGTAGCTTAGGAGGGTAAGTTCATGTAGGGCATACATATGACAGATCGGCGTGGGGTTCGACATGGCGTTAGGAAGAGGGGAGGTGGTGGCAAAATGGTCGTAAACCTCGAGTAGGTGGAGGAGAACTCAAGCCACAACCAAGAAGGGGATGAAAAGTAGAATTTGTCTATTCGCTTATGTGATTCTAGGCACATACAATTGCTAGTGGTTTAACATATTCCAAGAGAGGCTAATTTCTTGAGGAAACTAATTGTGCCACGTGTTATCACGCAAAATGAACGAACCATATTGAGCACTTCTGGCACTGATCTCTCGATTAGGTACTGCGAGACGTATTGTTAGGGTATCTAAATATTAAATCAAGTGACGACATGTATGTCCTAGAAAAGGTGAAATGTTTTTTTTTTCTTTTCACTAGGATATGGTGTCCCCGTTGATAGCAAGGCTGCCAAGGCACCTATGAGATTTGAACAATTTCCATGAAGCTCCACATGTCCGGTCTTGAGTAGTTGCTGCGTGAGTGTGTTCGTGTCTTCTCCTAAAAAATCAAAGATGAAGGATGAAATTGGATCCTTGCAAATGCTAAACATCTAACGAAAATTATTAGTTAATGTAATTCAATGGTTTGTACCTTTTCATTTCGGGCTTAGGCCTCACATGTTTGCTCCTTCTATATATCAATAGAAAAGTCAAAGATTTTGCCTCGGTTCAAAAAAGAGGGTGTCCGCGTGATAATGGAGCCCTACTTGTACTTGACATTTGAACCGAGGCAAAAAGACTTGTCATTTTCATTAATTAAGAAGAAGTGGGCCTAAGCCCGGTACAACACCCTCAACGACCATCATGGAACACGGCCATCGCGAGGGCAAACACAGCCACCCTGGCTACGCACACTCGAGGCCGCCGCCCCGACATCCAGCTATTCCGCCACGCCGAGCAGACCGCCAACACCACCTTCCGGGACCGCCGTCCCGACATACCACCCCTCGCACTCGAGCCACGACGCTGCACGACTTGGCCACCCGCAGCCCAAGCTGCACAAGGTAAACCGCTCGCAGCCCACGGCCGCCGCACCAACATCCGAGGCCGCCGCCCCGGCCTAAAAGGCAACCGCTGTTGCCGCTGCCCCAGCAGCCCCGACAGCCTCGCCGCCAACACCACCTTCCGGGACCGCCGTCCCGACGTAGCACCGCTCGCATCCGAGCCACGGTGTCGCACGACTCAGCCACCCGCAGCCCAAGCTGCCCAGGGAGAGCTGCTCGCAGACCACGGACGCCGTACCAACATCCGGGGCCGCCGTCCCGGCCTAAAAGACAGCCGTTGTTGCCGCCGCCACATCAGCCTCGACACTATCGCCGCCACCACCTCCTACAACCACATGTCCCTCCGGCCGGTCACACTTCAAGAACGATGCCCCCAAGGGGGAGCATGACGCAGGACGCCACCATCGCCCGATCCCGAAAGATCTAGGGTTTCCCCCGAAGTGGCACGGGCAGAAGGCAAGCATCGCGTCTCGACGGTGCCTCCAAGGAGGGAAACGGCGCCCGGAGGCGTCGCCACCGCCTGCGCTGGCAAACCGGGAGCAGAGCTTTCGCTCGACGTCGACATGCCTTGTGCCCGCCCGTGCCGCGAGGCTGGCCGGTCCACTCAGCTAGCCGCAAACCTTCACCACCTTCACGGGAGCTCTCGAGCTCATGGCCCCGCTAGCTCTATCGAACTGAACCCGGAGCACCGCACCACGCGGAGGAAACCAGATCGAGGACGACAGTTCCACCCGGCACCATGCCGGCTGGATCACCACCCACCAGCCCTCCCAAGCATCAGCAGGATCTCCGGGGAGAAACGGCCACTCCAGCACGAGTGCCACCAGCCCGAGACCACGACGGTTCGCCGAACTAGCCTCCCGAGCATGCTGACCAAGGGGAGGGCTCGAGGATCAGCAGCAGTGAAAGTGCATGGTTGCCCCCATATGTTGTTTTGGTAATTAATGACAATCTCTATGGACTAATGTTTGTATTAAGCTACTTGTAGGTGTGTCCATTTGCAGTACCTGATCTCCATTTGTTGGAATCAAGGCTAAGGGAAGAAGAGTATTTGTTGATCAAGGCTAAGTGCGAGTTGATCAACACTCAAGTCCAAGTGAAGATATGCCGAAGAGTGCTTCTCCCATATTGGTGTATGGGGGAGCAACATGTGTGTCCATTTGCAGTGCTTGATCTCCATATGTTGGAGTCGAGGCTAAAAGAAGAAGATTATATGTTGATCAAGGCTAAGTGCAAGTTGATCAACATACAAGATAAGGGCAAGTGAAGATATGCGAAAGAGTGTCTCTCCCATATTGGTGTATGGGGAGCAACATGCGAGGCTTCACCGAGCAGAGCGTAATCAAGAAAGGTGATCCACTTGAGAGGAGATCAAGATCGTCATCATCTAGCTCAAGTGGAATGCGCAAGGCAAAGGTATGATCTTGATAGGGTTTCTATTTTACCGGTCTCGCGGTGTAGTTGGGAGACATGGTTTTAGGATAGGTAACCGTACTATCAAGAGGGGCTCTCAAGTGAGCTTTAGCGTATCGGTCGTAGAGAGCTCAAACCTTTGCATCATTGGCATCATCTTTATTGGTTCTTATTCATTTCTTATCGTGGTGTGGTCTTGGTGCTTGTCGTGCTTGTCATGACAAGGCCAAGCTCATCGAAAACGGTTTTCATATGCATCTTCCATTGCATTTTCGATATTAGAAATATTGTCGGTTTGTCCTTGAGAAATTATCCACACATACATGTGTTGAGAATTTATCTCTTAATTATTTTCAAATATTTCCAAGGATAGCTACTATCATCCTCTTTCCAACAAATTGGTTTCACCTCTTTCGGACTTCATTTGCAAAAGATATGACGGTTCCGGTTTGCAAGAGAGAGGTTTAACCTTTCCTCATATGTTATTATAATATCTTGTTGGACTATGATGTTTACATGCATAATCTTGTAGTGCTCGTTATGGTGATTCCAACAAGCCCAAGATCGTCGAAAACGGAGTCCGGATGCAAAAGATATTGCAATTTTAGTTTCACTGGTTTCGCTAGGCCAGCATGGCCGGCCAATGGACGGCCCCACGGTCGGGGCCTCTCTGATTGCATGGCCGGGCTATGGCCGGCCAGGCCGGCCTCCCTCCTCCGGCTGCCCGAAAATTGGCCTATCGGCCATATTTTTGGCTCCCTTTTAAGGGGTCTTCTTCCCCAAGTGAACCCCAACTTTTGCCAACCTCTTGAGCTATTTTCCCCCTCCATTGTTGACCCTCTTGAGCTTGGCTATCTCTCAATCCCTCCAATAGTTCTTGCTAGTTTTTGAGGAAAAGAGAGAGGAGGTCTAGATCCGCGTTTCCACCGATCAATTTCTCCTCTAAGTGAGGGGAACACTTTGGATCTAGATCTTTGGAGTTTCTTGGTGTTTCTCCTTGTTCTTCCTCTCAAATCCCTCCCAAGCATTAGTTGCTTTGGTTAGATTCGGGTTGGAAGAACTTGACCACTTAGTGTGTTCTTGCCATTGCATTAGTTGCATCGGTTTGAGTTCTCCACGGTGATTCGTGGAAAGTGAAGTTGAGAAGCTTGTTACTCTTGGGTGCTTGGGTTCCCTAGAGCTTGTTCCTCTAGGTCACGTTGGTACCCTAGACGGTTGTTGATTTCTCGGAGTCTTGGTGGCTCACGGGATTTGTTGAGAGCCTCCAATTGTTGAGTGTGGCTCAACCTTGTTCGTCTCGGAGCTTTGGTAGCTACGAAGACATTGCCGGGAGCCATCAATTGAGTTGTGGTGTGTGCCCGGCCTTGGGCATCGAGTCTTGGCGGCTCGGTGCATTTGGTTAAGACCCTCCAACTTATGGAGTGAGCTTCATCCTTGTAAAGGTTCTAGTTGTCAACCTCAACGGCAACATAGTGACAAGTGCCTCGCCACATTGGTGGTAAGACATAACGGAGATACGGTGTGCCATATCAAGGCTACTCGGTGTTTCACATTGGTGAACACCGCGCCGCTCCAACGGAGACTAGCTTCCATTGGGAAGTGAACTTCGGGATAAATCATCGTCTCCAAGTGCCTCGGTATTTCTATACCCGACTTCTTACTTATGCTATTTACTTTGTGATAGCTATAGAGTTTAAAGTTATATATCTTGCTATCACCTAGTTGATCATATTGCTTAGCATAAGTTGTTGGTGCACATAGGTGAACCTAGCTAGTTTAGGTTTTGGCTTGATAAATTAAACGTTAGTTTTATTCCGCATTTATTCAAGCTTTAACCGTAATAATTTTAAATCGCCTATTCACCCCCCCCCCCCCCTCTAGGCGACATCCGTGTCCTTACAATTGGTATCAGAGCGGGTTCTCTCTTTATAGGGCCTCACGGCCTAGAGAGTAAAGATGTCGTCTAGTGGTTTAGTGCACAATGCTTCTTTTATATTCGATGGCACAAATTATGGTATTTGGAAATTCACATGCTTGATATCCTCCGGGTCATGGACCCAAATATAGAGCAAATTTTAGATATGGGTTATTCTCCTCCAAAGAATCCCAAAAGAATGTCTTTAAAGGATGAGAATAATTGATATCTAGATGCTCAAGCTTCTAATGTGATTTTCAATGCTTTGAGCAATGTAGTTATTATCTCCATCCTTTCGTTTCGGAATGCTCATGAGCTATGGACAAAGCTTCAAGATAAATATGATGCGTCCAAGTCTAGTGGAGATGATTGTTCTCCCTCCACCTCCAGTCGTGACAAATTCTCAACTTCGTCTACTTCACCTACACGTGGTAAACCACAAAGAAATGCAATGGTGAGTAGTTATAAATTTTGCAATGATGATAGTGAGCTTCTTACAGATGATATTTCATCTCTATCTTATTGTAATGATTTATCTTTGGACTTAAACACATCTAGCACTATAAATGTTTCAAATTCTTGTGTTGATAGTCCTTGCATATCTTCTAAAAATCACCTATATAAATCTCATGACGATATGCTTGCTTTATCTTGTTGGCATAATAAAAATGCTTGTGTTCCCTCTAATTCTTGTATTATTAATAATGTAGAGGAAACCCAATTATCTATGGAACAAGATGAGAACTTGAGTAGTTTATTAATTAATTGTTCAACTTCATCAACCATCTTTTGCCTCATGGCTAAATCGTCAAGTAGTGATGATCATGACAATAATAATGATGATGAAGAAAATGATGATGATGCCTACTTTAGTAAGAAAGGTCTAATGGTTCTTAACGCTCTTTCAAATAATAAAAATGCTTGTGAGAACCTTCATAAAATCATGAGCACCCTTGTTGAGCGAGGGATTACTATTGAAAATTTGGAAGCTCGTGAAAATGAAAATCTTAGCCGTGAACGTGATTATGCGAACACGATTGCGGATCTTGAGGAAGCTCTTGAAGAAGAACAAACCACCAAGAAATCTCTTGAGGAGACATTTACTCTAGAGTTATCTAAAGTAAATAAAACCCATGATAGAGCTCTCAAGGTGGCTAATGATTTTAAAATAAAAAATGATGAGCTTGTTGTTGAAATTGTTAGACTCCTTGAGGCTAATAAGAAATTTGAGAAGGATGTCAAGTCCTTGGAAGATTCTCTTGCACGTCTCACTAAGTCTCATGATCAACTCCAAGCTCAATTGCTAAAAGAGCTTCCTACTCGTTCTCCCATTGCTATTAATGTTGATGCTTGTGCTACTAACTCTATTTCTTGTGAAGCATCCATTTTAAAGGAGAATATTGAGCTAAGGGCTCAACTTAAATTGCTAACTAGCAATTATGAGATATTGGAAGAAAGCCATGAGAAGCTCTCGAGCTCTCATGAGGATCTTCTAGTATCTCATGATAAGCTAAAGTTAGCTCATGAGGCTATCGCTACCAAGGTAATATCTAGTGAGCCTCATGTGGACAATGGCACAACTTCTACTAAAAATGCTATAATACCATGTGCTAGTCCTTGTAATTCTTCATCTCAACCTAGTGGTAAATCATATGTTGAATTACATTTCGTGCCTAGTTGCTCTAACAATGAAGCCTCAACTTCCACTAGTGCTTGTGTAGCTACTAACCTTGTAGGGAAGTCTAAAGAGCACAAGGTACAAGCCACCTCTTTGAAGAAAGATGAGGAGAAGCGTCATAAAGGGAAGGCCACACTTGACAACATGTTGAGTGTGCAAAGATCCCCCAATGACAAGAGTGGACTTGGATTCAACTCCAATATCAAGAACAAGTCCAAGAGTAGCAATAAGAAGGGCCAAGAACAAGTCAATCATTCGGCCAAGATTGTTTGCTTCAAGTGCAAAGTTGAAGGGCACCATGTTAGGGATTGCCCAATGAAGAAGAAGCCTCTTAGTGAGAAGCAACTAGGGAATCGACCTATTGTTCAATCTCATGCTCAATCTCGAGTTGAACAAGGGCCACCTCCTAAGAAGACTCAAGTTATTGCTTATCAAGTTGGGGAGCCTATTAAGAAGAAAGAGAAGAGTCGATGTTGCTACTTATGCCGTGAGAAGGATCACTAGGCTTCTTCATGCACTAATGGTACCCTATCCAACCCCATAATAATTTATGATGTTTATTCTCTTAGGAAGGATAGGGTTGGCAATGTGTTTGCCAAATATGTGGGAATTCAAAGTGGTGTCAAGAAAAGAACCATTTGGGTTTCCAAGCCTATTGTGACTAACTTCTTAGGACCCAACTTGGTTGGGGACCAACAAGCTCAAACTTGATCAATAGGTTGTTGTTGGAGGGCATTGGCGACTTGGCTATCATGTGAAGAATTAAGGGATCTTCATGTTTATAATTCATCAAGCCAAGCCAATTGGATTATCATATATCTATCTCATATCCAATGCTCCTTCTTGCGGTAACTTGTGTTTAAATTATATATACATTGAAAGTTGCTTGCTCCCTTGCATGTGTTAGTTTTGTTCCTAGCATATGCTTGTATATGTTGTGCTTATTACTTACCTTGAGCAATCAAGTTTGTGTATGTTAATGTGCGCTCCATATATGTGTAAACTTTGTGTTGAGTCTTTATTGGATCTTGTGTTGATTTCAATTGGCTCTTTTGAGAGATTAATGGACTATCCCATTTTGGGGGAGTGATATGCTTTGTGCACTTCACTAACCTAAAAATGTGTGTACATGAGGCACACCACCTAGTATTGATATTTCAATATTATATAGTTACTATGTGGTATGTCATGTTCATGAGAAATTCAAATTCTACAATGTCCATTAATTTCTCTAGTTGGTTTTGTTTGCCTCTTGCTTAGATAAAATGAATTATCACATTATGGGGGAGTAATAAGCTATGTGCATATTACAATCCCACAAAATGTGAACATTTGAGGTTTGCCACTTAGATTTGATGTTGTAAATTATCTTATTCCTATGTGGCATGTTTGCTCAAACAAGTTCCAATTTTTCATTTTTGTTATCCTTTGGCTCTTGTTTGTGTGAGTTTGCTTGGTGTGGTTTTTCTCTAATATGCACTTCCATATATTATTTGAGAAACCATTTGTTCCATATTATTCTAACCATGGCCTTGCCGGTTGGTTTGAATAGTTGGAACTACCAACAAACGTTATTAAAATATGGTGTTTTATTTTTTATCTCTTTCCATATGTTTTATCTTGTGAGGATATTCGTTGATATCTCTATCACCGGGAAAATAATTCCAAATGGTCATTGTCCTTGGACAATCCATATTTATGTTTGTGATAGAATATTTTTGTTTATCCTTACATTGGCATTGGCTTTTATTTGCCCCATCTCTTGCCAAAATATTTATTTTGACTCCCATTGCCTTCCTTGCCTCTTGCATGGATCCTAATTTTCAATTGGTAGTGTTTAGTATTGTAAATAAAATATGAAGAGTAATGATCCCTTGTGCGTGCATTTTGTATTCAAATATCAAAAATAATGCATGAATCTTGGGGGAGCATTCCTTTTTATTTAGAACACTATTCTATCTATCAATATTTGATCCTTTCAATTGGCATTTGATTTCTATCGTATGTGTTTATGGAAGACAAATCTTTTTCTCTTGATGCTTTGTGCCATCATTAAAAGTGTAGAGGGCGTTTGGTTTATTTGGTGTAACCTTGCTCTCTCTTGGGAGTCTTGCTTTCTCATTCCCCGTTTTATGTTCTATCTCCTTGAATGAGGAAAGCCATTTGAGCATCTCTCTTTTGTCTGTTATGCTCATCGGCATTGCTTTGGTACCTTCAATTGGTAGGTATTAATTGGGATTTAATATCTCCTCCATAGATATTTGTTCCAATTGATATTTATTGTGGGAGTTTTGATACCTTATTGATTTATTTTACTTTACTTGATTCCGGTCAAGTATTATCCTCTTCTTGGTATCTTTTCTCCTAGTAGTATCTTATTTTCAATTGGTGTCTTATCTCTCATGTGTTGTTTGATTTGACTCCTATTGATATCTCACTTCATGTGTTGATGTGTTTTGGAATCAATCATTTGTTTGATTTGATTTTTCATCAATCATTTGTTGATTTGATTTTTCCTCAATCATGTGTTGATTTGGACTTTGATATAATTTGGACAACCTTTTTGTGTCACACCTTGGTGTGCTCTCTTCTTGGTTTACTTGGTGTTTTTGTCCAAATTGTATCTCTCTTGGTTCTCATGAGTCTATGCATGCATATGTACTAGTATGTATATTTTATGGCATGCTAGTCTTTTAGTTCCAATATATAGGGGATACTCCACCAAATCCTAAACCGGCTAAGATGTGCATGAAATTCAATTTCATATCTATATGCACATATTTATGCGGAGTGTTTCCTATATATTGTAGTTTATCTAACTACTATGGGACCCAATGAGTTTGGGAACCATTTTGTGCTTAAATTGTGTTTTAGGTACAATGGAGATACATTGGATGCTTGCCTCATTCATAAGGAAGGTGTTCTCACTGTGTGATTATTGGAGTCAAGCTTTGATGATAAACAAATCCTTATCTTCTTCATCGTCAATGTATCTCGGTAACAAGTATCTACCTCATGCGTACTTTTCTAGTTTCAACCTTGTGTAGGTTGTTTCTTAGCATGAAAGCAACTATTTTGCAATTGTTGTGGTTTTGGCTTGTTTCCTTCACGTGATATATCTTTGTGATATTTGTGATGAAATTGCAAAAAAAAAAACCTTTTTCTTCAATTGGTATTATTTGTTACGATACTTGTTGCCTATCTCAAAGCATCTTCACTATCTCTTGTTCCCTTAGTGATATGTGTGATGTCTTTGATATTTTTGAAGTTCATTTATATACAATGAGATAAATTTGAGCTATGTGCTATGCTTTTAAGCAATAATCTCTTTTGTATATTCATGACTTCCCTTTTGGATACCATGGTTTCCACTTTATCAACCATCTCATATGTGCAAGTTTCTTTGTGGATGTATATCATCAATGATTTGTCTACTTAGAAACCTATACATATGAGAGAGGTCACCTTTTAGGTGGTATCCTAATTCTTTTGAGCTACCTTGCTTTTATCTATAATTCTTTGGTGGCTCCAAAATTGTCTCATGAGTGCTTGTCTCATTTTTATTGGTATCTTTGCGCACTCAAGTTCTATTAAAGATCTTTGACTTCATGCTTATCATGGTGAGCATGTTAATTTTTATTGGCTAAATTCTCTCACTAGCTTTTGGCATTTTCAATTGGTTTTAGTTTCCAATTGGTATCCCTAAGATTGTGAACATACTCTTTTAAAGATCTTCCTTTTATCTCGGTTGGGCCTATCCTATGTTGATTTTTTAAAGATTGGTATCCTTGAGGTTGTGAACATATTATTTTTGAAAAATCTTCTTTATAAAGTTGTGTGTGACAATACTTGATATATAACTTATTTCCATTTGGGTAAGACTATGTGTCCTTACCAAATTAATTGTCATGTCACACACACATACTCTTGGTTGGACCTTTCTTGATAGTTTCTTTTAATTGGTATCTCCTTATGGCTCAACCACATCTTTGGTGCAAGTGATTTGTTTTGCTTTAATTTTTACATCCTTGCACTTGGTGAGTATTCTAGATGATTTTGGGGGAGCGAGGATACCATATTTGTGCACTCCTCAATAGTGCATGAACATTGGGGAGATTCTCTATTTTTATTTAGAACTCTCGCCTTGGATCTTTTTGATCGCTTTTCTCCTTTGTGGAGATGTTTAGAATGATTTCATCCTTTTTGCAATCTTTGGATCCTGAATATAGTTTGATTCCCTCTAATTATTCGTCAATGGATATGTGCATTTGATTTCACTCATATCTTGAGTAATGCACACTTTATGGAGGAACTCTTATTATATTGGCCTTCTAAATTTTCTTCTCATTTCGGCAATCGATGCCAATGGGGGAGAAGTTTTAGAGGGTTTAAGGGAATTTGGGTTTTATGATTTTGTTGCATTTGCCTTTAATGCGCTTTGCATCCTTGCTTGTTTGTCTTGCAAGGTTGCTATATTCATTATATAAACCCTCTTAAAAGGGATTGTCATCAATTACCAAAATGGGGGAGATTGAAAGTGCATGGTTGCCCCCATATGTTGTTTTGGTAATTAATGACAATCTCTATGGACTAATGTTTGTATTAAGCTACTTGTAGGTGTGTCCATTTGCAGTGCCTGATCTCCATTTGTTGGAATCAAGGCTAAGGGAAGAAGAGTATTTGTTGATCAAGGCTAAGTGCGAGTTGATCAACACTCAAGTCCAAGTGAAGATATGCCGAAGAGTGCTTCTCCCATATTGGTGTATGGGGGAGCAACATGTGTGTCCATTTGCAGTGCTTGATCTCCATATGTTGGAGTCGAGGCTAAAAGAAGAAGATTATATGTTGATCAAGGCTAAGTGCAAGTTGATCAACATACAAGATAAGGGCAAGTGAAGATATGCGAAAGAGTGTCTCTCCCATATTGGTGTATGGGGAGCAACATGCGAGGCTTCACCGAGCGGAGCGTAATCAAGAAAGGTGATCCACTTGAGAGGAGATCAAGATCGTCATCATCTAGCTCAAGTGGAATGCGCAAGGCAAAGGTATGATCTTGATAGGGTTTCTATTTTACCGGTCTCGCGGTGTAGTTGGGAGACATGGTTTTAGGATAGGTAACCGTACTATCAAGAGGGGCTCTCAAGTGAGCTTTAGCGTATCGGTCGTAGAGAGCTCAAACCTTTGCATCATTGGCATCATCTTTATTGGTTCTTATTCGTTTCTTATCGTGGTGTGGTCTTGGTGCTTGTCGTGCTTGTCATGACAAGGCCAAGCTCATCGAAAACGGTTTTCATATGCGTCTTCCATTGCGTTTTCGATATTAGAAATATTGTCGGTTTGTCCTTGAGAAATTATCCACACATACATGTGTTGAGAATTTATCTCTTAATTATTTTCAAATATTTCCAAGGATAGCTACTATCATCCTCTTTCCAACAAAATTGGTTTCACCTCTTTCGGACTTCATTTGCAAAAGATATGACGGTTCCGGTTTGCAAGAGAGAGGTTTAACCTTTCCTCATATGTTATTATAATATCTTGTTGGACTATGATGTTTATATGCATAATCTTGTAGTGCTCGTTATGGTGATTCCAACGAGCCCAAGATCGTCGAAAACGGAGTCCGGATGCAAAAGATATTGCAATTTTAGTTTCACTGGTTTCGCTAGGCCAGCATGGCCGGCCAATGGCCGGCCCCATGGCCGGGGCCTCTCTGATTGCATGGCCGGGCTATGGCCGGCCAGGCCGGCCTCCCTCCTCCGGCTGCCCGAAAATTGGCCTAACGGCCATATTTTTGGCTCCCTTTTAAGGGGTCTTCTTCCCCAAGTGAACCCCAACTTTTGCCAACCTCTTGAGCTATTTTTCCCCTCCATTGTTGACCCTCTTGAGCTTGGCTATCTCTCAATCCCTCCAATAGTTCTTGCTAGTTTTTGAGGAAAAGAGAGAGGAGGTCTAGATCCGCGTTTCCACCGATCGATTTCTCCTCTAAGTGAGGGGAACACTTTGGATCTAGATCTTTGGAGTTTCTTGGTGTTTCTCCTTGTTCTTCCTCTCAAATCCCTTCCAAGCATTAGTTGCTTTGGTTGGATTCGGGTTGGAAGAACTTGACCACTTAGTGTGTTCTTGCCATTGCATTAGTTGCATCGGTTTGAGTTCTCCACGGTGATTCGTGGAAAGTGAAGTTGAGAAGCTTGTTACTCTTGGGTGCTTGGGTTCCCTAGAGCTTGTTCCTCTAGGGCACGTTGGTACCCTAGACGGTTGTTGATTTCTCGAGTCTTGGTGGCTCACGGGATTTGTTGAGAGCCTCCAATTGTGGAGTGTGGCTCAACCTTGTTCGTCTCGGAGCTTTGGTAGCTACGAAGACATTGCCGGGAGCCATCAATTGAGTTGTGGTGTGTGCCCCGGCCTTGGGCATCGAGTCTTGGCGGCTCGGTGCATTTGGTGAAGACCCTCCAACTTGTGGAGTGAGCTTCATCCTTGTAAAGGTTCTAGTTGTCAACCTCAACGGCAACATAGTGACAAGTGCCTCGCCACATTGGTGGTAAGACACAACGGAGATACGGTGTGCCATATCAAGGCTACTCGGTGTTTCACATTGGTGAACACCGCGCCGCTCCAACGGAGACTAGCTTCCATTGGGAAGTGAACTTCGGGATAAATCATCGTCTCCAAGTGCCTCGGTATTTCTATACCCGAGCTTCTTACTTATGCTATTTACTTTGTGATAGCCATAGAGTTTAAAGTTATATATCTTGCTATCACCTAGTTGATTATATTGATTAGCATAAGTTGTTGGTGCACATAGGTAAACCTAGCTAGTTTAGGTTTTGGCTTGATAAATTAAACGTTAGTTTTATTCCGCATTTATTCAAGCCTTAACCGTAATAATTTTAAATCGCCTATTCACCCCCCCCCCCCTCTAGGCGACATCCGTGTACTTTCAAGCAGCACCACAACCCCGGTCGCCGCGCCACCCCACACAGCCACGCCGGCCGCCGTCGCCAAAAACCACCATGGGCTGCCGCCCGGGAGCCAACTGCCACCGCCCGCGGAGGAAGCCGCCGAAGGATCCACAAAGCGCGACAGCAACCCGCCCAACGCCGCCGCCACCCAGCCGCTGCACAACTGCGTCCGCCGGAAAAAGGGGCTGACGGCAGCCACCAAGATCCTGCGCGCAGGAGGATGCCCCGCCGCCGCCCCGCCGCCCAGGCTTTGGCCGGCGACGACTACCGGCGGCGGCGAGGACGGGGAAGGCTGGGAGTAGACCTGGCCATGGGCCGGGCCGGGCCGGGCCTGGAAAAGCCCGCAGCAGAAAACCTAGGCCCAAGCCCATCCAGGCCCTGTCGGTGGGCCTAGAATTCAGGCCCAAGCCCGGTCCAATTGGCGGAAAATAGAGGCGGGCCTAGGGCCGTGGGCCGGGCCTCTTCCTTGAATCGCCCATATGTGAAGCCGCCCGGCCCTCCTACCAATCCTTTGGGCTTGAAACGTAGGCCCAAGCCCATCAACGGGCCTCAAAACACAGGCCCAAGCCCTGAAATTTCGGGCCGGGCCTGGGCAGGCCGACCGGGCCGGGCTTCCCATGGCCAGGACTAGCTGGGAGGCCGCCTGCTCGCCGGATCAGGGCGCTCCGGTGCGGCCGGCGCAGCCGCACGGGAGCGGGAGAGGGGGGGGGAACAAGTTAAAAAATGACTTTCCTTTTAAGATCTAGACTTTTTTTTTGAGGAAAGATCTAGACTACTCGAATAACACAATCTTTACGGTTGAAATATTTGATGAAATGTGAACCGTAGAATCTACGGCGTAGATGCAATCGAGCTGACGAAGAGCGCGTGAAACGGATCACCTCTCGGCTACGGTCGACACGCACATGCCCGGCCGCGGTCCTTGTCCACGGTGCAGTAGCACGAGCTAAGCTCAGACCGGCGAGATCGCCTCTGGATCCTCGGTGTAACTGCTCCCTCGCAGTTCTCACACGCCGTCCAGTCCGTACCGTAGGCAGGAGCAGGCGGTAGCACGAGGAGAGGAATCAAATCGAGCTCAAGGACACACAACCTACTCTCGCTCGCTCCACACACAAACACAACCATTCAAGCACAAGAAACACCAGTATAACATTTCAGTCAAAAAGGGCACCAGTAAAGATTTTCTGGGCCTAAATAATTGTTAACCTCTGAACATTGCCAAGGGCAGCAAAACCGAGCGGCAAAGCACTGGTTTGCGATTGCGAAATGCCGTGTCTGAGACTTGAGAGGGTGCGGCGTGGAGAATGTCACGTCCAGCTGAGCTCCAGTCCAGGGTCCTCGAAAGGGAAGCCGGTCTGATCGCCATGGCAGCAAATCCCGATAAAAGTGAGGGCAGAAAGGGGCGTGGGCGAAAGCAGGCCCCCGTTGTGCCTCCCCATGCCCCACTGCCCCTCCCTCCCTCACCTTTGACTCGCCTCGGCCACGCCAAGCCACGGCAAACAAACACACACTGCCCCACTCCACCCCAGGAGTCCAAGAAACTCGCCAAGAACAGAGCAGAAGCAACACTGCCCCACTCTCTCCTCCACCACTGCAACTCTGCAAGAACACTTCAATCCAATAGTGGCACGAATCAGAGTGATCACCATGACGGGCTCTCTGCTGCTGCTCTTCTCGCTGCTGATCTCCGGCGTCAGGTGCGGCAGCGGCGTGAGGCTGGGGGGCAACGGCGGCGGCGGCGGCCGCCGCTACGAGGACTGGAGGCTGGGCACGGCCACCTACATCAAGGAGTCACAGGGCACCCGCTCAATGATGGTACGCACGCTTTTCTCTTCTTCTTCTTATTTCGTTTTCTTAATCGCAGCATCATCAAGAACATCAGCAATGTGTTGTGGCCACTCTCTCTTTTGTCCCCTTCTGTCTCTGCATTTTTCTCTGGATGAGAGTGGAGATGGTGACTTGGTGAGTGCTGTGTGTTTGGGAATGTGAACGGTGGTATTCGGTAGATCCGGCATAGCGGGCAGGGAAGAGTGCTACTGGAAGTTGCAATAGAAATCAGAGGGGAAGATTCGATGTTGAAATTGTTCCCGAGAACTGTATTATTTAGAGGGATTTTGGTTCCTCGAACTGAACATTCCATGGATATTCTGTAGAGGATAGGCGTGCCTCGTTGTGATTTGTGAAAAAGGGCGGAAAAAAGGTTTTCTTTTGATAGTTATAGAACAGTGTTGATGCTAATGCTGTCCTTTACCATCACCATTTTTTCTTTATGATACTTAAATGAAACTTTTTTGGTGTGTTAGTGCAATCCTAATCGCCCGAAAGGAAACTAATAATGGAGTGCATTTTTTACTAAACTGGTTTCCCCTTTGCGTAAGAAGTGGGAGTAAGGCACATTGAATGCTTTGACAATCCTGACTATGAGGGGTAAACAGGCTATAGTACAACATGAGCTTTTCTTGCTGTCACTGCCTGCACTCAAGTCATGCAGTGTACCTTCACAGCCAGTAACTGCTCCACTGAAATCGACTCTGTTTTTTTCCTTCTGAACATTCACCAAAAATATTCTGAAGATCACATGGAGTGTCATTTACATCATGTGCTCAGTGTCAATGTTTTCTCTATTTTATGTTACCTAGAAGCTAAACATGTTTTTATCTGATGCAACTTCTGTCTGAAACTTCAAAGGTGGTGGCGCTTGTGGGTATGGGGACCTGGACATATTCAGATACGGGAGGTACACGGCTGGCCTGAGCGGCGCGCTGTTCGGGAGGGGCAGCGCCTGCGGCGGCTGCTACGAGCTCCGGTGCGTCAACAACATCCTCTGGTGCCTCAGGGGCAGCCCGACCGTCGTCGTGACGGCGACCGACTTCTGCCCGCCCAACTTCGGCCTCGCCGACGACTTCGGTGGCTGGTGCAACTTCCCCAAGGAGCACCTCGAGATGACCGAGGCGCCTTCCTCCGAGTGGCCAAGGCCAAGGCTGACATTGTCCAGGTGCAGTTTCGAAGGTAACAACAGTCGTTGCATAGTTTTACATGCTCCTGAATTGCTCAGTACTGCAATTTTGGTGTCCTTTAGCATATCATTGGTCCTGGAGATGGTCAGTGCGTGAATTTATGTGCAAAAGTATGGCTCTATCGTCCTTGAGTTGTGCGTACGGTGCATTATTCTAGCCTGCTTTCGCTAAAAGTTCAGAACGATGTTTTATGATAGAAATGGATCATAGACTGCGGAACATGTTTCAAGCCACTTTACATTCGGGCTACTGGGTAGAAAGTATCAAGGCTGAGAGGTATAGAGAAAAAGAACAGCTTTAACCAGTGACACTTTTTTCTTTTAAATTCTGACTCCTGTATGCTAATAATGAGTACTTCCATCATAGTTTCAGACAAACGCTATGATGCCTCAGCTGGTGCCAGAGTAGTAAACACCACGTATCTCTTTACAAGATAAGATAAGATTAGATTATCACGATGTACTCATCGCTGCATTCTGCAAAAGAAGTCGTTCCATTTTGATCACCAGTATGGGCCTTGAATATGGGTAAATCAATCAGTCATCCCATCCATTAACGATGATTGTGCAGGGTGAGCTGTGACAGAGCCGGCGGAATACGGTTTACGATCACCGGTGGTGCCAACTTCCTCCAGGTACTGATCACCAATGTGGCAGCAGACGGTGAGGTGGACGCCGTGAAAGTGAAAGGGTCAAAGACCGGGTGGATACCGA